>JACVVK020000312.1:700000-745000 GCA_018292915.2 Batillaria attramentaria | reverse complement strand
AGTTTCCCGTAAAAACAACAAACGCCTAAGAATGGTAGCAAGAGCGCCTTTATCACGTTAATTAATAGGGGAGCCGGGGT
Source organism: Batillaria attramentaria (assembly GCA_018292915.2). Classification (NCBI taxonomy): domain Eukaryota; kingdom Metazoa; phylum Mollusca; class Gastropoda; family Batillariidae; genus Batillaria; species Batillaria attramentaria. Next base: position 744,920 of record JACVVK020000312.1, on the reverse strand, counting down.
GGCCGAATGATAGAGCGTTGGACTTGCTCGGGTCGTGAGTTCGTATCCCGGCTGGGGCCAAGTATGTGCTGGCTTCTTCATGGTTGCTCCGTCTTTGATATCACCCATGTGTGGTTGAAAAGGTCGTTAAAATCCCAAACACACAGCCCGTGATTAGGCGCTATTGAAATCCTCATTATTATTAAATCATACGAGACACCTACCACATAATTTGTTTTCCCTTTCGATCAGAATCGGCGACTTTCCACGCGCGACTGACAAGTAATTCACGGGTTAACACCGGAGACCATATAATTCTCACCGACGTCATCATCAACGAGGGGAACGCCTACAACCCGTCCACTGGAGAGTTCACGGCGCCTTACGATGGATCCTACTTCTTCACCGCCACTGCCGTCAGCGCCATGTACTCGAACACGACTGACCACTTCGCTAACGTGGATCTGATGGTGGATGGTGACATCGTGACCTACATCTGGACTAAGTCTGTCAACTATCTCGAGACTGGCACGTGCAGCTACACGACACACCTCAATAAAGGTCAGCGAGTCTGGTTACAGGCTGACTACCATGGGATCTTTAGGGCGCCAGAGACCAGTTTCAGCGGCTTCCTGCTCAGCGCTGACGACTGACACTAAATTCTGCGCGTTCCCTTTCTGCCATGTCGAGAAACTACACGTTTGTTGCATTGGCGGTGACCAATGATAATTTTCGACCCTGTCAAAGCTGATTTTGGGACCAAAGTGTGATTTTGACCGTGACAAATCGTTTCGAATCTACAACGTTTTGTTCAGTGACTAAATTGTGGGTAACTTGCCTCTGATGGCATGCGGTTTGAACACCATATGAGATTTAACAAGGACAACAATTTCTAAACAAATAAAAGCGACACAAAAGGGACAGAAACCACTTAACTTTGACAAAGGACGGCACAGGTCGACGTTTCGGCTTACGCCTTCTTCAGGACATAAACAAATGGGACATAACTTCAACAAACAAACAAAAGGTAACTCTGCGGACGTACTGACATACAATTTCTAAGTTTTTATGAATTGCTAGCATATACCAAACGTTTAAGATGATACAAAACTTCCATGAAGCTGACATTGAGAGCATGCAAATCAGGTGTTTAAATATACTGAAAGTAATGTTAAATTAGTCCAGTTAAATTCCCTGGCCGTTTGAATGCGTTGTTTCTAACACTACCGGCACTGTGGAAATCTGTCCAAAATAAACAGATATAATCAAATAAGAGGAGTGGCTTGAGCCAAAGACACAAGAGAGAGAGAGAGAGAGAGAGAGAGAGAGAGAGAGAGAGAGAGAGAGAGAGAGAGAGAGAGAGAGCATGTAGCTGGCACCATTCACCCGTTAAGACTCACTTCTAACCTGACGAACTGACCAACTGCTATGTGACGTGATTTTTTTTTTTTAATGAATCAGTCACGTCAAATCAAAAATACGATTCCGGAGAAAGAGAGATGGAAACTTGCCAACAACTGACATATAGCTCGCGACCCCTCCCCAAACCCCTCCCCACACACACGTATATACACCACTCCTCTCCCCATCATCACCACCACCACTGCCACCACCCCATTCCACACACACACACACACACACACACACACACACACACACACACACACACACACACACACACACACACACACACACACACACACACACGTGTTCACACATACACCCACATAAACACGCACGTACGTAGGCACGAACACACACACACACACACACACACACACACACACACACACACACACACACACACACACACACACACACACACACACATTATACACATAGTCTCAGCGCCCACTGATGCCTTTAATCAACTCCTACTGAGCAGGAAGCCAGAGAAATCGGAAATGTGGTTGGAGAAGAAGCCCTCGCCAATGCTCCGCAGCCAGACTTTCTGTCCAGCGGTCAGGTGGACGATCGCGTGGCACGTGCCCATCAGGTCGTGGTTAGAGTCATAGCTCGTAACGACGTAAGCGATGTCAGTGTTGTCCACCATCAGGTGCATGAGGCCGTAGTTCACACTCGTGTCGTTTCCAAAAGGAGCCACTGCATTGAGAAGAGAGAGAGAGAGAGAGAGAGAGAGGGAGAGTCAAAGTCCGTTGTAGTGTCTAGTGTGTCTGTTTGTTGTTGTTGTTGTTGTTGTTGTTGCTGCCACAACTCTTTGCCGGCTCCAGAGGTGTTCCTCCCTGATAATGGGTGGAATCCACAGAGGGCTCGGAAGCTGGGGCAATTTTTATTATGCATGATGATAGAGATGAGGATGATGGTAAGATGGTGCTATGGAGGTCAGTGTGGTTTAATTGGGACTGGGGGACAGGGCCGCATTCCACGCTTCCTGTCGTAAATATCCCGGCATTAACCAGCCCCGGGAACTACGGTGCCGGCCGTGTAATTATCCACATCATAAGACGTGTCATACCAAGGTAAGCACCCCCAAAGTCGCGCCCGTGAAGTGGGTGAATCTCGGATGTGTGGCAACAGCCTCCCCATGGGGCCCATAGCACCCCCACTCTGGGTAGAAGCCGACCTAGGTAGGAAAAATCCCGCTTGCCTCGGCTCTTTTTGTTGCCTCGTCTCGTGTGTCTCGCATAGCCGCCAATGCGGCAAAACCATAGTGGAAAAATCCAAGATAGGTCAAAGGGTTAACTCTTTGACGACGGAGCGCAATTTCTGACACACGATTTCCTATAGGAAATCGTGTGTCAGAAATTGCGCTCCGTCGTCAAAGAGTTAATGCTCCTATTTATTGTGCTCACAGATCGTTAACAGCTGTTTTCATGAAACCAATGATATGTTAGCACAAGCAAAGCATGGAAAGGGCTTGTCTTGAGAAACCAAAGATTTGTTCGCATTGCGGCAGCACAAGGTAAGTATATGCTGAGAATTTACTAACGGTTAAATAGCAGACATTTCCTTATGTCGTCGTTGGTATAATTTAGCATATGTTTTCTTATTGCAAAATAGCGATAGCTCGCTCCCCGGGGATAGGCGCCCTATTATTATTATTATTATTATCAAGACATACAGTCTCCAACCTGAGCCACGTCGCCAAGCCAAGCCGAGCCAAGTGAAACCAAACCAAACCAAACCAAACCAAACATACAATCGTGTTTACGACACGAGTGTTCGAACCTGTAGCGATAAAGAAGTAGGTTCCGTCGTAGGGAGCGATGAAAAAACCCGTCTTCGGACTGTACGCTCGTCCACTGTTGATGATCACGTGATCCAGAATGATGACGTCACCATCATGGAGTTGGGTGTCGTTGAGTAGTTGAGCGTGGAAGCTGATGGCTGGAGTTAAAACAAAACTATTCTGGAAAGTGTTGTTATTGATGATGATGGTGCTGATAATAAGATGATGAAGATAACGAGCAGGACGACGATCGCATAGGCTGACGTCACACTATGAGCACTCCAGTAGTGTAGCAACAGTCGTAGAAGCTGGATGTTTCACTGCTAGCGCAAAGTGTATCGCATTAAGAGCTATACTAATCATCAAAATAGAGTATTCCGAGCGTTCGGGCCCGCTCACGAGAGAACCTGTTCCAAAACATAAGTTGGCATAGCAAAGATGAAATAGCGTGTTTAAACAATGTAAGGCAATGAGTTCGTCTTGGTTTAATTCCTTGTTACGTGTTGCTTTTAATGTTTATTTTGTGGGTTAGTCATAGATACATATTTGAATGATTTAAAAACAACACAATTACTGATACGGTGTGTGCACAGCACCTTTTAAGAACGTTGTGGCTCAAACACGCGTTTGACTTTAATACTTCAAGCGTTACAATGTGGATCCTTAGGTCAAAGTCTTGTTTGTAGGAGTGGAGTATTGAGAGAGAGAGAGAGAGAGAGAGAGAGAGACAGAAAGAGAGAGAGAGAGAGAGAGAGAGAGAGAGAGAGAGACAGAGAGAGAGAGAGAGAGAGAGAGAGAGAGAGAGAGAGAGGGAAAGAGAGAGAGAGAGAGACAGAAAAAAAAAAGAGAGAGAGAGAGAGAGAGAGAGAACTTTTACAGGTGGCTCTCTTGGAGATAAACTGGGCCGCGTAAAATTGTGATAAAGGGTTGTCCTGACATGACTTCATTTTGGCAGAGAGAGAGAGAGAGAGAGAGAGAGAGCAGTCACTTGCCAACTTACGTTCAACAACAACAAAAATTGTGCAAGTCAGATTCAAGTGCAAATGTGTCATTCGCACTTTTCTCCTTGCACACAGTGCGTATGTTCTGACCGCCTCAGCGAGCTGGTTTGTCAGCAGGAAGTTCTATCTATAGTCATGTGATAAAGACGCCCAAAGCGACATACCTTTTTATTAGGCAGATTTAGTAGGACTTCGTACGGAGGACTTCGCTGAGCAGCGTAACCCATTTACATGTACATTAGGCTCACACGGCAGAGGCCGCGTGCTGCTAACGCGCTGCGATTGGCTAATGGCACCCGTAACGTGCCTAATTTACATGCAAATGGGTTACGCTGCTCAACGAAGTCCTCCGTACGAAGCCCTACTAAATCTGCCTATTAACACACCCCCTTTTCACTGTGTCATACCGTGGATTCTTATTTGAGCTCTGCCATTATGTATGGGTATTGCAAAGTAAATTATAACAGGGTAGTGATCGGCCCTCAACTCAGGGGGGGGGGGGGGGGAGGGGGACACAACAACAACAACAACAACAACAACAAAATTAATTTTACGCGTCTGTACGCTTGGTCTGGCCAGAAGTCCTAGCAGACGATCAGCACATATCGGCCAATCAGAATCCCGCTTGCTACCGTGGGTGGACATGCGCACTAGCATCCCTCTCATTCGGAAATTTCCTGCAAGGAGGCTAGGTCGCATCCAAACTTTAAAAAAAAACACACCACCACCACCATCGGTTAGATGGAGGTGGTGACGTGGAGGGCTGAATTCAATTCTGTTAAATTGATATACCTTAATTTTTAAAAAAAAGTTTGATTTCAAATAAGTTCAATTCAAATAAGTTCAATTCAGCAATAAGTTCAATTCAGCAAAAGTTCAATTCAAAAATGTTCCATTCAAATAAGTTCAATTCAGTTTAATTGAACACCATTCGAACCCAATTCAAATTAAGTTCAGGCCCATTCAACTCATCTCAATTCAACTGACTTTTATTTTAAATATTTGTCCTGAACAATGAAATTTGACTGCGAGTAAGAATTTCAGTTACTCTCGCCAAGGTTCGGGGCCAAAGCACTGATACCGCACTCAGTGTCCGAGTTTGCGAGACCGAGGGGGCAACGTCTGTACCAACTTTACTCTTATCAGGTGGAGTCGATGACGCAGGGAATAGCTAGCATATCCCGTCTCTTTCCCTGCAGGCGTAATATCATGACCAGACTGTGGGGTCAAGTGCAGCTGGAGTCAAGTTTGGTCTAGATTTAAAGGACCAGGGCCGCGTTTCTTGCGGAGGTCGCTCTGCCTCGTTGGGAAACGGCCAATTAAAACAAGGCGCTTTCAAAATGGCGGCGAAATCACGAACACGGTTGTTGGCAAGGTTGAAAAGGAAGAAGAAAACTCTAGTGCTCGCAGCTATCAGTCATCTTTTGAGCGCAGAAGACGACGTTTTTGAGGAGGAGCAATAATTACTGGCTTGGAGCATGATATACCGCTAGTATGCATACCCTTTTGTTCGTGGCGAACTTGCTTCAGACTGCGCGCGCGAGCGCCTTTTCCGCACGCCGCGGGCAAGTTGCATGCAAACGGTTTCATAGCAAAGCGCCCCGGAACGTTTCGGAACGCCCGCCTTAAGAAACGCGGCCCAGGTTTGGCGAGTGTGCTAGTTTGTAATGATTTTTATTGTTACGAAAAAAAAAGCCACGTGATTTTCCTGATTGTTGTATATGTAGGGCAAGGTGCATGCCAGGGGGTTGCAACAGGAGGCAAGCTGAAAGTGAAGCGGGGACTTGTTGCGCACAACGCAGGCAGAGGTGACGCGAGTGGATTTGAGTAAAATGGCTTTCTGGCCTACACAGAAAAGTAGACTTGCACTACTCCAGTGAGGCCTGGGCGGAAAGGAAACATTAGAATTTGTTTTTAACTATCAACTGTGTGTCCCTAAGTGGTCTGGAAACGGTTTTTCCCCTAGATTGAAGCATTTTAGGGGTGACTATGCAAGATGCCTGAGGCTAATAGGGAATGTATAAGAATTTGAGCCCTCGTGCATTTCTGTTCTTTGGCCTGCAGTTTAGCCAGTGGATGAACCAGCTGGAGGTGATGTGTGCTCCGTTCAAACTGACCATACTCAAGCTAAAAATGAGTGCCATCTACCCCCCCCCCCCTCCTCACACACATACACGTGTACACTTCTTCCTTCCCCCATAAGTGGTGGAAAAGGACGTTAAACACTGAATCACCCATCCCACCCCTTCCTTCCCACTCCACTCCACTGTGTCCCGATTGTGACGTCTGTATCGTTGCTTCAAACAAACAAACAAACAAACAAACAAACAAACAAACAAACAAACAAACAAATTTAAAGAAAACCAAAGGAACGAAAACGCGCTGTGTGTGTGTGTGTGTGTGTGTGTGTGTGTGTGTGTGTGTGTGTGTGTGTGTGTGTGTGTGTTGCTGATCGAGGCAATGGACTTGGTTTTCACCTTTCTGCCCTGATATCGTATCTCTCACTTAGTGCATAACCTCCAAGCGGCTACTGCGTTGCTCTAGTCCACTTGATCCTTTTTAAAGTCACACACACACACACACACACACACACACACACACACACACACACACACACACACACACACACACACACACACACAGAGAGAGAGAGAGAGAGAGAGGTAGAGAGAGCTCATATTTAAGACGTTTGGATAGTCAAGAAGCTGGACCTACAAAACAGCGCTGAACATGTTGATCTTTGCTTTTCTCTTGTGGGCAATGCCAGGTACAGTAAACCTTTGACAGTATTTGTAATAATAAAAAGAAAAACTTCCTGCCTTTTATTCTTTCCTACAGTAATGTGTTGGACTAACTTTCCAATAGGAAGTTATTTATTGTCAATTCTGTACTCACGTGTCCCTGTCTGTAATTTACACAATCGTAAAATCGCATCGTTGTGTACATCTGAACAGTATCATTCATGTTCCTTGATTGGTTGGTTTATATGTTTTATTATGACTGCTGTACACGAATAGTGCACGTACAGAAAGACCGAACATTTTGCCGCTTACGAAACTCTATTGGCATCTCGGATTGGGAGGGTGGGTGGGTGGGTGTTTGGGGGTTTAACGTCCTTTTCCACCACATAGGGTGATATCAAAGACGGGGCAACGATGAAAAAGCCAGCACAAATATTTGGCCCCAACCGGGATCGAACTCACGACCCGAGCATTAGAAGTCCAACGCTCTACCATTCGACCACCCCGGCTCCCCGCATCTCGGATTGGAATGGCACTCCATTTTAAGATTCAGGCCGCTCTGTTAAAGGCGCTGTTGATGCAATTACTAAATTACAACACGCAGTGCTCCAGTAGTGTAACAACAGTCGTAGAAGTCTTGCTGCGCCTGCAGTCTGGAACTCACTGCCTGCTAGCGTCAGACAGCCACCTACTCGATCATATTTCAAACCAGAGCCCGAAACCTGTCTGTTTCAACTTGCCTTCTGCTGATTCATGTAACCGTGTTTCCTGCTGTTTTGGAATGTGTTCTATGTGCGTGTGAGTGTAGTGTGAATGTGAGTTGATGTATTGTCCAGAACTGCGCTCTACAAATGTGATTTATTTTTAAAATAATATTTAAAACACACACTGTTTTAATATGAGCTGTCATTTAAACACATGCAAACATACATCCACAAAAGAAAAAAGATAAACGCACACATACATGAACAGACACCATAATTTTAAGTACAAATGTGATTATTAGTATTATTATTATTTCGAAGCTACATTTTCGAAGGCTCGCGAGTGTAAACAACATTGTATCGCATTCAGAGCTGTACTTATCATTAAATTTGAGTATTTTGTGCGCGCAGGCGGACTCACGAGCGAAACTGTTCCAAACCATAAGTTTGCTAAGCAAAGACGCAATTAATCCGTTTAAAACAACCAATAAACCAACTTTCTTTTCCGCACTGCAGGCTTGCATTGCTTCAGGTGGGCCACTGAACTTCAGAACGGTGACCTGGTGTATGCATGTCAAGGTCACGACATCTTTCTACCGTGGAACATGACTTTGGATCAGGGTGAGACCGTCACAGACATACAGTGGCTTTACAAAGGTCTCTCGGATAAACTGATAGCTGTATACGCCCATGGTGTATTCATGACTACGCCTGTATTTTCTCGCCGGGTGCGTTTGGTACCGGAAGCCGGCCTCGTTTTGAGTCATGCAACATCGGACGACGCCGGAAACTACACTGTCGACACCACGACGCATGCCCGCGGAATGCTGTCTAATTACCGCAGAACGGCCGTAGTTCACATAGCGACGGGTTGGTATTAAAATATGATGATGATGATGATGGAGACTTGATATAGCGCACGGCTCCACCCTAACTGAGTGCTCACGGCGCTTAGGGAGAGGTTTTGAAAGGAAAGATAAAAAAAAAAAAAAATACACGAGATTGTGCATCCAGTAATACATACTTTATGTTGATGAACATGGTAAGGTTATCTTGATTATGTTGTTAAAGCTGTAACGTGGTCTTGATGTTAATTTGAATATATTCTTCCACACCAATAACGTTAATAGTGTGTCTTATGGAATGTTTTCTCATCCAGTTAAATAATTATTTTTGTAAGCTCCTTGTTTCTCTCTGTCTGTCTGTCTCTGTGAACTCAGAAGGGCGAGTCAGTGCGGTTGTTGTTTTGCAATGTGTGTGTGTGTGTGTGTGTGTGTGTGTGTGTGTGTGTGTGTGTGTGTGTGTGTGTGTGTGTGTGTGTGTGTGTGTGTGTGTTTTCAGAATCTTCAGCCATCATTGACGCGACCTTGGAGGTGAGACAAGAACGTATCGCAGTACACAGCAAACAAACTGATCCGGATCACGTGCAGCTCACGTGCAACAGTCGTGGTGTTCAGCCTCCCTCCGTTATCTGGACGGTGAGTTCAATAGATTAAGGTTAACAACATGCAAATTGTATCTTAACACGAATAACACATAGCGCACAATAGCTTGAATTACACGTATTCACTCACAGACTCACAAGATGATACATGCATGACAGGTAATTGATCTGAAGAGACTAGTGGCTATAGGAATTTTGGAAATCATGATCCAGTTTGTACAGTCATGGTTGTTTGAATTTTTCGGTCCAGCCAAGTAGTGAATGCCCTGACAAATGGACTGGCACTGTTACTGTTAAGCCTATGGAACATGGATGAGATCAGATTTGTAGCCTTTTAGTTTTATCATTCACCTTGTGCGAGGCCCCGATTTTGAGTGCGTATGATTCGAGTGATTCGAGTAAACCCACCGACAAGTTTTTTTTATATTTTATTTATTTATTTATTTATTTATTTTTTTTGAGAGAGAGAGAGAGAGAGAGAGAGAGAGAGAGAGAGAGCGAGACTCAAAAATTAATTGTTTAGGCGGACGACCCTTGACAATGGATCCGATGGCACTCACACCGGGGTATAGTCCCGTACACAGCAGGAAACTGAAACTTTCAACATATTAATGCATTTACACAATTCAGAAACTTACAAACTAGAATACAAAGTATAATACGAACTACTATGAGAGAGAGAGAGAGAGAGAGAGAGAGAGAGAGAGAGAGAGAGAGAGAGAGAGAGAGAGAGCTAAATAGTCACAAACAAAAGGGCTGTTTGTCATAACAACTGGCCTTTCGAGTGAGACTGTAGTATGCATGGGAAGCAGCCGTAAGATTTTGGCCCTTGTTACGCCACAGCCTCTGTGAAGGTTAGCAGTCGATGCCCCCAAAGGGGCTCAAACCCACAACCTCCACGATTTATAGCAGGAATTAAATACTCCACTGGTGTCCCGTGCCTACTGGTTAACCTGAATTCATGTTGTCTTACTTTCGGCCACATCCTATGACCTAAGAAACAAAGAATGGGTACTTTCCCCCACAGAATACATTCAACTCGGATCTCGGACTATGTGACCCTTTCAGGTCATGAGACAATAAATTTAGTAACGTTATCGTTTAGTGTTCAGATAAAAACTTCGTGACCTCAACTGTCCCGCAGCTTCCAGTACTGCTGTACTAGTTGGTTGGCTGGCTGAGATTAGAACGTTTTTTCAAAAATAAACTAGAGAGGGTGATAACAAAGCTGGGGCATCGACAAAAACCCGAGCAGAAAGTTCAAACCAGAATCAGTGCAGAACATTCAAGTCAAATGCTCTATCAACTCGATTTATATACCCTCCCCCCCCCACCCCCTTCTTTACAAACAATTTATAGTTCCGCTTCGTTGAAAAATGGAGGGCGTTACGCATGCTATTTTACAATTAAAAAAATTACAAGTGCACCCCGTTCTCCGAAAATGGCACGTGTTTACATTATTATCAATATCAAGAGAAAGAAATGCTTAGCAGGAAGGAGAAACGCTCTTTAATTTGAGATACGAATGGCCTTTTTACTCAGTCATGGGCGACGGCGGGAGAGCTGGTCGGATATATAGGAAGGGGCGATAATTTTTGCAGAAAGTCTAAGACGATGCTCAAGGGAGTTATATCTGATTTTTTTTTTAAGTCAACCATAACAGCTGCTCTGTCGGTGTACAGACGTACATTTCTGAACACTGGTCTTGAAGAATTAAGACTTCACTTTGCGTTATATTGTTGTTGTTTTTTTTGTAAATCTTCAGTTTATTTTTAAAGAAGTGCAAGTGACTAAGAAATTAAGAAAGCTACGAAAGCAACAACAACGACAACAACAAACAAACAAATGAATAAAACAAAACAAAACAAAAACGAACAACAACAACAACAACAACACTTAGTCATGAGGACAAGAGAAGTCAACTTCACCTTTATCGTTTCTGCACCTTTATCGTTTTTGTCCGATAAAGGTAATACACTTTCTTGTGCTCTGTATAAATCAATGGATTTTTTGATAATCTTTTTCGTAGCATTCTCAATTATTATAGCTAAAGAAACGCCACAACAACCTTCACCCAATTCCCGTGTAACGCATTCACTGTTATTTACAGACGCCCTCTGGATCAGAAATAGTCGACTCCAGCCCTCAGGACAACCTCTTCAGCCTGTTGCTACCCAACCCCGTGTCCGGAGGCAACTACACTTGCCGTGTGCCTCCTGACTCTCCCATCGTCACGTGTCTGAACGACAAGAACGACTCAGCTCTAGAGGGCGCCACGGTCTTTGTGGACGAGTTTGCAGCTCGTCTTGCGTTGGTTGAGGGCCAACAGAGAGCTCTCATTTCTGAGAACGCGTACCTGAGAGGGCATGACCAGAACCTGACTGAGGAGATAGCATGGCTGGAAACGAAATTGGATGGTAATGATGTTTCTCTTCTGATTCCCGCTAACTTCAGCTTTAAGATGTCTTTAATATTATACATGGATGACCAGTGTCAAAAGTGAAAAAAACTTACAAATAATTATGAATAAGATTAAACAACAAAAAACAGTTCAGCTACCGGGAACATCTCTCTCTCTCTCTCTCTCTCTCTCTCTTTCTTCTTCTTCTTCGTCTTTTGCTTCTTTGTCTTCTTTTTCTCTCTTTTCCTTCTACTGCTTCTTCTCCTGTTTTCCTTCATTTCTTCTTCTGTTGCTTCTTCGCCTCCTTTTTCCTTCTTTTCAATTTTCATTCTAGTACTAGTTCTTCTTTCCGTCGTCGTATCTTTTTCCTTCAATTCTTTTTCTTCTTCCTTTGCTTCATCTTCTTTTGACTCTTCTTCTTTTGCTTCTTCGTCTTCTTTTTCTTTCTTTTCCTTCTACTACTTCTCCATTCCTACTTCTCATTATTTTCCCCTTTTCCCTGTTCTTCTTCCATCTCTCTTCCTATCCCTAGCCTGACCTGCTTTCTGTCTTCCAGCAAAGAAAAGCCAGCTAGTGAGTTTCCACGCCAAACTCTCAGTCGGCAGAACCCTACCAACAGGGCAGGTCATCATCCTAGACCACGTCATCACCAACCAGGGCGACGCCTACAACGCTTCTTCCGGTTTCTTCACGGCTCTATACAACGGGACGTACGTTCTCCTGGCCTCTACGGGCCAGTGCGAGAGATTCAGCAGCAGCTACAGCGCGGATCTGGATGTTATGGTGGGCGATCAAATCGTGTCCAGTATCCGCACGGCGTATGGTAGTCAGTACGGGACGCCCAAAACAGGGTCCTGCCACGCTGTAGTGCATCTGTCGTCTGGTGAGAGGGCGTGGCTGAAGTCGTTCAGTAGTTCGCATTTTGATGAACAGGTCACTACGTTCAGTGGATATCTCCTCAGTCTTGACTGACGTGACTTTTCAGTATGCGCGAAGCAAATGATATCTCTAATCCTTCTGTAGTTTGGTTGTCGGCCAAAAATAAACCAAAAATAAGCCTCACGCACAACGTTTAGTAGATATATCTGCTAAGTCTTGATTGGTTGAATGGCTAGTTAGTTAGTTAGTTAGGGCTTAACGCCCTGCAAGCAACAAAGACTATTTCGAAGCTTTACAGAGTCCCTTCCTGCCAGGTCCTTTAACATATAAATATGTCCAGCTTAAAACATGATGTAAATATACATTATAAATTGTGTGTAGCTTAAACGAGGTCCTGTACAAGACTAACTTCTTCCAGACTAAAGGTTGACTGGCTAGCTTTTTATTACAAGCGATTCTAGTGCTATCTCACTGCTTCCTCTAACTTGGCGGTCAGTCAAGTATAAGCATTTTTTTTGTACTTTGGATATTGTGACGCACTTTGATGGTTATGACGTAAAATGAGTTTCTCCTCAGTACATGTAGTCATGCACTTGATTTTCATTACACAGAAAGGCTGAAATATCTCTTGTCCTTATCTTGATTAAGTAGACGGCAAAAATTAGAGTTTTGAAAGTTTTGCTCGTATTTTTGTTGTTTTTCTTTTATCGTCACTCGCATGTTCTTGCAGCTAACTAAAGATTAATTTGCTCCTAACGGTAACCTTTTAATGGTTGTACATTTAAATCAGTGACTTCTATTGCTAATGTCCAATATGAACAAGCCTCTTGATGAATTGATTTATTGATTGAATGGTCTAACTCCTCGTGGAAATAAACGTAGAGAAAGAGTCATTTGTAGTACGGGTCTGCTGACGTACATTATGCTTACTGGATGAAAGAAAATCCCACTCGGTCCGTTATCGAGTTTCCTATTCGTGTCGTGTATGTCGTGTATGTCATGTGTACTGTTTTGTCTTCACTAAAGGCCGCTCGCACACAGACACCCAACACGCAATCTGTCGAGGACTTTCTTTTTTGTAGAACGGAAAACTAGCTCTATGTATGTTAACCTTATCTTCGGCATCTGGTCGCGTATCCTTCTTTTCACTGAGTATTCATGCGACGTCTCTGGCATTTATCCGTGACACGCGCGTGCGCGCACGCACACACACACACACACACACACACACACACACACACACACACACACACACACACACACACACACACACACACACACACACACACACGCACGCACACACGCACACGCACATACATACACACACAGACGTACACCATAGCACACAGCCGAAACTACAATAAAAATGTGTCTTATCAGAAGCAGCAATTCCTGTGTATTGGCACTCCCCGGTCCCTCCCCCGTCCCCTGCCACACACACACACACACACACACACACACACACACACACACACACACACACACACACACACACACACACACACACACACACACAATGAGACCATAGCACGACCATAGCACGACCATAGCACACTGCGGGAATCATTCAAACAAAAGTGGTTCTTATCAGAAGAAGTAATCCTTCTCTTGCACCACAGCAGAAGGACGAGTACAAACAACTGTCCGTCATGCTGCTCTTTACTCTTCTCGTCAGCGCCTTACCAGGTACGGTGTGACAATAAATCATATAATTATTATAATCACTTTGCCTATGGTGTGTGATTGTATACTCCGTATCACGTGCTGCAAGTGTAGTTTTTTTTTTTTTTTTTTTAAGACGACTATCGGGCATGTAATCATATAAAAACTAATTTTCATATCATTGTAGACTGTAGCCATTTTCTGAGAACAAGTGTTGTTATTTTGGGTGTTGTCCTTAGTGTTGATTTTGAAAAAAAGTCCAGTTGTTTGCACTAGAAATAACATAGCCGATTCTTAACTCAGCTTAATTTTCAACACAAGTAATATCACATGAAACAGTTATGGAGCCATTTTTCGCTCCCCCCCTCCCCCCCCCCCCCCCCCCCCCCCCCCTCTTTCGTTTTTCCTTTTTTCTTTTCTTCGTTTTTGTTTTCTTGTTTTTGTTTTGTTTTTGTTGGTTGTGGTGGTTTTTGTGTGTGTGTGTGTGTGTGTGTGTGTGTGTGTGTGTGTGTGTGTGTGTGTGTGTGTGTGTGTGTGTGTGTGTGTGTGTGTGTGTGTGTTTTCACGTCGTCATTCAGAAATGACAGCACCCACAGAGGGATGTATGAGTAGAGTATGGAGTACAGAGTATGGAGTACAGAGTATGGAGTACAGAGTATGGAGTACAGATTTCAAAGAAGTACACTATATAGTACTGTTAGGGAACAGGTTCATGTTTGAAACCTGGGATAGCCTGAGTACTGTTCCCAACCCGTTCTGTGCACCAGACAGCACGCATCTTTCGGGCTGAACTGTTCTCTGGATTTCTCCTTGTGACAGGCTCACTTTGCCTCCAATGGTCGACGGGCCTACAAGATGGTGACCTGGTGTATTCGTGCAAAGGTCACGATATCCATCTGCCCTGGAACATCTCGCTTGAGCTCGGTGAGAATCTAACCGATATTCAGTGGCTTTACCAGGGACATTCTGATGAAATGGTTGCAATAGACGCCCATGGTTTGTTTCTACCCGCGCCCACATTTTCTCAGCGTGTGCATCGACTTCCGGAAGCTGGCCTCGTTGTGAGTCACGCTACACTGGACGACGCCGGAAACTACACCGTTGATATCACTGTGCATGCGGGAGAGGACCTGTCAAATTATCGCAGGACTGCAATGGTCCACATCGCTACTGGTGAGTTAGATGATTGCAACAGTATATAATTTTCGTTTTGACCGGTCCCCGTAGTGTAGTGGTTAGCCCTTCGGACTATGGACCGGGAGACCCGGGTTCGAGTCCCAGCCGAGGCAAACGGGATTTTTCCTACCTAGGTCGGCTGCAGATCGGGTGTGCTATGGGCCCAATGGCGAGGCTGTTGCCACACAGCCGAGCTTCACCCACTTCACGGGTGCGACTTTGGGGTGCTTCCCCTGGTATGATGCGTCTTATGATGTGGATGATTACACGGCCGGCACCGCAGGTGCCGCAGTTCCCGGGCCTGGTTAATGCCGGGATATTTATGACAGGAAGCGTGGAATGCGGCCCTGTCCCGCAGTCCCAAACCACACGGACCTCCATAGCATCATCATACCATCATCCTCATCTCCATCATCATGCATAATAAAAATTGCCGCAGCTTCCGAGCCCTCCGTGGATTCCACCCATTACTTGGGAGGAACACCACTGGAGCCGGCAAAAGAGTTGTGGCAGAAAAAAATCGTTTTGATGGATAAAATCGGCTTGTCTAGTTATCCATTCACTGAACCTGTCGCACCATCAGAAGTGAAAAAGGATGGGTGTTTTATTTGTTTGTGTATTTGCTTTTTATGATGTGTTACCAAATCACGAAACTGATAGTGCCAGTTATGTAAAATAGGACAGTAAAGCAATGCACTGCTTCGACCTGCATTTAATTCAACAAAAATAGTGGATGGGTGGATGGATGGATGGGTGGGTGGTTGTGGCAAGGGCGTCAAATTGGGGTGGAGGGTGGGGACAAACGATTGGGGGGGGGGGAGAGATGGTGCGAGTGATGCGAACGTTACGGTGGTCTCAAACTTACAAATAATACAGTGCTTTATTATTATTGGTATGTACCACGTAACAAAACGAATTTTGTGTGTGTGTGTGTGTGTGTGTGTGTGTGTGTGTGTGTGTGTGTGTGTGTGTGTGTGTGTGTGTGTGTGTGTGTGTGTGCGTGCGCGCGCGCGCGTAGAATCCACAGCCCGGGTTGACGCAACCCTGGACGTGCAACAGGACCCGAAAGCAGTGTACGACAATCAGACTGGTCAGTATCACGTGCAGCTCACGTGTACTGGCCATGGACTACAGCCACCTGCCGTAATCTGGACGGTAAGCTTTTGGCATCAAAACGATTAGCTAAATTAAAAACCTTGGGATGCAGACTACAGTAAGCGTAAGTACTTAAGGGTCTAGTTCCCGATGGTAAACCTTGGATTACGGAGAGGGTAACCTAGGGAAATTTAATTGATACCCTACATTCTATTTCGAAGGAATAAATTTTCATACAGGCGCATTTTACGTGTTTGTATTTTCTTTCTCTTGTTTTCCCTTTTTCCCTTTAGTCTCTTGTAGTGTGGTTTTTCTTTTTTCTTTTGTACATTTAATTACCATTACATCAAATTCAGGAGTTCTTCTTTTTGTGCTCAAAATGAGTAAAATTCTTAAACACGATTAATTACATAATGGTTGTGCTCTTCTTGTTGCTGCGTTTCTATGAATGTGGTTTCTTTCTCGTAGACAAAAATAGTCTGTTAGGTATTGGGTAAAAGGTTGGGAAAGGTCCTCTAACCGACTTACGATTATAAAACGTTCTTATCTTTTCTGTCACTAAAACCTTCTGTCTGTCAGTCTGCTGAACCATTTTATGTACACGACAAAATGCGTATTCGCAAAAAAGGCGACACACCTTTGGAAAAATCCAGTGTGACCTCATAGTCTTATCATTTATATAAGTCGTTCTTTGTTTAGCATTGGTCCTGAAGCGCAATACATTCGCCACGTACAGACAGCACAGGCACAAATTCCAGTATTTGAGTGTTTTAATCTCTACCGTCCTTTACACCCCCATCACGTAAATGTCAACGTTTTTCCGGGAGACATTTTACAAAGTTAACTGGTATTTTGCAAGTCAAATAAAAAACAACAACTCCAAAACATTGGTTTGCTGGCGTGTGATATGATTTTCCTGTACTTTTTGTGTCTTTTTCATTTGTTGGTGTTGTCGGCTTAATAGGCTTTTTGCAAAGAAAGCGTGTATTCAACCGCTATCGTGAGTTGCGGAGAGGGTTGGGGAGGGGGTGGGGGTGGGGTCAGAACTGTGGGAGGTACAGCCATTCCACTAGAACACAACAAATGTGACCCTCCACCACGAAATGAGTCGTCTTGTAACATGAACAAATAGCACAAGAAGACTCATTTCGTGGTGGAGGTTCACAAATATTATCCGGCTTCCCTTAACACCTCACAACATCCGATGCACCACTCCTTTTACCAAACCAATGAAAGAAATGGCTCAAAAGTCGATGCGGTTCAAAGAGCCAACATGCATTCACATAGCAACAAAGACACCGGTCGCTCATGTAGGTTATTAAAGGCAGTTTGTGTTATGGGACACTTTCTACCATTTGATGAGAAGGAACTAGCATCGCGTGTATGACCCAGCGACAGTTGCTAGCCAGAAAGCAAACAGGCACCCTGATTGCTTGTACTGCAATATTGCAGCATTGCCTGATGATGGTGCGTTATTTTCGCGTTTGTAGACGCCCTCGGGATCAGAAATGTCCGACTCCAACATTAAAGACGACAAGTTCACTCTGATGCTTCCCAACCCTGTGCATGGTGGCAACTACACTTGTCGCATCGACCCTGACTCTCCGGCCGCCAATTGTCTTCCTAAGGACGACCCGGTACTAGAGGGCGCCACGGTATATGTGGACGAGGTCACGGCTCGGCTGTCGCTGATCGAGGCTCAGCAAAGTGCCTTGGCTGCAGAAAACGCCATGCTGAGGACGGAGCTTAATGAATTCATTAACGGTATACCTCACTCATTTGAAGGTTTTAATGTACAAAGATAATATCAATACAGATTTTTAAAAAAAAGAAATATCAAACTTTCACACTGACGAACTAAACGATTAAGTATTTGATTTTGCAAGACGTTTCGCTTATGTTCCCTAAAACCAACGAAATATTTGATTTCGAATGAAAAGGTCCACCAAACCTTCCACTGAACGTAGCACGATGGCATAATGTACTGAGGTAGTTCAGAGTAAACAGAAAACCTCCTACACAAATTGCACAAAATCAGTACCTCTTCACTATGAAGCTGAGCTGCATAGAACGTATTTCGGTCCCACATGCGTATTTGCTGAGCTGTATATCAGAATATATTTTTTTACGAGGGGACAACCAAACCAAACTGATACCGTTTAGAGTTTTTCAGTTTTAGTCTATTTTTGTATTTATGTGCTTGTATATTTGAGTTTTTATGTTTAGGGAGTGCGTGAATGTGTGTGCGCATCAGAGTGAGTGGGTGTCTGTGGGAACATAATATTTATTCTTATTCTTAATCAAAGGTGGAGCAGGCACTCCAATTTCCCTTTTATGGGATCCAATAAAATATCTTATGTCTTATGTCTTACGTAAGGACTATCCTTTCTAGAGGTTGTTTATCGCATTCTGTTGGTTCTGTTGTTTTGAGCGTAGCCGTTAGGTAGAACTTTCTATCAAAAGATCTCTAGAGAAACTTTATAATTATTGTTGTGATTATAATTTGTAACATTCACAATGCAAATGATAACGTCGACATTCTCCCCTTACGTGCTACAATCGCAATATCTTTCGCCGATGATTTCTGGTCTGAGGTCACTGTAGCGAAATTTAACAATGGCCTGGGACATATGTTGTTCACTTTTATTCCACCAGCAACTGAAGAGCATCGAGTGAGTTTCCACGCCAAGCTGTCAAGTCCTGCATCCCTATCGAGTGGACAGATCCTTATCCCAGACCATATTATTACCAACCAGGGCAATGCGTACAACGCTGCTACCGGCTACTTTACGGCTACCTACAACGGAACATACGTCTTCCTTGCAACCACAGGGCCAAGCCAGAGCTCATCATATCACGCCGATCTCGATCTAATGGCAAATAATGAAGTCATGTCTAGCATCCGCACTACCTACAGTTATTCTGGTAATTACCCTACCGCTAAGACAGGATCGTGTCACGCTGTAGTGCACCTTACGTCTGGTCAGCAAGTGTGGCTGAAGTGTCATTATAGGTCCCATTTTGACTCTCAGCTGACTACGTTCAGTGGTTATCTTCTTAGTGTCGACGAGGAAGAGTAATTTCTTCCTCACGAGTCAAAGAAATATCCAGCATGACTAGAAACCAGATCTACTAAAAAAACCCAAACGACATTAATTTTGTTTCCCCTCGAGTGTTTCGACACAGCCCAAGTCTCCGAGTTCTCCGCTGTTCAAATGCGAGGAGAGAACACGCAGGTCCCTCTTGCTGACTAGTTGCTATTGGCTGCTCTAATATTACGACCCATTCCAAATTTACCACAGTATTATTTCATTCTCGGTCCAGAGCAAATACTCTGCGCTGACGTTTTCGTGACTACGTTTATGATTTCGCCTCTACGTGCGAAAGATTTTCGAAGCCCCAAGTAACCAAAACCACTACCAACTTTCCAATCAGCCACATTTTCTTTGACTGCCATTTTTGGGTACATCAGTACAAAGAGAAGGCACAGACGCTTGAAACACTAGGTAACATTAATTACAGCAAACTAAGTGTCCATTTCTCTTAAATGTCTGTCCATCACATTGACAAAACGTGTATGCCTGAAACAGAAATAAGCTTGGTAAATCAAAACAATGGATCGTCCTTAACCCCATGATTTACATTGCTCTCACTTTCAATGAAAGAAGATCGGTTTATGTTTTTAGAAATAAATTGTTCATCAGTAACGTGACCGAGAACTTTTATTTTAGTCATATGGTATTCATTGCAATGTTAATGTGATGGAATGTATTCAATGTGTACACCATTTTCGTCTGTTTGGCGCTCAGATACACCCCCCCCCCCCGCGCTTTCTGTCTCACAGGGGGAGGGGGAGAATATGTTTGCCAACCCATGCGCCCCCGTCACTTCCATTCACAAATCATTTCAATAACGTTTTCTTCGAACTTTTGTAAACCAGAGGGGAATCTGGGAAAAGTCACGTGCAACTGATCTGATAGGTTACTAAAAATCAGGGCGACAGCTCTATATCATTATATCATCATATATCTATATCATTATGTATGCAATCTCCACAACACACACACACACACACACACACACACACACACACACACACACACACACACACACACACACACACACACACACATTATGTATGCAATCTCCACAACAACAACAACAACAACAACAAAACTACTCGGCGACTGTAAAAATGCACAGTCAACTACGTCACAATTGCAGAGTTGTCACCGCTTCAGAGTCCCTTATTAACACTACAGCGTGGGTTTGAGATGCTTTGTGTCAGTGAGCTAGACACATCGCTGCAGTGCCTAGCTGGTGTTGTGTGCTGCACGAGAAGGCTGCGATCTTTCTTGCTAAAGCCTGCTCCTAACTGGGCACAGCGCGCGAAACACACATGTGCACATCCCAGTCGTTGCGCTCGGTGTGTCTGCTGACTACAAAACTGAACACAGCTGTGCTCGGTGACAAACCGATTGAAGATGCACTGTCCGCCATGTTTGCGCGCCGAGTGACGTAGTACAGCCAATCAGAATCTGTTGTGAAAACCACACTCACAGTTGGGGCTATTTAAAATCCAGGTTGCTGTGATGACGCCACAGCGGCGGAAACCTCCAAAATCACAACTGTGTCACAACTGTGGACAGCACTGTGGCGCTTCGCAGTGCCCAGTTAAGAGCCGGCTTAAGAGTAAAAGGCAAACTGTGAGAGTGGGGTGGGTGTTTGGGAGTTTAACGTCCTTTTCCACCACGTACGGGTGATATCAAAGACGGGGCAATGGAAAAAGCTGCTAGGCCAGCACAGATATTTGGCCCTAGCCGAGATTCGAAGGCAAACTGCGAAGTGAACTGAAGTGGTTTGCTTGGCTCAGATAGGTGTTTCAGAGACGATGAAAACTCTGTAACTGTGAAAGAGCTGATTGTGCATTTTCCACAGTCGCAGAGTTTTCTATACACTGTGTGGCTTTTTGTTGAGACGTCCGACCTTTGTCGATGATGATTATGATGATGATGATAATGATGATGTCTTACAATGCACTGAAATAAACTCCATGTACAGCATGCGCGTAGCGCCGGGGAGGAGGGGGGGGGGGAGTGGGTGGGTAGAAGGGAGAAGTTTTAATGTGAAGCGTTAAAATGGGGAGGGGGGGGGGGGTAGGCTCAGGGGTTGTGGGATGTTTGGGTGGTGTCTAGTATTATCAGCACTAAGATACATGCACAAATACGTGTTCAGAGAGGCTTGTCTTCAGATGACCGAAGCTAAAACGCAGTAGCCGGCGGGCATTGTTGTAACGCGGACCTGGACTCCAGAGTGCAGTCCCCTTTCACCGCTAAAGCTCAGGGTTGATTTGCGTCTTGGATCAAAATACTCGTCGGTATCCCACAGCTTGATGGGGAATAACTGCTAAATCTTCGACGTCTGTTCTTCTTTTCATTGAGTATTCATGTGACGTCTCTGGCATTTATCCGTGGCGCGCGCGCGCACACACACACACACACACACACACACACACACACACACACACACACACACACACACACACACAAGGGTGGGTAAACACCCTTTGGTTGTGATACGCTGTGCAATGGCGATACGCCGATAAAAACACAAAAACACACTTGCTTGCTATTTTGACTCGTATCTGACAAAGTATAAGTCTGTAAGGCAAACTTTAAGCATCTACTACACTTTCAGAGATTGGTGCACCTACAGGTAGCAGGTAAAAGCCCAACAGCGGCGGTAAGTGGGTGTAATCTGACGAAGTCTGCGAGATTTTGATACGCAAACTTCAATCGATCGCGAGGCCGATCCGTCTGGGCCGATTCTAGTGCTCATATGCATCCACACTGCACCAGGTTCACTTCTCAAGATACTTATGAAACAAGTAGCAATCAGCAGTTAACTTACCATATTTTAGTCTCTTTTGAGCGTGCATTTCATGTTGGCGATACACTCTGCAGAAAAGATCGCTGTCGCTAAGCTTGGTGATACGCTGTGCAAAACAGCGCTGGCGCAAAACCACGCAGATCGTGTGCCACTGGCAATTAAAACTGAATCCGATTCGTATTCTGATTCTGAATTTGTGTAATCTACATAAGATTTCGCAGTAGGAAGCAGATAATACTATCATAACTGCTACAGATGAAACTCTCTCAAAACAACAACAACAACAAGTTGCATAGTGAAGTCAGTTTTTGTTTTTGTTCGATTATCTGCTCAGAACAAAGACTGCTCGGAGATGTTTGAAACTGTTTGTATTACTTTGATAATCATACAAAGCTGTTATTCCCGAATCGCTTGCGAGGTGGATAAAATTGTGCCTACAAAAGAAATTAAATGACATTGACTAGGTTCTTAGTGCATAGTACTGGACTAGACCGTTCTAGACGTCTAGTGTCAGCTAGTAGTTCGATTCATCTCACGCAGGACAATGGTGGGTGGGTGGGTGGGTGTTTGGGGGTGGGGGGGGGTTAACGTCCTTTTCCACCGCACACGGGTGACATCAAAGACGGGGCAACGATGAAAAAGTCGGCACAAATATTTGGCCCCAGCCGGGATACGAACTTACCACCCGAGCATCAGAAGTCCAGCGCTCTACCATTCGGGCACCCTGGCTCCCGACACAGGACAGGGCCTGAGTCCGATTCCTACATTACAAAGGGAGTCAGATTATACCCACTTACCGCCGCTGTTGGGCTTTTACCTGCTACCTGTAGGTGCGCCAATCTCTGAAAGTGTGGTAGATGCTTAATGTTTGCCTTACAGACTTATACTTTGTCAGATACGAGTCAAAATAGCAAGCTAGTGTGTGTGTCTGTGTGTGCCAAGTTTTTTTTTTTCATGAAATATTTGTTCACTTTCTTTGTATGGCCCAAAACTGACGGTAAGGTCACTAAATGTCAAAATCGTCCCGACAGCGATAATTCTAATTTGGATCAAGTACTGTCAGATGTGGTGAACTGTGTAAGTTGTGAAAATTAAGAAGCTACATGTAGTCTTGTATTGCTGTAATTGTAATTGATTTTGCACCTTTAAGTTATTTGTAGGATTTCGACAACCAAGTTCCCTCTCTCCCTCTCTCTCTCTTACATACACACACACACACACACACACACACACACACACACACACACACACACACACACACACACACACACACACACACAGGCAGGACAGGCAAATGCCGGCTGACAGACGCAGAGAACGCGTGAGGAAAGGGTCTTCAGAGCTAGAGCAGCGTGCTAGGTCGTGCAGCCGCAGTTTCGTACCCGCCGACAGACTACAGAAACATGGCTCGAAGGAAACGACGCAGTAGGTTTCTCTCTCTCTCTCTCTCGCCGATTGTTTTCCTCTTGTTTTAGTCTTCTGTATTTGTGTCTGCTTATTATTTATTTTTATGTATGTGCACTTTAGATGAATAGATGTGTGTGTGTGTGTGTGTGTGTGTGTGTGTGTGTGTGTGTGTGTGTGTGTGTGTGTGTGTGTGTGTGTGTGAAACAGCTGCTCGTTTTTTTCTTGTTTTATTCCTTTTGATTAGTTAGATAATCGTAATCTGTAGCAACAACAAGTATGAACACTGACTGTCAAATGTCTCTTCCGCTGGAACATAAAGTTTCACTGATTTATTCATTTCCTCTCCAATGAACATACGGGGTAGTCGAGGTACGCCACACTGTGATAAAGTTGAGTGAGTTACTCTGAAAGCAGTCAGTTTGTGTCATAAGTTTAATTTTAGTGACTGTTGACTCCATCTGCTACGTACTTCAGCAAGGACATTTTATTATTATTATTATTATTATTCAGGGTCTCTCGAACTTCTCTAATATACTGGGATCTGTGTGTATGAGGACTAAGTAAACTGTGAAAGTAAAAGTGAAAAGACTAAGTAAACTGTGAAAGTAAAAGTGAAAAGACTAAGTAAACTGTGAAATTAAAAGTGAAAAGACTAAGTAAACTGTGAAATTAAAAGTGAAAAGACTAAGTAAACTGTGAAATTAAAAGTGAAAAGACTAAGTAAACTTTTGATAGCTGTAGTTTTGCAAGACTGACTGAATGCCTCTGCCCTTGAGTGAAATGCCTGCTAAACAGCACCGATCCTCGGTCACGAACCAGTGAATAATGTGGGGGTTGGGGGGGGGGGAGGGGGTAAATATAAACAGTTCTGACTGCGGGGACCCTCAACCTGAACCATGCCAACCCGATTGGCTCGATCAATAGCCTCAGACTAACATGCATTCAGTCCATTCATCAAACCAAACCGTGCGGCGAAATGCTAAGAGAGAAGAGCTGCAGTACTGCCGAAAACTGAATCAAACTTCGCCTATAAAAGATATTGAACGATTATTTCATTGTCCCGATTGCTGTAGAACCGCGGCCGCCTTTGTTGAAAACGGGGACAGGCTTTGGCGTGTATTACCCAGTCGCGGGTCGGTCCGTGGATTATTTGTATTGACGGAGATAGGAACGACGCAAAACGTTATTCGGCTGCTTGTGGTGAACCGACACAGTAAAGCTTTGGTTTGGCTGGTCGAGCGACAGCGTAAGGAAGATCGGTACGGTTGAAAGTACAGTCAAATATAAACTGAAGCGAGTTCAACGGGGATTAAAATGGACGAAACTGGCGATTCCGTTTCAAATCGTTAAATGACGATTGTCGCAACTCTTATGTGTTATAATGTGCTTAATTTAATTTTTTTCTTTCTTTGCGAGCGTGATGCGTGTTCGTTTTCTACTGCGCACGTGATATTTATGCATCAAATTTTGAATTTTTGAATTTTGATCGGTCTTGTAGGAAATCATCTTCAACCAAATGCTTCCCCACCGGTGAATTTGAACCTAGTATCTCAGGATCCGCAAGCAATCAGTTTAATCACTAAGACAGATCCCCTTGTCCTGACCCTAGGTCAAACGTTTCCTTTTCGCCGAACGGAAAAGCTCAGTTTAACCCTTTTTTTTTCAGACGCTGCTGGCTTCCAGATTTCGAGTTTGAACTGCTTGTGACACGGCCGGTATATAACTGCTTCTGGTGGTACACATACACATAAAAATACCTAAAAATGGCCGCGGCAATGCACGAGGATGAAGAAGCGCAATTCGCCCAGTCAGTGCGCGATGGGAAATGGAGCAAAGTTGCAGAGTTCCTGAAGAAAGGAGTACGGCCCGTCCTACAGAAATGGGCGGTCCGTGAGTCCAGTCGTCGCGCTGACTGGCAAGATATAGACCAGCACATTGTGCCACACTGTACCACAGACCACTTGGAAATCATAAGCGAACACGCAGTTAAGAGGAAGCTGTGGCGTCTGTTCGAATACGATGAGTTCTCGGTAATAAACGAAAACGCACGAAGACGGATCGTTGAAGAATTTTACAAACAAGCAGATAACGATGACCATCCGCCACTGACGCTCGTTGTGGACGACCAGCTCGAATCTCTCTGTAAGACTGTCATCAAAAAGAAGTTCTGGAGATCAGCCTCTGAGCTGCTGGACAGAAATCTAAGTGACACACAGCGAAGATCGATCGTCGATGCCGCGATGGAGAATTGCGAACACAAGTATTTCCGCAACGAGATTATTTCTCGCTGTGCAGACGACCAGATTGAAAAGGCTTTTCGCTTTGCCCTGGAAGAAAACATGTGGGACGCTTTGGACGAGCTGATGAAGCGAGGTGTTGACACAAGTCTGCGTAGATGTGCCGTTGATAAGGCGTGCTTGGAAGCTGATGACTGTCATTTTGATCGGATCATTGAGCATGCGGACGAAAGTCAGCTCACTGATGTTCTCATGGAAGCAGTAAAACGGTGTAGTCCCTTCTCAACACACGCTCTCTCGGCACGGGTCGCGAGGACCAGCTCATTTTCGGAAATGCTGTATATCTGGGCACGTTCGTTCCTGCATGTATTACGTGAATTCATCCCCGACTGTCACTGGCGCGTGGACGCTGATGATTGTAATCGCATTGCGTTCACCCAGGAAGCTTTCTTATCAAATCTGAGCAACGACGCCCTGGTTATTCCCATCCGAGAAAGAAAAGAGTTTGAAAGGTTTGCAGAGGACGTGGCGACAGTGCTTCAGCGTGTTGGTGAAGAGAACCAAACAGATTTTGGGATAAAAGCAGAGGTACTCAAAAAGTTGTTGATTTTTCTCCTTGAAAATAAAGTAAAATCGCCTATTGTGGGGTTCGTTGTGACTCTGACTGCCCTCCAGTGCGTGAATATATACCTGAAAAGTGCAGCAGTTCGACAAATAGTGTTATATTGTTTGTACAACGACGGATGGAAATTATTGGATATTATGATCTGTGCCTTGTCTGGTGCCTGGGAAGAAGTCAGACGGTGGGCGTTGAAAGAGGCCATAGACAAGAAACAGTGGCAGATTGTGAAGGTCCTCTCGGACTATCATCTGTACGACGATCAGCGCGAGTGGGCATTACGTGTGGCGATCCGTGAGAAGCAGATGGATGTGGTTGTGGCCCTTGCTGATTTCGGACTGACGGATGACCTGCTGATGCTTGTACACAGTCAGGTGGCTCTACACGCTGAGTGGGATACGTTCCTTCAGCTCTGTGAGCGAGGAGTTAGCGTAAGGTTTGTCAGACAGGACCTGGAGTCAGCGAGTGTCAGACGCGAGGGACATCCGAGCAAAGAGGCAACAGACCGTTACAACCGAAGACTGGACCAGGTGAGAAATCTGGAGAGACAAGTATCCAAAGACGCAAGATCGTTCGGCTCGGCTGTGGCACGTAATAACTGGCCAGCGGTATTTCTCCATCTCCGGAATGACACCAACAAGGGGAAGGTGGACATAGCCTTGAAGGCGGCGCTAGAAGACCACGCGTACCATGTGGTTGTTCAGCTGGCGAAGCATGCAATGGACAAAAGCCAGAGAAACTCACTGTTCCCCGAGGCTATCAGACGACGTCTTTGGGGCGTCGGTAGGGCGCTTTTGGAGCGCGGCGTGAACGTGGAGCTATGTCAGGCTGCCCTGCCAGAACTGTTAAAACACAGACAGTGGGTCCTTGTAGCCAGGATTGTGGAGCACGCAGATTTAGATGACTCAGAGCGACGAAAAGTCATCGACGTCGCAATGGCAAACAGAGAAGAATCGCTGGTTCTACACTGCATCGGTACACTGTCAGTGGAATTGAGCGTCATGGACAGAGAAACTCTGTTTAAAAAAGCACTCGCCGAAGACTTGTGGCGTGTCGTCATGCGACTGGCGGAAGAGAAGGACGCAGCAGGAATCAGTCAACGTGACAGAGCATTCCTCACAGCAGTAGAGAGTCAGCGGTGGGACGAAGCCGACCATTGTCAGCGTCATGGAGCTGACATAGACAAGAAAGACAGTGAGGGGCACTCCTTGATTCAACAAGCAGCGAGGAAACACGAATGGGAAAAAGTCGAGGGGCTGCTGAAAATTGGCGCAGACCAGTTCCCGTTGGATAATGAGGGCTACTCTGTTCTGCACAGGGCAGTCGCTGACACGCAAGGCCCTTTTTCACGCCCACCACTAAAACTGCTGATTCAGTTTCAGGGGAACATAAACCAACCCGATCCCTCTGGTCGCACACCGCTACAATCGTTCATTGAAGAAAACCGGATTGATCTCATAGACATTGCACTGATGTGGGGAAGAGACGTAACGGAGAGAGACGAGCACGGAAATACAGCCCTGCACGCTGTTTGCTCGACTTCTTCTGAGACATGCAATTTAGAGACTGTGATCAGCTGCCTTGTTGCAAGAGGATGTGAGCCACTGGCCGTCAACCGATACGGAAAGACTATGCTGCAACGCTGTACAGAAGTGCATAATGATGCTTCACGTAGCCTCATTGCGGAATGCATTAAACTTGGTGTCACTACCTACCAGCCTTACGTTGAGTTTCTGTTCCAAAAGCGGTATCTACATTCATGCCGCCACTTTTTCAGTTTCAAAACCCCATTCTGGAACGCTTTCATCAATGGAACAATTGTGACTCAGTATATGCTCTATGAATCAGGGTCTCCCTCCAGCCGAATACTCCTCTACTGTTACCAGGAATATTACGGTTTCCGTATTTTCGTTCGGCATATTGTGGTCAGTGGGAAACCTACCGTGGTCGTGTCCGACGCAGAGATGTACGAGTATCTGAAGAAGATAGCCAAAAATCCCCGCAGACTGGAGTCCAAGTGTCGCCTCGTGATCTCGCACTTCATCGGTGTGTGGAAGAAGAGGGAACGAGAGAGGAGAGTGATGCAGCTGCCCATCCTGTCTGACGAGATGAAGGACTTCGTCCTCTTCTCTGACCTTCTTGACCCGGATCTGGAAAATTCTGAACGATACAAATCACTGATGGAAGAACTTCGCAGGGATGCTGGAATCTGAACGTCCAAAGTTTAATCTGAAGCATACGGAACATCGGATGTTTTGTTGTTGTTGTTGTTTTGTTTGTTTTAGCTGTGTAAAGTGCCAGACCAGTCCACACCCTCTGCGTTGACGAGAAGTAGATTTCAGGTGCACATTAACTAACTTTTCAACTCACATTCCAGTGCACCAAAAGCAGATTTCCAGATAAGCATATTCTGTATACATAAGATACCAGAAGACTTCTAGTGCAACATAAGCGCATCAGAAGACATTGTAATGTACACATCAGTACACTGACTGTCGAGAGGATTACACGGAGTGATAATTTCAACACGGTATTATTAGTTTGGTGACTGATCGCTCAACATCGCACGTGAGGCAAAGATTATCGGTCTTTGAGGCCACTCTCCCGTTTGTCGACGTGTCTGATTGGAAGTGAGTGAGTGAGTGTGTGTGTGTGTGTGTGTGTGTGTGCGGCGGTGGGGAGGAGGGGGTAGTGCACAGGTGTAAGTGTGAATAACTCATTGTTCTGTACCAAAAGGCTGCAGATCAGTGTTATTCTCGTGTCTGTCTCTCTTCTAAATTCACAGCAGTAGAGCACTGGCATGCGCCTCTCTCTCTCTCTCTCTCTCTCTCTCTCTCTCTCTCTGTTGAAAGGCTTTTACTTGTGTAAGGTTGGATACATTTACGCACTACTGTGATGACGGATTGCTGTAATTACTATATCAGTGTACTGTTTTCCATGTTTTCAGTGTTTTAAGGATTTTGAAGAGTTTATTTTAAGGTTGATTCAAAGGAAAGAGTAAACTTGTAAATACCTATTTAACTTGATTCATGCAGAATCTTTTAATATTGACTATCTGTGACAAATTGTGTTGTTAGTTTGTTTTATTTTACTGATTGTTTATCCATGTTTCAGTGGATATCTCCTCAGTCCGGACTGAAGTGGCTTTTCATAATCAAAGATATCTGTGGTTTGGTAGTCCGTCAAAAATAATCCCTCGCTCGCAACGTTTAGCAGATATCTGCTCAGCCCTGACTTAGTCACTTAGTATTAGAGAGTGAGTGATATGTCTAGTTCTCCTCTAATTTGGTAATCAGCCAAAAACAGTTTTGTGCTTTTCGTGTCTTGACGCACTTTGCCCTACAGGTCTCTACGTTCAGTGGATATAATAATAGTAGTCATGATAATAACTGTGAATTGTGTAGGCGCCATACCGAACTGATTTCTTGAATAGGCTCATAGCGCCGCGAGCTGAACCCAACACGCACGCTCACGTGTATCACGGGCATTCTCTCACACACTGGACATGAACACATTGCAATCACATGGTACGAAGGGTCAGCTCAGATATTTAAGTTTCGGAATTTAGAATTGCATTTTTTTTCAAATTGTGTGGGCTGACAATTTCCAAAGCAGAGGGGGAGGAAGCCGGAGTGCCCGGAGAGAAGCCCCGACAATCGGCCCGAATGAACGGTGTCACGTAGGAGAAAGAAAAAATTCTTTGCCCCGAGTGAGACTCGAACCTGACCTCTCGCATTCGTGACGAAGTCTTTTAACCACTAGACCACCGACTGATATCTGCTGAATCTTGACCGACTGACTGACCGGCCTTTCATAATTCGCAAAGCCCGTGATATCTCCCTTCCTTCTCTAATAATTATTTGATAGTCGACAGAAAATAGCCATTTTGTACTTTTTGTATTTTGACGCAATTTGACGAACAGGTGACAATAAACGTTAAGCAGAGATGTGCTCAGATTTGACTGACTGACTGGCTGGTTTTTCATTATGCGCGAATCAGCGATACTTTTTACTATTCAGTGATTTTGTAGTCAGTCAAATATAATCATGTTTGTACTGTTTGACTAACAGGCTTCTGTTTGTTCAATGAATATCTTTCTGCTCAGTTTGACTGATTGATTGGCTTTCTATTTTACGCGAAGCCAGTGATATCCCTCACCTTTCTTTGACGTTGGAATTTCTGTTAGGTCGAAAAGAAACGTTTCATATTTTATTTAATATTTTCCTTGGGTCTTTCTTAGAGAACTTACTCAATTACGGTCGAGTAATTTGTTTTTAGCCAGGATTATTTTTAAGGCCAAATAATTTTGACGATACACTATAATTAGTGACCATTATTGCGATTATCCATTACAAGTCTTTTCATTAATTGATACACTGATTGACTGATATGAACCCTCGTGGAATAAACATAGAAAACGAATCTTTTGTTTTATCGATTTCTATCAGCGGGTCTGTGTTTACCAAAACGCTTACGTAAACGTAACCAGTGACCAAGCTTGGAACCGTTATATAAGATGGGAAATTACCCCTATGCGTGTTAGCCTTATCTTCGCGCCGCCTTGCTCTGCACAGTTGTGTAGTCATCCGCTTAAAATCTTTATTCGTGTCTCACACACACACACACACACACACACACACGCACACGCACACACACACACACACACACCACACACACACACACACACACACACACACACACACACACACACACACACACACACACACACACACACACACACACACACGCACGACCAATACACACACGCACGCACGCACGCACGCACGCACACACGCACGCGAACGTAAATTCTGACCATAGCACACAACCGAAAATCGTTGAAACAAAGGTAAGTCTTATCAGGAGAAGCTGTCGTTGTGTAGCCAGCCCCACCCCCCTACCCCCCCCCCCCCCCCCCCCCAGATAAGCAGACCGTAGCACACAGCCGATTAAAATACAAGTAAAAGTAGTCTCTCTGTAGCCAAAGTTATAGACAGTCCGTTATGTTGCTTCTCGCTCTTCTCATCAGCGCCTTACAAGGTACGGTATAATTTTATCATGTTATTTTATTACAATGGAACAGTCTATAATACTAATTTACATAATATGCATTGAGCATCATGTGTTGCGAGTTACGTTCTTCTATCTACAACAAAGATTAATCATGCCAGGCA
Organism: Batillaria attramentaria; assembly: GCA_018292915.2. Taxonomy (NCBI): domain Eukaryota; kingdom Metazoa; phylum Mollusca; class Gastropoda; family Batillariidae; genus Batillaria; species Batillaria attramentaria. The sequence continues at coordinate 713,321 of JACVVK020000312.1, read as the reverse complement.
TAAAATTACACGATATTAAGTTTGAAATCCCCCCCGCCCCCACCTCTTCGTACCCGCTTCAGTGCATCATTTTTCTGAGAGGGTGGGTGGGTGTAGGGGTGTTTAACGTCCCTTTTCAGCAGATACAACTGATATCAAGGACGTGGCAACGACGAAAATGCCAGCACCAATATTTAGCTAACAGTCACAACTACAGCATTAAAAGTCCAATGCTCAACTATTCGGCTATCCCTGTTTTTTTTTCTGTTGTAGCAATTTTTCTTGTTAATTATAAATAACATCAAGTTGGTTGCACTGATAAATAGAACTGGTTTTTGTTTCTTGAATTTTGAGCACCCACTGGCATCGTATCGGATGCGTCACATCTTATTGGTTAATGATTTCGAATATAATTATCCGATGATGTGCGGTAACTTATTCTCCCTGCTAATTTCAGGTTTACATTGCCTCCACTGGTCTACGGACCTCCAAGATGGCGACCTGGTGTATTCGTGCAAAGGTCACGATATCCATCTGCCCTGGCACATCACCCTTGACCCCGGTGAGAATCTAACCGATATTCAGTGGCTTTACCAAGGACATTCTGATGAAATGGTTGCCATGTATGGTCATGGTTTGTTTTTACCGGCACCCACATTTTCGAGGCGCGTGCATCAAGTCCAGGAAGCTGGCCTCGTTGTGAGTCACGCGACGATGCAGGACGCCGGAATCTACACCGTTGATATCACTGCGCATACGGGAGATAACCTGTCTAATTACCGAAGGACTGCCGTGGTCCACATTGCTACAGGTAGGTTAGATGCTGCATGCTAACTGCTAACAAGACATAATTTTATTTTTGGTGGTTAAAACCAGCTTTGTCTTGTTGTCCATTCACCCCCGACTGTCAAACCATTTTATTAACGTTTTGGGTGTTTATTTGTGTCTTTCCTTTTGGCATACTTTCAAAACTTACGAGGGTGGGTGTTTCGGGGTTTAACGTTCTTTTCAACAACATACGGGGCAACGATGAAAAAGCAAGCACAAATATTTGGCCCCAGCCGGGATACGATCTCACGACCCGAGCATTAAAAGTCCAACGCTCTACCATTCGGCCACCGCCTGGCACCCATCAAAACTTACGAAACTACTATTGAAAATTTAATGTATTTCAGAGCAGTGCAGTACTACTTCAAGCTGAATTTAAATAAACAAAAGCAGGGTGAGGTGGGTGGGTGGTGTTGGGAAATGCGCCAGAACGGGCTTGGCCATACATGGAAGAAGGGGGCATCCGGGGGAATGGGGGTGGGTGTATGAGAACACTGCGAGTATCTTTCAGTAACGAGCATTACTTTACGCACTCGCTAATCATTATTGTCATTATTGATACAGTACAATGTATTCTGCCATCTAAATTTTCTTACGTATTAACTTAGATAGTGTGTGTGTGTGTGTGTGTGTGTGTGTGTGTGTGTGTGTGTAGAATCCTCAGCCCGGGTGGACGCGACCATGGAGGTGAGACAGGAACCCAGAGCGGTGTACGACAACCAGACTGGTCAGTATCACGTGCAGCTCACGTGCACAAGCCATGGATTACAACCACCGGCTGTTATTTGGACGGTAAGCATGTGTTCAAAACAAAATGACCAGCTTGACCTAGAAGCCGTCGGTATTAACGGAAAAAGGGTAAACGCTTGACTTATAGAGATGGTCACTTTCAGAAGTTGTAAGCCTGTATTTAAACTCAAAGGGACTCGTCGTTGTGTGTGTGTGTGTGTGTGTGTGTGTGTGTGTGTGTGTGTGTGTGTGTGTGTGTGTGTGTGTGTGTGTGTGTGTGTGCTTTCATTTTGGTCTCTAGCATTGTCCTTTTTGTTTGGTTTCCGTCATGTGTGCTTTTCTTTCATGTTTCAGATGAGTTGTTAAATTTAACTTCAAGACTGTTTGTCCTTTTCTTTCCTTTTCTCATATAAATGAGTAGACATTCTAAATGACGATGGAGTCATGACGTAACTGGTTAATGACGATGGAGTCATGACGTAACTGGTTAATGACGATGGAGTCATGACGTAAATGGTTTCTTTTTCTTCTCTTTTTCCTCTCCTTTTCTCTCTTTATTTGATTTTTCCAGAATCCACTGAAACTGCGAACGAGTCTGTGGCAAAGTTTGAATAGGGCAACTAAGTGCATAACGCTTACAAAACGTTCTTATCTTATGCGCCAGTGAATCGTTCTTTTCGTCAGTACATTTGACACACGTTAAACACGCAGGAACGTGTATTTTACGTCAGACGGCGCACGCTTTCAGATGTCACTTCAACCTGATAATCTTATCTCGAATACAAGTCATTCTTTGCTTTGCATTGTATGAAAAGTACACTTTCCGGCCTAAGTAAGCTAAATGTCTATACTGTATTTTAGCACTGACCATTTCCCAACACTTTCCCGTCTGTGAATAGTTACAGTCGATAAAATATCAAATAAAACCGTCTTTCTTTCGGCATTTAGCAAGCCGAATCGCACATAAAAAAACACTTTGAAGGCCCGTTTTCAATACTGACTGGAGTGCAAACCTTTGCTTTGTTGATGTCGTATTTGATCAGCTGAAGACTGCGGTGAAGGCCTTATCTCGTTGCTCCGTGTTTGATATCTCCGTACGTAGTGAAAAAGGACGTGTGACTTCTTAATACCCACACACCCTGCTGGTGATGTGCAAGAAGAAAGCTTGACACAAATTTTGCCTTTGTTCGTAGACGCCTTCTGGATCTGAAATATCCGACTCCAACATTAAAGACGACAAGTTCAGTCTGATGCTTCCCAACCCTGTGTCTGGTGGCAACTACACTTGTCGCATCGACCCTGACTCTCCGGCCGCCAGCTGTCTTCCCAAGGACGACCCGGCACTGGAGGGCGCCACGGTCCACGTGGACGAGGTCACGGAGAGACTGTCGCTGATCGAGGCGCAACAAGGCGCCCTGACTGCTGAGAACGCCCACCTGAAGGATGAAAACGCCAGGCTCAGCGAGAAACTGAATGCACTTAATGCATCCATGAATGGTAAACATTTTGTTGTTGTTGTCATTTTGATAGAGGGCGTTAATCACTGCATGTCAATGTTTGTTGCATGACTAAACTATTTTTTTCTATATATGACAAACATCGACGACAAACTGAAAGGTAAACTGTTTCAAACCCCAAAAGAAGCCAACAACAACAACACAATTTAAATCACGCGCAAAAACGTTTAATGTCCTCAAAAACGATTACTTTGTACTTAACCTAATCCAAAGCCAGCAGAAAGTAAGCACAAAGCCTAAATGTAACATGCACCATCAGCATGTCCTCGAGATCTTATTGTTTAGTGTGTGCTGAACTGTAAAAATATAATCCAGCATAGCACTCATTCTAACTATTATCACTAGAATGTGAAGAACTATCATTATCAGAGGTTGCTTATCTCACTTGTCTTACTTTGTGTGAGGCAGACTTTACTACTAAAATGATCTTTTGCGGCAGTTTTTATGTAGTTTAACGTTAAAAGGCAAGTTTACAATGTTAACGTTCAACGGCAAGTTTGGGGGAGAGAGGGTGGGGGGGGGGTGTCCTGCTCCCCGATAAATGGTATTTAAAAAGAACGACCTTAACGACAGCAGGTGATTAAATGGAAACAACATATTGGGCTGGTGGCCATCTTGTTTTGCTTAGAACGTTTGCAGTATCTACTCTTGTCCGATAAATGCAATGTTCTTGCTGAAAATGTTTTCGACAATATTTTGTTCTGGGGCCCCTGAAGCGGAATCTCAGTTGTATGTTCTTAATAATAATAGTAATAATAACTGAGTATTCGCGCTTTCGCTCAAAGCGCCGAGAACTGAACCCAACACGGACGCTCGCGTGAACCACACGCATTCTCTCATGACACTGGACATGACCACCTTACAATCACGTGTTCCGGAGGACCAACTTAGAATTCAGTGTCGCATTCAGTCGATATCATTTATTTACACTGTTTTGCACAGCGACTATGGGCCCGCGAGTGAGTTTCCACGCCAAGCTGTCAGCTGTTACAACCCTATCAACTGGACAGATCTTTGTCCTAGACCAGATCATCACCAACCAGGGCAACGCATACAACCATTCTACTGGCTACTTTACAGCTCCCTATAATGGAACATACGTCTTTCTTGCCACCGCTGGCCCGTACTCCTCCAATAATTACGCATATCTGGATCTGGTAGTGAATGATCAGGTGATATCTAGCATCCACACTTACTACGGTTCTAGTAGTCCTTACGGTACTCCTCCTCCTGGGGCAGGGTCATGTCATGCTGTAGTGCATCTTACCTTTAGTCAGCAAGTGTGGCTCAAGACTACCTACACAACTTCATACTTTGACCCTCAAGTCACTAACTTTAGTGGTTATCTGCTCAGTGCCGATGAGTAAGACTCTAAGATCAATTATCTCCCCAAATTGTTCAAGAAACACTACTCATGACAGGAAAAATTGATATACATTCCAAGCGACAGTCTGTCTGTCTGTCTGTCTGTCTGTCTGTCTGTCTGTCTGTCTGTCTCTCTCTCTCTCTCTCTCTCTCTCTCTCTCTCTCTCCGCCTCCTAGGCTCCCAACTTTCCGCTGTTCACATGCCAGAAGAGGACCCATTAGATCATACTTGCTTCAATAATGTGACCCACTCCACATTTTCCATAATTATTCTTACATGATTTTTCGGCCGAGAGCAAACACTTAGTGCTGACATCATTTTTACCACGCCTTTGATATAACCCCTACGTGATGAAAAAGTGTGTTAAATCACCAAATAACCTTGAAATCACAACGGACTTTTCAATTAATTTGATTTTGTTTCATTGTCTATTGTTCTGTATCCTCGATAAATGAGAACTGAATGATGTCAAATTAAATCATCCTTGAATATTGTGAAACTGCCAAACAAGAAATTGTCCTACATCATATGTCTTTCGTTGTTCACGATCACTCTCATGACATGAAATTAATTTACCCTTCCAGTTCATCACTTTGGTTACTGAGAAATTTCATTGGATGCATAGGGAAGTCGTTGATGTGACGAACATCATTAAACTAGTATAAATCACCTCCTTTTTCGTGTGTGTGTGTGTGTGTGTGTGTGTGTGTGTGTGTGTGTGTGTGTGTGTGTGTGTGTGTGTGTGTGTGTGTGTGTGTGCGTGTGTGTGTGTGTGTTCAGTGAAAAATCGCATTGCCCCGCAGAGATCGAGTTCAAGGCAAAGAATGCGATGTGAGGAAGTGTGTGTGTGTGTGTGTGTGTGTGTGTGTGTGTGTGTGTGTGTGTGTGTGTGTGTGTGTGTGTGTGTGTGTGTGTGTGTGTGTGTGTGTGTGTGTGTGTGTGAGGTTGAGAGGACGGTAGATATATGGCGAGAGAAAGTCATCTTTACTGACACGCACACTTCTCGGCACAGAACAACAGTTATTCACGTCGTCCGTGTCAGCGGGTTGTGGAGAACCTCTGCACAAGTCTGTGGAAGGGGCGCTAACCATCTTGCGCTGAATTTTGACGGTTGGTCGCTTCTCTCCCTTGCTGCTCGAAACGCCGCGTGCACTGAACAACTTGTCGCAAACTTGGGATAAGCACATATAAACCCCGACAGCTCAGCGGTGAGTTCTGCTGGTTTGATGACGGAAGCAGGGGGTAGTCTGCATCAGAACTTTGAGAAAAGATGGGCCTTCAGATGGCTGCTGAAAGACTCGGTGAATGTGACTTCAAACTGAATACGGCGGCCGGCAGGGACAGGGGCAGAGTACTTGAAGGAGAGAGCTCCAAAGCGCTTCTTGGTGGTGTTGTCATGAAACCCAGGGATGGACAGGCTAGACCTTAATGACTAGTTCCATATAACTCCAGGCGCACCAATGTGATTGGGCCGTAAATATACAAAGAATGATAAGAAAACACCACAGGCTGCGTGGAATTTATTACCAAGAAAAAAAAAATGCATTGTAGTGAGGATAAAATCCCCTGTCAGTACTGATCACTGTCCAGCTGTGCATCGCTGCTTGTGTTCACGCACCAGGTTTGGGCACTGTGGACAAAAGTGAATACTGATTAGTGTAATACATATTAATATAAAAAATCAACTTGTGGACATATATCCGCATGCACCATGTAATTAGTGTGATAAATACATGATATTTAATGAGGTCACGAGGGATTTAGTTTGCAGTATCTCTTAAAAGCTTATGTGCAAAGTTCGCAAGTTTACTTGAAATCGTCAGTTCACTTGGAGCCACTTCAAGCCACTTTCATGCAATCTGCCACGATCTAGGACATAGCGGGAAAGGCCCACGCCTTGCGTAGTGGCTTGAAGTGGCTCCTACAGGTGTGCAGTGGCTTGTTCTTTTAAAGTCTTATCATGCAGCGAGCAGGGGTGGCCGAGCTCGGGCTGTCAGGACTTATGTAACCGCAGAATTGGCTTTGAGAAAGAATTGTCATAAAATAATGAATCTGGCCAAACCAGATTTGGTACAGCAAAATGATCTTCACAAGGGCTAAACTTTAGTCTTGATTTTGGTGTAATCAATCGGTATACGGTATTACTTTTTTTCAATTAATTCAAATCAATTTCAATTCAATGTGTTCATAATTCCAGTTTGGGTAATTTGTTTTCAGTGGCGTTCATTACAAAAAAATGTACTAGTGGTTCATTTTCCACTAATAGGCGTCAATATCCGCGATCGGGAAAATATTTCTTTAAAAAAAGACAAAATGCTGTACAAGTGCTGTTTTTTTCCATAATTTCTCAAATCAGATTTTTTTTTGGAAGGGGGGGGGGGGGTGTTGTTTGTTGTTTTTGTTGTTGTTTTACGGGATGTGACATTCAGATATACGTAGCGTTGGTGTCCTCGGCAACCCTCGTTCACATGCAAGGATATTTACAGGAGAAATTCGATTATCCTATTCGTTTGATCATAAACAGCGAAATAAAAACAACAACAACAACAACAACAAAACACCACCACCACCACCACCACCAATAAAAAAAAAAACATAAATAAATAAATAAAAAGTTTGTACATACGGCAAGGAAACTCAGACGGGCAGACACATCTGCAGTTTTTGTCTACGAAGCAAGAACTGTCACAGGGAACGTCCTCGCAATGCGCTGAAATAGAAATGTAGTATCACGTATTTATTACACACATCAACATGTTAGACAGCTTGGGCTTTATTTCATCATGCATCTGTAATTTATTCGTGGGTTGTTAAAAAAATTGGTAAGAGGAAAGACAACTTTCCGCCTACTGAAAATCGTATCCTTGACCTATTTTTCCCGGCAACTCGACAAGAAGGATCAGTGCCTGCCTGTTCTTCGTCGAGAAGGCAAACGTTACGTATCTTTGACCCTGGTCTAACGTGACTGTGGAACAAAATTCGCATGTGAGTGGTCAGAGCTAAGGACATGGAGAGACCGGAAATAGTGTTGTTTCCCTTGCTTTTCACACTGCGTGGTCTTTTACGGGTTGATTTTCGGGGGTAGGGCTGTAGGTGTAGTTCGAGGGAGGTGGCAGAATAGAAGGTTGTAGCCAAAAAGGCCTGTAAAGCCCATTGCTGTAATTATTACTTTCAGAGGAGTGAATATTCGTCTAAATGACGCCAGAGAGTGACGTCAAAGTGTTATATTGAAAATGATACATTCTTTGAAAATGATTTGTATGAAATTCACATAAAACGTAAATGTCGATTTTTTTAATACTTTTTTCACTTACGGAGAAACTGGGAGCCCCAACTGCCATGAAATAAATTAGGTCACTTTGGCCAGGATCAGGCTTTTTTTTTTTTTGTCTCTTTTACAGGTATAAGAAAATGGCTCCATAAAAAGTTATTGCCGAAAACCTTTGGCGACTGAATTACCAAACGCGCTACAGCGTACGAAACTCACAGCCACAGTGGTAAATAATGTTGATGGCCTTAATGTCCGAGAAGGGAAGCGGTTTCTTTAAACCCAGACTCAGAAGGTAATCTTCATAAGGGTCTTTAGCCACGATAGTTCTGGAGCCATCCTTGGAAAATGCCTGAAGAGGAAATGTTAGAAAAAGAAATTCAATCTGATTGCACTGTGCAAACAAACACGATAGGATGATGTAAGTGTGAGGGAGATAAAACTGACTTAAATTTGCTCCACAACGATGGTCCTGGAGTCATCATGCAAAATGCACAGGGAAAAAAGTGCATGGTATCAACATGTTCTGCTGTTTTGAGCATGTGCATTGTATACTTTCTAGTTTAAACCTAATTACGCTTACTTACCCTAAAATAAGCTAATAATAATAATAATAATGGTAATAATAATGCATAGTACATATTTCATTTGAAATGAAATTACCCTTATTAATGCAACAACAATAAGAAGAAGAAGAAGAATGCACGGTGTACATGTCACTTTGTTAACAACCTAATCACCCTAATTATAATAATGGTAATAATAACAGTAGAAATAATAATGACAAAACTGTGATACTACTACTACTACTCCTGCATGGTATGCATAATAGTTGAAACCTAATTACACTAATTGCTCTCATTATATTAATACTAATAATAATGACACAACATAAAGTATATGTTAGTTGAAACTTATGTTTAGTCCCCGTCCTGAAAAGTCTACCTACCGTTCCGTCGTAATGCATGATGGAAGCGATGTTGTAGGGGATTCCCAGCTTCTCCAGTGTCAAGACCCAACTTTTGTCCAGTTTGCCCAGGTTACCCCCCGCCTCATCGCTGAGGTTGCTCGTATTGACAAAGATCTTACTGTCCCTGTCAGGCCTGGAGTGTTCGTGCCACAGGCCCAGCGCATGTCCAAATTCGTGAATGATGATAGGTTTCTGAAAAGTCCAAACATGAAAAGCTTGAATAAGAAGAAGGCGTCTCTGTAGCCCTAGCTACGTGCAGATAGTCCTCCGTGCAAATAGTCATACGTGCAAATAGTCATACGTGTCGATGCTGCTTCGGTCGATAGTCCTATGTGTCGATAATCGGACGATTTGTAATTCAATTTAATTCAATCTTTTATTGTATAGACATTGGTCTTTCATGATTTTACGCATTTTGTATTAAGAAAGTCCGTTTATATAATAGCCTTACACTCGATAGCTTTGTCGATAGTCCTACAATTACTCAAATTAAGTCCCCCCCCCCCCCCACCGCAAAAAAACAAACAACAACCAACAACAACAACAACAAAAAACCCACTACCACCACCACCACCACCACCACCAACAACAACAATAACTACAACAAAACAACAAAACATAAACAAAGAAAAAATAAAAAAAAAAATAAGTTCTCGTTAGGACTGTTGAACCTCTAGAGATTATTGCTAATAAAACTTTGTACCAAATCACAGCCATATTGTACTAGTTTTGGAGAGCGTGCGCTTCATGCCTTTAATATTTCTTTTCAATAATTTTCAGACAGACTGTATCGTAACTGTTCCATCATTACATCTGACCGTAGTTTTGAAAATAACGTAAGCTGTTCACAGTGCCGCTGACGAAAGTGTTTGCCGTATGAACACTTGCGTTCATTTCGGTATGCTTGTGGACACACAACATGACACAACGGAAACAGCACAAACGGAACCTTTCTTGGCTTGAAACAGAGATGAATTTTAGTTCAGCTAGATAGTCGTCGTTATCCACTGTGCACAGATTGTAAATCACATTGTTCTGGGATATATACTTAGAGTAAGCGACTTCTAGACTTACGTATCTGCACCCCCAGGCCAGGCTCAAACTCTGTTTTTCTGAAGCAATGTATCCAACGCTGGACCAGCAACTGAAACAATATTATCACCACTATTGGTTCCTGAGTACAGTAGGTGACTTATCATGTGTTTTAATTCCAATTTCAGAATGATTTCTAACTAATCAGGTAAATTGAGATTTGTTTTCCTCTTGGTAGTACTTCAAAGTGATTCGTAGTACGATTATCTGAGAAATCAAACTACACGTGCTAAAATGAAAATAAAAAAACACCCCCCCACCCAACACACACACACACACACACACACACACACACACACACACACACACACACACACACACACACACACACACACACACACACACACGTTTCATTCAGGCATGTGAACAGATTATTATTATTATCATTACTATTATGGTACATGACAATGGCTTGCATTTGAAGAAAGTCTTCTGGACAAAATCTGTAGTCCTTAGAGTCTCTATGTTGGTTACGAGTCACGAGGGGAAAACTGTAAATTAAAAAGCTCTAAGACTGGTTTGCCAAATGGACAGATGTTCCCTCTGGCCATGTCAGTCGTTTACGTGGCTTTGCGGCTTTCAATAGTAGAGAAAGATGGCTTTCTTTCAATTCAATTCAATTCAATTGCACTTTATAAATCCCGAAACGGGCAATTAAGATTAAGACAGGCTCAATATAAATCAACAAATAAAAAAAATCAATTAAGAATTAAGAAAGAAATAGCGTAAGAGTCCATTCATAAGCCGAACGCCGCTTTGGCCGCTTCCATACCTGGGGACCTATGCATGGACACGACCTAAACGCGTAGGCCCTGCCTAAATTCGTAGGCTCTGACTAAATCTCGGAAATCGGTATGCATGGACACAGACAACGGGGTAGTCAGGGTCTAAACGGCAGCCTAAACGGCCCCGATTTAGTCACGCGAAATCGGCGGCCTAAATGCCGTAGGCTCGGCCTAAACGACAATCAGCATGGCGTTTTTCGGTGTTGTGGAGTTTCATTCGACTATGCCAAGGCCTAGATCGTGTTTTACGGGTATATGTACTATACTGCGAGTGTCTTTGGTGTGTACTGTTTTGCATGGCACTCTCATCAGTGGCTCAGTCGATCCGGTCAGCATGTCACTGTGACCTGCGCTGTCACAGTGCCAGTCTCACCAGTCTAAAGATTTAGTTTGCTCACCTTCCTTGAGAGGTGATATGGGAGTATGTCATCCATTCCGTAAGCAATATTCCCCTTTATTTCTGTTGTTCAGTATTTTTACGTCTGAGTCCGGCCCGAGGTTCAACTTGACTCGCAGAAACTGATGCACAGTGCCGCGTGGTGGGTCAGTCTGCCTCATGTACCGGCCGACTGACCGCCCGCGCGCGGTGTGTATTGCGTAAGGCATCCCGCTGGCTGTTCCTTTCCCGCGGCGCTGGGCTGTCTCGTTGAACACATGCGCATGCGTACTCTCACAATTGGCTGGGGAATACCGGAATCCCACACTCTAAATTTAGATAAAGCAGATGACGTCACTTAGGCCGACTTCAAGTCTGAGACTTGGTTGTCTGGGCTGTTGTCCGCGTCCATGCATAGCGGTTGCGCGAGAAATTTAGACCGAGACTGCCAAGTCTGAGACTTGGCGTTTAGGCTGTGCCTACGGAAGGTTGTGTCCATGCATAGGTCCCCTGGGCTACACGTCGATACGATCGAGTCGTTAAAAATAGCAACCAATCAACTGTCTAGCTGGTATTCAGTCCGAAACCAAATAACGTCGTCTGCTCAGTACGCTTCTGCGCAAAACATATTCATACTACACCCCGAGTCACCACACTGGCCTCAGATGTTTGTAAAATTACTCTATTTTGGCGTTTGTGTACAGATTTTTACACAATAGACAGTTACAGACATGATTATAAGTGCAGTCGGACGGGTATACAGGCAAAAACACAAGGGTGGGTGGGGTGGGTGTTTGGGGGTTTAACGTCCTTTTCCACCACATAGGGTGATATCACAGACAGGGCAACGATGAACAAGCCAGCACAAATATTTGGCCCCAGGCGGAATCGAACACACGACCCGAGCATTAGAAGTCCAACGCTCTACCATTCGACAACCCCGGCTCCCCGCAAAAACACAAAGTTCATGTAGTCCTACGAACACACATGTATACATACACATGTATACATACAGATTCAGATTCTACATTGTGCTCCGGTGACTGATTCTGATGCACGGGGGTAGCCGGGATGGCCGAATGGTAGAGCGTTGGACTTTCAATGCTCGGGTCGTGAGTTCGAATCCCGGCTGGGGCCAAATAGTTGTGCTGGCCTTTTTCTCGTTGCTCCGTCTTTGGTATCACCCTTATTTGGTGGAAAAGGACGTTAAACTCCCCAAACACCCACCCACCCTTCCTGATGCATGGATTAAATGTCTTCGACAAGTTTCGTACATAGACGCTGTATGCCTGAAAAAGGTATTGAGACAAGATCGCATGGCGTATCAATTAAGGCCTGTTTTGCGTCTCTCAAGAAAAGTAACACGAGTATGATCAGGGGGAAAAAATGCAAGATGACCTGTTTGATTTACCCGCCGCTATTCACAATGAAGATTTTGTGTTCATCATCAGGAGTGGCCGGTCTGATGTTTAAGCAAGTCATCCTCGTCCATTCAGCTATGGCGTCTTCCAGCACAGTCGTGTCCCGTGAAGCTACACACACACACACACACACACACACACACACACACACACACACACACACACACACACACACACACACACACACACACACACGAGGAAGTTCACGATTTTGAGTGTGGAATGCAATGTCCCTTTTGATTACACCACGAACAGTAAATAAAATGAAATGCAGTAAACTATAGAATATCACACACACACACACACACACACACACACACACACACACACACACACACACACACACACACACACACACACACACACACACACACACATTGACAAACAATTCAACATCCTTGGCTCAATTTATTTGACAGGACACATTCAATGTACTTACTGAACTTGGCGTCGGGGTCAACTTCATAAGGAACAACTCCATTCGGCCATGTTCTGAAATGGTCGGTCTGAAATGCCTTGCGACCAGATGTGCTGAAATATTTTGATACACATTGTTACGTCAACGGCGATAACAACAACAACTAAAATACTCAGTTACTATTATTATTATTATTAACAAGAACAACAACAACAACAGGAACAACAACTACAACAGCAGCTGCAACTACAACAACTACAGCTACAGCTACTAATACAACAACAACTACAGCTACAAAAACAACTACAACTACAACAACTATAACTACAACAACACCAACTACTACTACAACCATGATCACTACTACTACTACTTCTGCTACAACAACAACAACAACAACAACTACTACTACTACTACTACTACTACTACTACCACCACCACCACTCATTTACTAACTTTTAAAGTTCGTAGGCTTCACTACCATTCCGTAGTCCTACTTCCCGCCCGATTTTAGTTGTAAATAAAACCTGCAACTTTAGACCTTAATTTCAACCTTGCGCACCCACATAAA
>JACVVK020000312.1:537500-697500 GCA_018292915.2 Batillaria attramentaria | reverse complement strand
TTTACAAACACCCCAAACATGTAGCAATACACGCAGTTACAGAATATCTAGACGGGTGCATGCAGATCATGGTATTTACCCCAAAGCACTGGGCATAATTGCAAACTATTCACTACAGACAAGAACTATGCACAGCTAGACACTACACATCAGGCGCGTAGGAAGATGCTGAGAGGAAGGGGGGCCCACTAAGTCGGGTGAGCCATACGGCCGGGGTGAAGAAGGGTGGGGGGGGGGGGGGCAGATGTGTGTGTGTGTGTGTGTGTGTGTGTGTGTGTGTGTGTGTGTGTGTGTGTGTGTGTGTGTGTTGACTGCCGAGGATTGTGTCCTGCGACAGCAGAGCAGGGGGGCCCCACCACTGGTGGGCCCCCCCTCCTCTTATCAAAAGCAAGGGGGGCCCAAAGATATTCGGGCCCCCCTTCCAAAAATCGAACGGGGGCCTGGGCCCCCACGGCCCCGGTGGTTCCTACGCCCCTGCACATACCAAACATATACATATACATGTAAAAAACAAATCTACCTGAGAGAGAGAGAGAGAGAGAGAGAGAGAGAGAGAGAGAGAGACAGAACGAACGAACTTTATTTTCCAACGGAAGTGATTGAACCAAACATCGATTAATTTTCAATCAGCCGTTGCTACAACAAAAAGGACTGCAATGGCAAGATAAAAGGAAATACAAGAAAAAAGAAGAAAAAACAATGGCAAAAATAAAGAAAAATTACTCAAAAAAAAATTACTCAAAAAAAAAAAAAATCTCACAGAGAGAGAGAGAGAGAGAGACAGACAGACAGACAGACACAGGGAAAGAGAGAGAGAGAGAGAGGGGGGGGGGGGGCTGTCATTTCAAATCGGGTGGCAAAACACTATGGAAATAACCTAAGAAAACGTACACGACTTCTCACCTTATCCCGTGTCAGCACTGCACAGACCACGAAGAGGATTTTCCAAAGCGAGATTCAGTTCCACTCTTTATTATCTGTACGGCCACGGTCATCTGCCTGACTGTTTCGAACAGTCAGTTCCGACATTTCAATCTGTGAACTAATTACTTTTAATGCGCACGCATTACTTGGTGACAACAGCAGTGACCACTAATAGACGACTCGGCTCGCTGAGCCCCGAGGCCAATTAAAGCAACCGCCCCCCCCCCCTCTTTTTTTTATACTACTTTATTGTCCCTTTCGGGAAACTCGAGCTTCTTCCCCCGGGGGAAACGCGTCGCCGCGGTGCAGCGCCACCCAGTACCTATCCTATATATATATATATATATTTTTTTTTTTTTACAATTTTGCTGGGGGAGGAAAGCCGGATAACCCGGAGAGAAACCCTCGATGAGCAGCCCGGTAGCCAGGAAAACCGGTATCACATATCACAAGCTCGACCTGGGCTCGAACCCACGCTCCATCGCCATGACATTGGTGACGGCCGTTCAGTGGCGCAAATCCGACGCGCTACCTATTAGACCACCGCTCACCTCCCCCCCCCCTTTTTTTTTTTTTCAATCGTGTATGGCAAAATGCGCTACGTCTATGACGCCATTTCATGGACAAAGGGGTGATTTCAAGGATTTCAAAAGGATGAGAGAGACTGACTCAATTGTAGTGTTTGACACGAAACTTTGCCATTAATATCTATGTCAGATAAAGTGTAGAAAATAGAAATGCTTAATCTAGCCTGATACCAGTTCCCAAGTAACACTTCTGAAACAGTGTTTTTCTCCTTTTTTCACGTTTTCTGGGAAAATGTTATCTGAGGGTAACTTTGCAATACAACACCGATGAGAAAAACAAATACACCAACAAAAGAAGCAATTTTTGTACTACATGTTGATACCTTAATACCTTAAAATAACCAACTAGTGATTGGACGACTGGATATATGGTACAAGAAAAACCCTTCATGGCCAAGCCCCTCGTTTCCACTAAAACGTTTCCCGATACAAGTTGACCCTTAACTATGATTTTATCAGCTTCCATTTAGCAGGCAGCTGTTACAGCTATTGCTCACGTTAATGGTTGTAATGGATACTTCAGGAATAGGCAGATCCACAACAGGTGTCTCTGTTTGTTAGCTTCGTTTGCAAATGCTCTCTCTCTCTCTCTCTCTCTCTCTTTCTTTCTTTCTTGAATTATCAGCACATGCCGCGTACGTTTTGATATGTTTATCAAATGTACTTTTCTCTCCTTCTTTTCCTTTAGAAAGTTTGTACTTTGCTTGTCTTTGTTGTTGTTGTAAAATACTCTATTGTGAACAACAACCAAAGAGTTTCATCATCATCATCATCATCATCATCATCTCATCTCTCTCTCTCTCTCTCTCTCTCTCTCTCATATTGCCCCTGTGACTAAGCGAAGTTGACTGTGTATTAACGGGATCAAAAGCATGGATTGTATTCACTGATCTCCCTGTCTGGTGACACGTGACTGATAATGAAGTGAAACTCAGATCTTCCGATTTGTTTTTCTTTCTTTCTCTTTTTTAACGCCAGAATAGGTTTTCTTCGATTACAGCCACCAACTTTGGTCGCGATGAGAGAACTCTAAATTAGTTTGGGTTTTTTTGTGCGTGCGCGCGCGCAAACACACACCGGCACACACACACACACACACACACACACACACACACACACACACACACACACACACACACACACACACACACACACACGTGTGTGTGTGTGTGTGTGTGTGTGTGTGTGTGTGTGTGTGTGTGTGTGTTGGGGAGAGGCGGGTATCTTCGGAGGTTATGTCCTGAACAAATCATAGCGTTTAAGATCGCTGTTGAGTCTGTATCCGGGTGAGTGGCTGTCGACTACGTTAAAGACTGTCTCCCCTTCCATTAGATCAGCGAAAAGGACATATTGTCTCAAAGACTCCGGCAGCGGAAGCGCGTCTGCCTTTTGTTCACGACCAACCCCAACACCAAGCGAGTGTGAGATCACCAGACGACAGGCAGACTTCAGGCGTCTCGGTACAGAGGCAATCTTCTGGATGTAAGATGAGAACGTCTGCAAGGGATCATCCTCCTCCGTTGACTGGCCACGAGGTTTTCTCAGGATCAAAGAGGACAGTTTGTGAAGTTCTTTGTTGCAGCATGCTCCCGATTCGTACAAGATGCGCATCAAAGTCAGGTCCTTTCTCTCCATGGCGGCCCACCAAGATGGAGAACATGCACGAGTGGTGATCGAAGATATCCAGAGATAGTCAGCGAACCAGCAGAACCGACCACTGAGCTGTCGGGGTTGATACGTGCTGACCCCAAGTTTGAGACATTCCGCGACAAGTTCCTCTGGGCACGAGGCGTTTCGAGCTGCAAGGGAGAGAAGCGAGAACCCGTCAAAATTCAGCGCAAGAGGGTTAGCGCCCCTTTCAACAACTTTTGCCAAGGTTCTCCATAATCCGGTGATACAGACGATGTGAAGTAGTGTTGTTCTGTCAGGGGCTGCGCGTGTGTACAAATGGCTTTCCCTCGCGAAATGCTTTAAGTCTTCAGAATCTGACAGGTACAGAATCTCTCTTACATCTTGATCTCTGCCTTGGTGAATGAAAGTTGACATCACAAGGTCCAGATGGTCTCTTCCTACGTGAAACAGAAGTGACCTGATGTGGGTTGCCACGTTCCCATTACACTGAGGAGCGTTCATGGGGTCGGACATGACTCTGTAGATTTTAAGAGCTTCTTTTACTGCATGAACTCGCTGTGTGTTACTCACAGGTTTCCTCAGCAAATATAACACAGACTTCCACAAACACTTCTTCGTGAGTACAGCAATCGCGTCGTCGAGATGGGACTGAGGACACAGCGGTAGAATCTCAGCAACTAAAAGGTTATCCTTGTGAGTGTCAGTAGGAGTAACTTTACAAGCGGCCACAACAGCACGCCCTCGACACACCTCGCTGACATCTCGTTCGAGCAACATGGCCGTGGGTACGAGCATGTTCCTTCTCTCAGCGACGATTTCCAGAGCTGCCTCAATGTGGGTGTCGGGACAGAGAGGGAGTAAGGTAAACAGGTGACCATAAGGACCGTGTTTGCTGTATTTCACAATGAACTCACCCCGATACCTGTCGTCCACGTCTCGTCTCAAGAGCACCTCCATGGCCTCCGGGCCCACGTCTTTCCTCTTTGCCAGACTTGTGAGAGCAGGAGACAGGTTAGCGGCTGGGCAGAAAGGTACAACACGAAGAACGTCTTCCTCCTTCGCCGTTCTGCATGCTGCCTCCACAACCTGGCCTCGTGACTCTTCGCTGACGTCACCACGCTGAAGCAGCACGGTAACTGCCCTCCAAAACCCTCGTCTTCCGACCGTGAAAAGTACGGAGTCTACACATACCTCTGGGCAGCGTGGAAGAGCGTAATCAATTAAGTCTTGTTCTGAGGCGGTCTTGCAGACTTCCTTCACCGCCAGACTACGTGTTTCTGTACTGATGAAAAACGCTGGGAGACGGAGAAGCATCATCCAAAGTCCCCGCCTCTTGAGAGTCAGCTGGACAGAGTCAGCAATGTCGGGAGAACAGTATCCAATTATGTCCTTCACATGTTCAACACTCGCATGCTTACACGCCTGTGTCACGGCCCAGTCTCTCTGTCCATCAGAGACTCGGCGTTGGAGTAAAAGGCTGACAGCCTCCCATGCACGTTTTTCTACAGCCGTCTTTAGCAAGGCTTCCGTGTCTTCTTCCTCACAGCAATGTAACATTTCGGGCAGATAGTCAAAGGCTTTTCTTTGAATAGCCGCACTGGCGACTTTGAGGCGTTGCTTCTGGTTTAACCCTCTCTGGAACAGTTCAAGAGTTAGACGCCAATGGCCCTTCTTCAAAGCGACGCCGAGAAAGGCATCAACTTCTTCGCCTTTGCAGAAAGACTGAACAGCCTCAAGGGCTGTTTCGGACCCGTTCTTCAAAGCCTGAGACACTGTCTCCTTGCGCTCTTCGTCACTGACTCTTGATCTCTGTAGGACTGAATGCACCACAGACCAAAGGCCACGTCTTGTAGCGTGGACCAGCACAGAATCCAGACAAGAGTCTGGAGAGTTCGGCACGATTAAAACACGGAGTTCGTCGTGAGGTGCCTTTTTGGCAGCTTCGTTCACAGCCCATGTCACACCTTCACGGTCTGCTCCACGTTTTAGAAAATCATGAACGTCGGACCATCTGCCTTCTTTCACAGCTCTAATTATGCCAGTGTCATAGTGAGGATTATAAATATTATGCGTGTTCATGGCCTCAGTCTGTTTGTCTCCACTCATTGTATAAACTCGCTGTTGTATGCAAAAACTCGACAGCACATTGGACCATTAGACCTGCCTCGGTATAGTGGCGGCCGGTAAGAGCTGAAACAGAAAGGGGTGCAACTCTGTAGTGACTTGTCCGTTCTTGTTGTGCATTAATGTCCCCTTGAGGGATGAACTTATAAAGTTTATCTTATCTGAAGCAGCAAACGTCTTTTAAAGCGCTAAGGGCTCTTCAATAAGTTAGAGTTTTTTTTTTTTTTTTTTTTTAAATAAGCACTATATCGGTTATTATAATTACTATCTGTATAACTGATTATTACTATAAATATTATCATCACCCTAATCATCATCATCATCATCATCATCGCCATAGGAATAAGAAGAGTTTGATTCAGAGCTATTTTCTTTTAATGAGCGCTGTATATAATTATTACTATTACCACAATTAAGTACTATCATTATCATTTTTCTTTTTCTCATTAATAAACAATAATAATGATAATAATAAATTGTATTTGTAAGGCGCATTTCTTTGAATTAAACTCAACGCGCCGATCAGTCACTGACATTCACGCACATCTTACAAACGATGGACAGACATACACTGGTGAAACTGACAAATTAAACAGGAAATTACCGGAGTTAGTTATTTGTGCCTTAACTCATTCGTGACGGGACTCTTCGATCGAAGGTTCCGCCACGCATCGCCCACGGCCCATCAAATCGAATTCTCCATCCATTCTCAGCTGAAAATGTCCAGTGTTTGTTACTCCAATGAAGCTTTTTAATGTAGTAAGTTTACTGCAGTTCCATGCCGGGAGGTCTAGGCAGGGGCAGTGTTGAGACGGCGGCAGCCCCAGTCACAATAGAGTTAACGCCGAGCAAACAACAAAGGCTAATTCGCGGCTGATGAAATTCCTGGAAGGCTTTGCAACATAAGGAACGTTTTCATACAGGTCTGGAAAACAGAAAAATATCATCGTTAGAATAACAAGAAGAGTGATAGAAAGAGTCTGGTGCGTATAAAAACAAAACAAGGGATTAAAAAGAGGAACACAACACTGTCCTACGGGAAAGTGGACCAAAACTGTCGTGGTATGTGGAAAAACTCACCAAAAACTTCCGACCTTAACCGGGCAATACTACCTGTACATTCCGAGCCCCCCTCCTAAACCACAAACAAAACCGGATCACATTTCTAGGTTGAAAACCGCTGTGTCACTCAGGCGCTCAGCGTCGTTGAATCAGATTTACAGGGTTATACTCTATGTACAGGCGTTTCAAACTTTAGCTTCTGATTATTGTTCGCAGCTCCAGAAGAATTATCTGTTTAAGATTTCAAATCACGGTTCGCGCCGATTTGATGTGCACCCCACCCCCCACCCCTCGCGGACACACACACACACACACACACACACACACACACACACACACACACACACACACACACACGCGCACGCACGCACGCACACACGCACGCACGCACCCCCCTCTCTCTCTCACACACACACACACACACACACACACACACACACACACACACACACACGCACGCACGCCCCCCCCCCCTCACACACACACACACACACACACACACACACACACACACACACACACACACACACACACACGCGCAAGCACACGCACGCACGCACGCACGCACACACACACACACACACACACACACACACACACACACACACGCATGCACGCACGCATTATGGTCTTTCAATATAAATCGGACGGCCAGTGTCTTCTAACAATACACACAAACGAAAGTAGAAAACCCTGTGATAACCAGACTAGGAGGAAAGACGACAATATCAAACGCAGCCCTACACGAAAGGGTATAAATTTCAGTCTGTCGGCCTCAATAAAAAAAAAAAAAAAAAAAAACCAACACACATTCGTAACAGCGCGTATCGTAAGGGTGGGGTGAGGTGGGTGATTGGGGTGTTTAACGTCCTTTTCCATCACATACGGGTGATATCAAAGACGGGGCAACGATGAAACAACCAGCACAAATATTTGGCCCCAGCCCGGATACGACTTCACGACCCGAGCATTAGAAGTCCAACGCTCTACCATTCGGCCACCCCGGGTATCGTAAGAAATCGAGACACTACATCATGATAATGACTGAGCGTGACATGCCGTTAACACAGAAGAGAAAAAAATCCGCTCCGTACCTCTGTCAATACAATGGTCTCCCCTCACAACTCCGGCCTCGTCAGGGGACTGCGGGCTAGGAAAATGTTGTATTGAATGTGTACATCACGGATGCCAATACGTGAACGTCATGAGTCACGTGACTTTGGCAACTCACGGGAGGGTAATCAAGATGGCTGCGAGTGTTTGCGGTGTTACGACGATTCAAAGATTTCGATGACGATTGCTCTCACTTAATCCTTTGTTTGAAAACATGAGCGTACACACGGCTTTGCATGGTAGTAACATGCTAGCGACAATCGTTTTCTGGTGTGTGTGTGTGTGTGTGTGTGTGTGTGTGTGTGTGTGTGTGTGTGTTTTAAAAATACTTTCTATTCTCATCGTCAGTTCAGTTTAGAGTTTGTTCACTTACATTCCTGCTCTTTGTGATGCAAGGCATAAGTCATTAAAATGCAGTACACACAACTCGCATGAGACAAGCGCGGGGGTGGGGAGGGGCGGGGGGGGGAGGGGGGCGTGAGGTTCGAAATGTTGACGAACTGTGAAAAACACAAAACTTACCTGCGGAAATAACCGTCAGAGCATGACTGTGTCATTCGCGGTTTCTTACATGGGCAAGTCCCGTTACTCTATGACACAGTGTACCCAAGGCATCGCTCAACGGAGACTGACGTTGAAAAAAACAGTTAAACGACCCACTTCCATGTTTGCTAACTCAACTAATGTTTTGGCACCGGCCCCCGTAGAGTAGTGGTTAGCACTTCGGACCATGGGCCGGGAGACCCGGGTTTGAATCCCAAGCCGAGGCCAACGGGATAGTGTCAGTTTCCCATGAAGACGTGCATGTGCATACTTATGTTTCAAACACAAGGTTTCACCTGAATCAAAATACGCTCAGGACAACTTCCGCCATTTCAACACCCCCTCCCTACACCCCCCCCACCCCATCCCCCCATACCACGTCACAGTGTTCATGCATGACGGCGTCTGCTTACGTCCGTGAACCGGAACTCTAGGTCACCGTGTCCGCCTTTCACCGTGTTCGCGAGGTGAGCATTGCAAAACACACAGGCTGGCGTCAACACCTTTGTCCAGAAAAAAAGGGGGCTTAAGTGCTGTGACACTTGAGGTTCTTGGGCCCTTTTTCAGATACTGGTAGGTGTAGCCGGATGATGGGCCGGAATGAGATGTGACCTCGCGCTGTCTGTGTTTGACGATGATGAACATGAAAGACGACTTTCTTTCTGGTAAAGCAGAGAATGGCGGGTGTGTGTGTGTGTGTGTGTGTGTGTGTGTGTGTGTGTGTGTGTGTGTGTGTGTGTGTGTGTGTGTGTGTGTGTGTCGTGTCCGGGTGAGTTGTCTCAATAAGATTAATTTTCACCTCTCTTTGTCTCTCTTTGATGATGTTGAATATGTGAAAAAAAAAAGGTAGGTTGGGTCTCTCCACGAATCAGACCCCTGTATTGCAATAGGCTGAGGGGGGAGTTGGGAGTTTAACGTCCTTTTCCACCACGTTAGGGTGATATCAAAGACGGGGCAGGGAGAAAAAGGCCAGCATAAATATTTGGCCCCAGCCGGGATTCGAACTCACGACCCGAGCATTGAAAGTCCAACGCTCTACCATTCGGCCGCCCCGGCTCCCCGCAACATGCTGAGAATAATCAAACCGTTTGCCCCGATCAGTTCGCGCAACTACAGCTTGTAGTTTTCATGGTATTAGGCGCCAGTGCCCGGCCAGAGAATAAATCACAGAATATTATTACTGTACAGGAAATTAAGTATCGCGCAACACACATTGTTGAACTGCGTCCGTGTTTTGAAATACCAAGAGAAACCCGACACGGTAATTTTATCCTGATGCCTTTCTCTGACCACGACACGCTAGCGACAGTGTTGGGTTTCGATGCTCGAGACTCAGGGGTATGGTGCACGGAGAGATACTAGGATAAGCCCGAGAGGATTTTTTTTCTTTTGTTGCATCAGCACCCACAAAAAAAAGTCTGAAACCCCTACCCAAGACTAGCGTAATAGCTTTATATATTAGTAGGCCGGGCAGCGTAACCCATTTACATGTAAATCAGGTACGACAGGGGTACAATTAGCTAATCGCAGTGCGCTACCCGCTCGCGGTGTGTGTGTGTGTGTGTGTGTGTGTGTGTGTGTGTGTGTGTGTGTGTGTGTGTGTGTGTGTGCGCGCGCGCGCGCGCTTTAGATAGATATTACTAGAATAGATACCACTAGAATTACCAACTGCAGGTATGAAAAGTGGCTGTTTTACGTTAATTACCTCTACCGTTGAAAAATAAAGTTTTCTTGGTTCTTGATTCTTGTCGTGTGAGCCTAATTTACATCTAAATGAGTTAAGCTGTTCAACGCAGTCCTCCTTACGAAGTCCTACCAAACATTCTCTTATCCTAACCCGGTAGTCTCAGGCATGCGGCGTAGCTTTACCCCAATGCATCGGGCCCCACAGCAGGAACTAAGTAAGGCCTGCTCTTAACTGGGCACAGCGCGCGAAACACACATGTACACATCACAGTCGTCGCGCTAGCTGTGTCTCTTAACTACAAAACTGAACACAGCCGTGCTCGGTGACAAACCGATTGAAGATGCACTGTCCGAGTCCGCCATGCACGGTTTGGACGCCGACTGACGTAGTACAGCCAATCAGAATCTGTTGTGGAAACCACAGTAACCGTTGTGGCTATTTGAAATCCAGGTTGCCGTGATGATGTCACAGCGGCGGAAACCCCCCAAATCACAACTGTGTCACAACTGTGGACAGCACAGTGGCGCTCCGCAGTGCCCAGTTAAGAGCCGGCTTAACACTTGAGTAAAGCACAGGAGGCTCTTGTTCACAGTTCAGTAAACTGACTGTGTAACGTGTGGAAACATCAACGCTTTGTGCAGTTATATAATCTACAGTATGAGGACTAGAAACTTCAGTGACTGTTGTATCTCATAGCAAAGAGGATTTCGAATACAAGTTGTCGTAAACATGTGAAAGGTAAGTTATGTCAGTATGTATAAGCTAGTCAGTCAACTAGTTTGTGTCGTGTGTAACATCACAAAACACTTACTCTATCAGTGACGTAACACAAACAGAAATCACAACTTTCTAGGACATATCAAAAGTAAGCAATGCGCGCTTGTCAGTATTTATTTTGTGTATTAATATTATAGAAAGCTCACGTATTCAGCCTGTAAAAAATTCCACCTGAAAGCTGAGATCATGCGTGCTGTGACTAGACCGTGGTGTGTACCGGAGAACATCGGGATGAACTGTAAACTGGAAACGTGAAAGACTGTAAGTGCGTGCGTGCGTGCGTGCGTGCGTGCGTGCGTGCGTGTGTGTGTGTGTGTGTGTGTGTGTGTGTGTGTGTGTGTGTGTGTGTGTGTGTGTGTGTGTGTGCGTGCGGTGGAGTGGACGAGGTCGGTGAATATGTGAGTCGTGTATTCTAAGCCATTCGACGTCATGCCAACAGCGGCAGTAAAGACGAAACGTGTGAAACGGCACAATCTTCACACGTGTTATAAATAAGCGGCGACGTGTGATTGACGCAGTTTCTGCTCTATGTGTTGAAACACTTTCCGGGTTTTTTTTTCCCCGTTTTGTACACCATGATCGTGTAAGGAAATCATCCATTGTTTGAAGGGGTCAATGGTACCATTTCCGTGCTGACAGCTCACTCTTGATCTGTTGTCATTGTATCCATCACCACACCGCCTAGACACCAAGACAGTGACAGCGTCTGCAATGCTGGCTCTGAGCCAACGGAACCGTACTCGATGACGCGGCGACCACACTGAGCGCTCCAGTAGTGGAACAACAGTTGTAGAATTTAAATTTTAGACCGCTCGCGCAAAGTGTAAACAACATGGTATCGCATTCAGAACTGCAGTAATCATCAAGATAGAGTATTTCGAGTGTACAGGCGGGAGCCGGGGTGGCCGAATGGTAGAGCGTGGGACTTCTAATGCTCGGGTCGTGAGTTCGTATCCCGGCTGGGGCCAAATATTTGCAGGGGCGCCGGAAGATGTTGGGGGGAGGGGGGGGCAGAATCTCGGAGGGAGGAACGTTGCCCGAAGAAAGTGAAAAGCGCGGGGGGGGGGGGGGGGGGGGGCGATCAAATGCTGCGTAGACAAAAAACCTTTACGAACCAGGACGTTGCCCGAAAAAAGTGAAAAGCGGGGGGGGGGGGGGGGGGGGGGGCGATCAGAGGGTGTTGGGTGAGATGAGGGACAGAGCACTAAGAGGGGTAGGGGGAGAGGTAGGGGAAAGGGGGGGGGGGGCAGGACCATGGCTTTGCCCCCCCCCCCCTCTTGCCATAGTCACCTGATTTTCCAGGGGGGGGGGCAAAAAGACACTCTTGCCCCCCCTGCTTGGGTACAGGGGGGGCAGCTGCCCCCCCCTGCCCCCCCCGGTTCCGGCGCCCCTGATTTGTGCTGGCTTTTTCATCGTTGCCCCATCTTTGATATCACCCGTATGTGGTGGAAAAGGACGTTAAACCCCCAAACACACACCCATTCTCGAGCGTACAGGCGCACTCAGTTGGCGTAGGAAAGATGGAATAAGTCCGTTAAACGTCATTTTGGCAAACGCAAATCTGGTTTCTGAGAAAAGTGCGTAAGGGACGTTCTATTTCGAGCAGATTCGGGGGGAATTTTCCAAGGTCGAGACGTGTTCAGAGACATACACATGACAGATAATAACTTTTAGCGTGACATTAGGCTACGTCCGGAGGAGAAAGCTTACTTCCCTGTCTTGCTTTACTTCCTCTACATGTCCGCCAGTCTCCATCTTTCACAGCTTTTGAAAACAAACTAAAAACCCACTTCTTCCAGTCAGCCTTCTCTCCCTCTTAGTTGATTAGCTGCGAAATGGTCTTTGTTGCTTGCGCAACTCTATCCGTCTGTAAATACTCATCAGCCCCCCCCCCCCCCACTCATTTTATCGAGATTCCAGCTCTCTCTCTCTCTCTCTCTCTCTCTCTCTGTGTGTGTGTGTGTGTGTGTGTGTGTGTGTGTGTGTTTCTCCGTGTGTGTGTAATTGTAATTGTAGAACACTCTGAGCCAGCGTCTGATGTAATAATGCGCTGTATATTAAAAGGAACACGGACATGGTATAAACTATTTTCCCAGTTCGGTGCTCCCGATCACATAAAATACACCACACATTTTGTTGTTGTTGTTGATTTCAACCGAAAAACTGCTCGTTAAAACTCGCAGTTTTACAACAAAGTCGTGAGGTGTATTTTATGTAATTGAGGAACCTCAATGTGAAAACTCTAATCATTACTTCAGGTGACAAGCTGGCGGAGTGTTTTGAAAAATAACCCATGGCCTCCCGAGTTCCTCCGACCGCAGGCAAATCACGTGGTTCGTCTCAAAACCGTGTACGTCCCGGGAAGATCAAAGGTCAAGGTCAACAAAGGGCAGCAACACAGGTGTGTCGGCAGAGAAAGCTCTCTCTCTCTCTCAACCATGCAAGTTACGCTGTCTTCCAATGAATTGTTTCTTTGCCGCACTTTTTTGCCATTTGCCTTCGTCTGATTACCGGTATACAATACGATATCTGTAGCGTGGGCGCGTCAGTGCGTGCTTGTGTGCATTCACTAGCTTACTTTTGATCTTGTGTTGTATTCTAGCAACGGCAAGGCTGGAAAGTGGCCTTTTGGCCAAAATCTCCTACCGTTGAAAAGTAAAGCTCTCTCTCTCTCTCTCTCTCTCTCTCTCTCTCTCTCTCTCTCTCTGGACTCGTTGGGAGCCTAGAAAGTCGAGCGGTAGAGTGTTAGACTTAAAATGCTGGGGTCATGAGTTCGATTCCCTGCCGGGGCCAAATATTTGTGCTTGCCTTTTTCTCGTTCGCCCGTCTGTGATATCACTACTATTGGGGGAAAAGGCGTTAAACCATTAAACTCTCTCTCTCTCTCTCTCGATTAGCAGGACAGCTTGTAAGATAGGCAGACCATGCCTACAAGTCTTAATCCTGAAATAAACGTTTCTCTCTCTCTCTCTCTCTCTCTCTCTCTCTCTCTGTGTGACTCAACACAACTGACAGTAAGTTAGTAACGGTCTCTCACCACATCACGTCACCAGACCCAAGTGTTTTTGACATGGCGCCAGTGTGTCCGGAAGTGGTATCCCGGCCTGCTTCAGCACGCGTACTTCCTGCCTCACGTGCACATGAATCGCGTGCTTCGCCTCACGACGGATATTGCTGGGATGAAGGTCGCTGTGCCACAACCGCCCGTGAACACGCAAGAGGTGACGTCACAAATTATGGATAATCCCACAGTCTCATTATCCCTTCGTGCTCTTTAGCAGAGGTGGTCCCAATGAGCCATTCATTTCCTTAATTAGAGTGATGATTTGAGAGGAATAAAAGATTGTTGAGAATCATTAACTCTTAAAAGCCCAAGCCCCACCACTCCCTGCTATATGATAAGAATGGTTTTAAAGAACAAGCCACTGCACACCAGTATAGCAGCCACTTCAAGCCACTATTACGCAAGGCGTGCGCCTTTCCCGCTAGGCGCGAGACCGCTTCAGATTGCGTAATGTAGTGGTTTCCAGTGGCTTCTAGTGGTCCGATGATTTCAAGTAAAAATGCGATTTTTGCATGGGCTTTGAAGAGTTAATGGCGCCCCAACGACCCACCCGACAAGCTAACAGGACACAGATAATGGACGACTTCACTCCTGTCGATTAAAACGGTCGAGCCCCAAGAATTCAGCCAATAGTATCTCGTGGCGCAAAGAGAATAACACAACGTCATTGCGTGGTCGGGCAAACTTTTTGCCGTGTCGAGGGAAGCACATGTAGTTCGAAATGACTGAAACATGGAAAGAAAGCGGTAACTCCATTGACGTCATTCGAGGAAAAGGACCATTACGTCAATCTCTTTATCTTGAAATCAACCCTTCGCTATACAATGACGTCATGGACGTACTGTGTTTTGCCAATACACGGCAGAGTAAAGAGGGCAGGGCTCTGGCCTCGGGGCTTGCCGAGTGGAGGCTTTTTTTTTTTTTAAACTACTTTATTATCCCTTTCGGGAAATTCGGGCTGCTTCCCCCGGGGGAACCAGAGAGAAACCCCCGATGAGCAGCCCGCTAGCCAGGAAAAACCGGTATCACATATCACAAGCTCGACCTGGGGTCGAACCCACGCTTCATCGCCGTGACATTGGTGACGGCCGTTCAGTAGCGCAGCGGCTAAATCCGACGCGCTACCTATAGATCACCTTGCCTCACTTGTGGCCCGCCTCTGTGCAAAAAGTCCCAGCTTCACTGGCAGCTTGCCTCTTTTTGTGACCGCCTGCCATACACCTCGACCCACATAACACAAAAATCACGAAAATCACGCTTTTTCACGACAACAAAAATCACTACAGACTTGCCAAACAGGGTACCTCAAACAAACACTGCGCATGACTCCACGGTCATTTTGTGTCCTTACGCCTGTGGAACAAAGTGGTCTAGAGTTTTGTCCAAAACGTTGCATTGAGTCAAACTGGTGACGCCAAAATAACTCGTAATATGTTGACAGGCCTCGCCAACAGCCAGAGTGTTGTGGAAAAGCGACGTTCAAGATGACACAGCACAGCAGCTCGCGCTGAACTGCGTGAAGAGAGTAGCAGAAAGCCGTGGAGATGTGATGTTCGTTCTCTCTCAGATGAACTTCTCCGATTACCTCAGCAAGCCTTGCTACGCTGCGGCCTGCAGGTAAGACTCCTATATTTTATTTTATTTTATTTTATTTTATTTCTAGCGGGGAGCCAGGGTGGCCGAATGGTAGAGTGTTGTACTTCCAATGCTCGGGTCCTGAGTTCGAATCCCGGCTGGGGCCAAATGTTTGTGCTGTTTTTTTTCATCGTTGCCCCGTCTTTGATATCACCCGTATGTGGTGAAAAGGACGTTAAACTCCCAAACACCTACACACCCCACCCGCTAGGTCGTGAATCCACGGAGAACTCGGAAGCTGGGCCAAATTTTATGATGATGAGTATGAAAGTAATGGAATGATGATGCTATGGATGTTCATGTGGTTTTCCTACTGCGTGACAGGTCCACATTCTGCACTTCCCAAGGATATAATTAAAATAGGCCGCCCGTCAAATCAAGTTTGCCTATTTTAAACATACCGAACTGGACTCTTTGAGCCACCGTATACCCCAGATGGGAGAGAACTCTCAGAAATCAATGAAAACAGGGGAAATTTATTTACATTATCACAGTCCTCTTACTTGTTCTTAAAAATTGGGGCCAAATGCACTTGTCAGAATTATAATAAATTCATGGAAAAAAAAGGGAAATAAATTTAGAAACACCAGTCATTTTACTCCGCATCTTCCTCATTTGAATTCAATTCAATTCAATTCAATTCAATTCAAAATACTTTATTGTCTGTTTAAGAAAGACTCTAAAAACAGAAAATCTTCTTTGGACTCACTTGATGCTCTGTCAATATACGCTCATACTGTGACGTGCAGGAACCTGCTGAAGCCAGCTGATCTCAAGAATATGAAATTAGACCGAGGAGATTTTGACATCCTCATTATACACCGCGAGTACGGGCTGCTGGCTTGTGAGATCAAGTCAGTCGGTGTGAATTCCGTCGCCCGAGCTCATACAGACGATCCGGTTTGCAGGGAAGTGCTGGAGAGACTGAGAAAGATGCTGAGGACTGACCAGACAAAGCTTGGGCAGCTCCAGAAAGCGAAGACAGTTCTGATGTACGTGCTGAGTGACCTTGCAGCGCCCCCTAGGGTTCAGATGACTTTGGTGCTTCCTTACATCACCACGGACCAGCTCCGGCTCGCCTTGGAAAAGGACGCAGTTGTTAAGGAGGTAAGAATAGAAATCTGTAGGATAAAAATTCACGCTTGTTTTCAAACGACATCTTCTAAAAAAAACACAAAAAAAAAACACAGCAACAGAATTACACTTGTAATTGACCGTTACCACTATGTCCCCTACTGGCTTTTACAACCGTTACCACTATGTCCCCTACTGGCTTTTACAACCGTTACCACTATGTCCCCTACTGGCTTTTACAACCGTTACCACTATGTCCCCTACTGGCTTTTACAACCGTTACCACTATGTCCCCTACTGGCTTTTACAACCGTTACCACTATGTCCCCTACTGGCTTTTACAACCGTTACCACTATGTCCCCTACTGGCTTTTACAACAACGCCAAAACAAACAAACAAACAAACAAACAAACAAACAAATAAACAAACTACATATTCATACTTCGTATCGAGTGCATAGCTTTATTTAGCACCAGGAACAAATTTGTTTGGAGAGCTTAAGCAACAGTTTTGTGCATGTTAGTTAGCAGTCCCCCCTCCCTCCTCCCCCCCCCCCCCCTCTCTCTCTCTCTCTAGTCTCTGTAGTATTAGCAACGGCAAGTTTGCAAACTGGCGAATTTCTGTCAAAACTTTTACCGTTGATAAATAAAGTTTCATCATCATCATCATCATCTCTCTGCCTGTGCCTGTCTGCCTGTCTCTCTGTCTCTCTCTCACTGTGTGTCTCTCTGTCTCTCTCTGTCTTTGTCTCTCTCCCGAGCTAGCCGTAATGACTGTAGTATCTCACACTTCGACAATGAATTGGTTGGTTGGTTGGTTGGTTTGCTATTTGGCTGTTTCCGGGTTTAACGTCCTTTTCCACCACCACAGTGTGATATCAAAGACAACGAGGAAATTCCGGCTTAACTGTTTCGGCTCCCAGCGGGAAAAGCGAACAAGACCCTGCATGCAGTGGAGTAGTGTTTTCACACGATAAAAGTCATCTTTATAAAATCTCCAAGGAAAATTACTCAGAAGGGGAAAAAAAAACCACAATTTTATTGTTTAATTATGCAGTCGCACGAAACCAGGAAAACCAACAGTCAAATAATAATAATAATAAAAATAATAATAACAGGCGTTTAAACGTGATTCGTCAGTATGTGGCACTGGGCGTGCCTGGTGTGATATCAGTTAATATACGGATTAACGCTACCGTTTTTATGCTCACAGATTCTTGTGAGCTGTTTTCTATAATCACTCAGTCTTTGGTGCTTGCGCGGCTTTAAGCCCCAAAACTCACTCATCTATAATCACACCACTTAGACACCTGAACAGTTACAGCGTCTGTACTTCTGGCACTGAGCCAACAGAAGCGTACTCGATGACTAGTGTACAACTGCTACGGTGGGAGGAGGACTGAAATCTTGTAACGAGAATAGTCGAAGCTCGGATAGAATGAGTTAAATTAAACGGCCCAGGGCTGTCCCATTCAGCGCGTGGTAATTTCAGGACAAGGTTTCAAATTTCAAATCGAAACTAGTACTTATATGATAATAATAATAATAATAATAATAATTGTGTTTAATATGAGCGCTTTTATCCAGTTTCTGGTATTGGCTCAAAGCGCCGCGAGCCGAACCCAACGCGCACGCGATCGTGAATCAAACGCATTCTCTCACGCACTGGACATGTACACACTTACAGTCACGTGGTGGGGAGGGTCAGCTCAGCTATTTACAGTTCGGAATTTACAATTGCATTTATTTTCTTTTTTTTTTTTTGGGGGGGGGGGGGGGGCTGAACATTTCTAAAGCAGAGGGAGAGGAAGCCGGAGTACCAGTACCCGGAGAACCCCCGAGAATCGGCCCGAATGAACAGTTCCAGGTGCGAGAAGGAAAAATTCTTCGCCCCGAGTGGGACTCGAACCTGACCTCTTTCAATGGTGGCGAAGTCTCTTAACCACTAGACAACCGACCGTCCAATGGCTTATTTGCGATTAATCGTTTTCTCTGTTTTTTTTTTTTTTTTATCATTACAGGCATTGTGCAACGATCTTGGACTTCCGGAGGGTGATGACCCTGCGCATGCGTGCCTCTGTTCTGACAAAATGGCAGATGACGCGACTCTTTGCCAATGGTGGGATCAGATATTATCGAGAAATGGTCGTGATGGGGCAATGTCTGACGCGGTTTACGAGGAAATTGTTATGAGGTGAGATAACAGTACTACAAAATACAATAACGTTGTTGCGAGGCCATGACTAAATACGCGCGGGTAATTAAGACCAGGATTTTAGCTTGCTGAAGGTTGTATGCAAAAGGCGAGAGAGAGAGAGAGAGAGAGAGAGAGAGAGAGAGAGAGAGAGAGAGAGAGAGAGAGAGAGAGAGATGTAATTTTGAAAAATAAAGAAACAAATAGTTATATATTCTGTATTCACACGGAATGATTGTTATGTTAGATTTCATAGTTTCTCAAACTTACGGTAACCATCACAATATCATACTTTCCTTGTATGTATCATTATGATTATGCATACTTTGTGTACTGAGAGCGAGTGTGGTGAAGGCTGCGACCATTAAAACGGGTTCAAACTTTTTCCTAAGGTTTGCAGGGCCGGCGAGTGTGATAAGAATCCACTGCCCCACAGAGCCCCGCTTGCGGGTGACCCCTCTACGCTCCGTGGGGGAGTATGTCCGAGAGACAGGGGACAGGCTGACAACTATCGCTCTCTACCCGCAGCAGGTAGGTAACTACACCATCGCGACTTGCTTCGGTAGTGTGGCAGTTAAACAGGCTAATTCCATCTTTGCTAAAGCCAAGTTATGTTTCGGAACAGTTTCGCTCGCGAGTTTGCCTGTACGCTCGAAATACTCTACACGATACTGATTATTACTCTCTGTCTGTCTGTCTGTCTGTCTGTCTGTCTGTCTGTCTCTCTGCGCGCGCGCGCGTGTGTGTGTGTGTGTGTGTGTGTGTGTGTGTGTGAGACGGTGTGTGTGTGCGTGTGCGTGTGCGTGTGTGTGTGTGTGTGTGTGTGTGTGTGTGTGTGTGTGTGTGTGCCGGGGGAAGCCGTGTATGATGCTGCACATTATGTTTTTGTAGTTAAATGTATGGAATGTGGGGGAATGTTGCGTGTGTTTCCGTTTCTGTGTGAGTGCGTGCGTGTTGACTGTAAGGCGCCCTGAGCTCCTGCGGGCGTCCAATAAATACCCATTATTATTATTATTATTGCCTTATTTACGCTTTCATCAGGTGGCACTCATCAATGCGGCAGAAGATCTGGTATACCTGGTGGGTCCGCCAGGGACGGGCAAAACACTCATGCTTGTCGTCTCCGCACTGGAGTGGCTGCGGGACCCGCTTGACCTTCACATTCACATCCTCGTCTCGTCGGCCAAGGCCGTCGCAGCCTCGCACTACATCCAGCAGCAGCTGCAAGTCACGGCAAGGGAGATCATTGGTGAAGACGCCGCGGGCAGAGTTCACGTTACTGAGGCGGACTTGGCAGACAAGAATGGGGCAGAGCTGGACTCCGTTGTGGAGAAAGCAGTCGACATACTGGCAATGACAGCTCGTGATGGTCAGATCTGTCTCATTGTTGATGAGGCCTCAAACATGAAGTGAGTTATGTCTGATAATGTACAGTCAGTCTGAGAGAGAGAGACAATGACAGTCAATCTGAGAGAGAGAGAGAGAGAGAGAGAGAGAGCAGCGGGCTCATGTGGATATCTTTCTGTCTGGTTAAGCAGATGGTTAAAGATGGTAGTGTTAACAGTTTATGTTCACAGAACGTTCTGCGCTGTTTTCGTGTTATCTACTTATCTGTCGTCTCACCACGTAGACACCTAGCCTAGTACATGTATTCACGACTGAAGCTGATTCAGCTAGGATGAACGCGTGTAAATCTAAACGGGCTTATAAGATTGGGAAAAAAAAAAAAAACGCCCGTTAAACGTCGTTAAACGCCCGTTTAGACCTAAACTCGTTTATCCTAGCTAAACGCACTTCCTGGATTCCAGGCCTGGACAGTGACAGCGTCTGTAATGCTGACACTGAGCCAACAAAAGCGTACTCGATGACGCTGCGACCACACTGAGCACTTCAGTCATGTAACAACAGCCGTAAAAAAAAATATTGAATTGAATGTTCGACCGCTCGCCCAAAATTCTCATCTCTAATATTTTTGTTTTGTTTTGCAGATCCGGCCTTGAAGCGTTGTACGCTGGTCTGACTGCTCATCCAAACATTAGGCGTGTCAGATTGTGGGCAGCGTCCTACGAACCAGATGACAGACCAGAGTGTCTGGCGCTTCACCAGTTTACAGAACCTCTCCGGTGTCCGCCTGCTGTTGTACGGGAGGTACAGCAAGCTCCACACATTCAGGTTTGACGTCAAATCGCTTGGTAGTAGTAGCAGTAGTGGCAATCAGTAGTAGTGGTGGTAGTAGTAGCAGTAGTGGCGGTAGTAGTGGTGGTGATGGTGGTAGTAGTAGTGGTGGTGGTGGTAGAAGTGATGGTTGGGGTGGTAGTAGTAGCAGTAGAGGTCGAGGTAGTGGTGGAGTGAGTGAGTGAGTTTTTAGGGCTTAAAGCCGCGCAAGCCACGAAGTAGTGGTGGTGGTGGTAGTAGTAGTAATAGTAGTAGTAGTGGCAGTAGAAGTGATGGCGGGGGTGGTAGTAGTAGTAGCGGTAGTGGTAGTAGAAGTGATGGCGGGCTGGTAGTAGTAGTGGTAGTGGTAGTGATGGTAGCAGCAGTAGTGGTCGAGGTAGTGGTGGTGGTGGTGGTGGTGATGATGGTGGTAGTAGTAGTAGTAGTAGTAGTAGCAGTGGTGCTGGTAGTAGAAGTGATTGTAATAGTACTGGTAGCAGTAGTAGTAGACGTGGTTGTAATGGTGGTAGTAGTAGTAGTAGAAGTAGCAAACAAAGCATATAACGACAAACACGTAGTTTCATGCTGTCAGTAGTCGTTTCCTATTCAGTACTTACTACTTAGCGCTCTATGGCTGATAAATCAAAATTCTAACACCGTCCTTGTTGTACTAACAAATTTAATAGGTGATATGTGACGTTTATTGGCGTGAAATCTTAATTACATTAGTCCAAAGATGATTTTCCGTTGTATACCTCCTAGTTAATAAACAGTAAATTGAATTGAGTTGAATTGATTTGATTTGATTTGATTAGAATAACATTGAATTGAATTGAATTGAATTATCAGACCAACAAGACAATTCCAGACTACACACCGCCTTTGGCTCCGGCCCCTACGGATGGACCAGAAGTAATAAAAGTTTACCATCACGGTGCGGGCCACGAGGAGAAATACACAGAGGAGTGTGTCGCTTGTGGTGTGCGAGTGGGACGTGTACTGAGGGATCAGCTCCGTGTTTCGGCCGGTAAGTTATATATAGATTGTTGTACGTCTACCACTTGCCAGTCAAATACAAGTTTCCAGTGAGCTGAACGCGGTCGTTTCCATGATTACCAAGGATTCACCCTTTGGAGGGGGGGGGGGGGTGTTGAGAGTTTAACGTACTTTTCCACCGCAGAAGGGTGATGCACCCTTTGGAACACGGTTTCAAAAACCATAAGGCATAATCATAGAATCGGTCCCAACCTTTAAAACTGCAGTCAAATTACACCTTTTTTTTTTTTTTTTTGCTGCCCCAACTCTTTGCCAGCTTCAGTGGTGTTCCTCCTAGGTAATGGGTAGAATCGGAGGGCTCGGAAGCTGGGTCAATTTTTATTATATATGATGATGGAGATGAGGATGATGGTAAGATGATGCTATGGAGGTCCGTGTGGTTTGGGACTGCGGGACAGGGCCGCATTCCTCGCTTCCTGTCATAAATATCCCGGAATTAACCAGGCCCGGGAACTACGGCACCTGCGGTGCCGGCCGTGTAATCATCCACATCATAAGACGTGTCATACCAAGGGAACATAGCACATCCGCTCTGGGTAAGAGCCGACCTAGGTAGGAAAAATCCCGCTTGCCTGGGCTGGGACTCTAACCCGGGTCTCCCGGTCCATGGTCCGAAGTGCTAACCACTACACTACGAGGGCAGGTGTCAAATTACACTTGATCTCAGCCCAGCAGCAGTAACGAGGGATTGACAAAACTCTGTGTGTGTGTGTGTGTGTGTGTGTGTGTGTGTGTGTGCGAGAGTGTGTGTGCGAGAGAGAGAGAGAGAGAGCCCTTGCTATTGTTTTTTCGTACACCAGCAGACCATTTCTTTCAATCCCTAGATCCAGGTTTCAAACCTTTTCAGATTGGCTTCTTCGTGCAAGACAGACAGACAAACAAACAAACATCCTTATAACGGAAGGACCACAGTAACAGAAGTCCGTATAACATGTTCTGATAAAAACGTCTGGATAATTCACTTCTTTTTTTCACTTACTACTAAAAAAAATCACATTCTTCAAGACAGGCTGTCCCGCCGACTGCAAAGCAACAAGAAAAGTGGTTGGACTTGAGTACAAAGATGTCTTTGTACTTGCTGCGGGGGATCGACTCCATGATGGAGACAATGGTGACGTCAGCAGTCACGCGACAAAGCCTACAAGCGGATTGGTCCGAGGTCTCCGAGAGGCTGGGGTCCCTGTGCGAGTTGTGAAAAGAAATGACAGAATGGGTCTAGCTGACGTGGCCAAGATGACGACAAACGACGGAGTCATAGCGACAAGTTACTGCAACGTCAGGTACATAAATGTACCAGTCATACCACAACCTATATGTACAGAGATTAACGTACATGATTGCTTTGTTTATCGGCTGATAATACACGAGTTGAATGAACGCCGTAGGCAACCCGTCATCGAGGCGAGATTCGTGCAAAGCACACCAACGTATCTTTGGAAAACAACAAAAATAACAACAACAACAACAGCCCTAAAACGTGAAGAGTATTTTAAAACTTACTAACTTACTAACTGCGAGCCAGTGGATTGTTTGTTGTGAATTGTATGAAGCAATAACGGAATCTTTGTATAATAATTATAATGAACAGTGTGAAACAGATACAATGTGAAATTGGGGAAACTTTTGTGGGACCGAGAGTGCATGGGTTTTGCTCAGTGCAGAGAAGAAAACTTAACTAAAATAAAAAAAAAATTTAAAAAAAATGGAAAAATGTAAGTGTTTGTCTTTCAACCATTCGTGTTATGTACGTATCTTCTCTTATCTTCTCTTATCTTGAGCAGAGCAGATCGATCTTTAAGTTAGAAAAATCTGACGTATGTATCTTCACTTATGCATTCCGCAGGGGGCTGGAAAGGAAGGTAGTGGTGTGGTTGGCAGGCCCGAGCTGGAAGGATTTCGAGGCTACAGGACGGCTGGACGCCATGTCGCGATGTTCTGCCCAGCTCATACTCGTCGTGGACTATGAAGTGCCGCAGGACGACAGTTCCGACGATTCACCAGAACAAGAAGCAGTTGTTCCTGACGTGCCGTGAATCCGTGCTCAAGAACAGGGATTAATGACACCTACCAAACGGCTGTATTACATGTAAATCGCGCCCAACACACACACACACACACGCACGCACGCTCACACACGCACCCACGCTCACACACGCACCCACGCACGCACGCACACATGCACACGCACACGCACACACACACACACACACACGCACGCACACACACACACACACACACACACACACACACACACACACACACACACACACACCGCTCTGTTCACCCGACTTCGCGTCTTACGCGACGATAGCCTGAAATTTTACGCAAAGATGTTGGTCTGCCTGAGATTTCTTGCGTGTTGGTGTAACTGGAGATGATAATGTGATGAGTCCTATCAATTGGGACACTTTATTGCAATTCATTGGGACACTTTATAAGATTGGCCTTGCGTGCCAAGGACCGTTGGAACTATTCTTTAATTTTATTTATTATTCATTATTTTAGAAATCACTTTCAGGCTATATATAATGACCTGTTTAACATAGTCTCGGATTAAAAGAAGTTGTACCTAAGATCAATAGCGGTTATCTCCACACCACTGGATCCTTGGAGGTTGAGAATCGATTTTTCCCGTCGGCCATCTGGCAATGAAAGCATAAGAGTGGTAGTGGCTGTTGTTACCGAAGTTACAGCCTATCACAATGAGAAGCCTACTCATAGCATACTGCGTTCTATCAAATGCATTTATCACACTCGAATGAACGCCAACACTCGCATGCACTCGCCAACAGTTGATAGGTAAGGCTCACTCCATTTCGAGTTACAGTATACGCCGGTTATAAGAAACTCGAGGGGGGTGAATTTTTTGGTTTCTTATATCCGAGTTTTCTTATATCTGAAAGTCGGATATAAGAAAGTATTTTGAAAAATATTTCTTATAACCGAGTTCAGTGAAAAAAAGGTTTAAAACATTTCTTTTTTCTCAGTTCGTGTATGTTTTGCATTAAATTAAGAAAGACCTGCACAGAATACATATGTGTAGAGTTAATATACACCAGTGCGCTTGTGTCCTTCAATGTCAGATTTTTTTGTTTGAACATGAAAATACTGTTTTTGCTTCCCAACTGTAGCGCTGGCGGTCATGTGGTAAGAAAAAACAAAACAAAAAGAAAAAAAACAACAACCAAACCAACCAACCAACCAAACAAACAAAAAAGAACTAAGGGGAGAGAGAGAGAGAGAGAATTCCCTTGTATTTATAGGATATATTAAAAGTGCATTATGTATCAACTTTTGATCTATAAAACACTCGTCCCATTAGAGTATGATATGCGATGCTTTCCGTGTCTAATTTGGCTGAAAAAAGCTGCAAATTAGCTTTTTTTCCTGTTGGGAGGGAGAAGGGGGATGGAGGAAAGATGGACCACGTATATTGTCAAAGAAAGGAATTGATCAACAGTTAGTCTAATACTGATAGTTTTATTCTCCTTAACGCGAGCCCTGTAGACAGAGACAGACATACAGAGAGAGAGAGAGAGAGAGCTCCCAATCAGGCAAAAAAAACCCCCACAAAATAATAATAAAAACAACATATAACAATAGAACAACAAAAATGAATCTCGTATTTTTTCTTCTTGCCAACATTCAGTTTTGCACGGAACACAATGGCAAAGAACCAATTCAAGAAAAGAATATCATGCGCCATCATGTGCCTGTCCTAAGTGACGTCAGACCTGACCTGTTTTCTTAGAATGAGTGAAATTTTCTTGGAAATGTACTTTCGGTTTCTTACAATGAGTGAAATGTTCTTGGAAATGTACTTTCGGTTTCTTATATCCGAGTTTTTGTATCAAGCGGGACAAGAAATTTGCTTTCCTAAAACCGAGTTTTCTTATAAGCGAGTTTCTTGTATCCGAGTTTTTGTAATACATAATAAAGAAGAGTTTGGCCGGGGGAAAAAAATTCGTTGGCAATAACCGAGTTTTCTTATATCCGAGTTGCTTATATCCGGCGTCCACTGTAGTTACATCGCTATCTTTTCTTGTGTTTCCCCACTCGTAGTTGTCACAAACACACATACACACACGCACACACACACACACACACACACACACACACACACACACACACACACACACACACACATTCACACATATCACACATATCAAATCAAATCGGATCTAAATCAAATCGAATCAAATCAGATTACTTTTATTTGATATTTCTGATATAACACCTAGGACTTTGCCCTGTTGCCGCAGCCATACACACCCTTACTCACACCACTCACACTCTATTGCATGCACATCACAGACAAGACTATCTGAAATCTCTCATTAATACATAGTCTTATACATAGTGAAATTACATGCTCAACACAGACAAGACTTTTTAAAATCTCTCATTAATACATAGTGAAATTGCATGCACATCACAGACAAGACTATCTGAAATCTCTCATTAACACATAGTGAAATTGCATGCACATCACAGACAAGACTATCTGAAATCTCTCATTAATACATAGTGAAATTGCATGCACATCACAGAAGTAGCTGTGAAACCAATCAATGAGACGCAATAAAATCACTATTGAGTATTAACGTCCACCCCTCACAACAGCGTAGCAGCAGCATCACATTTCAAGAAGGCATTGTCCAGGGAAAGTAATTAAAAGGGGACTGTTTACTCACATAAGTTAGTTCCCTTGGACCGGCAAGCAAGGACAACATAATCTCCAAACGTTTCCTGTTCTACAACTATCCTACACATAGTCTTCAAGGGTACAAAAGATACCAATATACATTACATGCTGAGCCTACTACAGTATTAATGTGAATACTGAATGAGTTTTCGAGCAGTCAGTCTGAGACACTACAGACTGTCTTGACGGGCCTATATACACACACACATATATATATATATATATAAACAACACATTTAATTGCACCAGCCTTCAAATCCTGTCTAAATCAATAATGTATCCAGAAGTCCACCAGAAACAGAACTCAAATATAAGCGCATTCCCTGAAAAATTACACTTGCAATAATAGAAACAACCACAAAATAGACAAACAAGATTGATCAACCGCTCTACTTGTATGTCAGAAAAGGCATCCAGAGTTACATAAAACCAGATCACAGATATATGCAGGGTTACCAGCACAAGTTTTAGCACGTAATACAATCCGACCCTACGGTAGCAGCATTATCACCATAGCACAAACTTTACGCCTAAACTCACTCTATTATAACAAGCGCTTAGACTTTATAGCCAATAAACTTTGTCTTAATCCTTATAACTTGCAGGTCATCACACGTCATTTTGACAAGCTGAAATTCTTTCTATTTTTTGTACCCTTACGGGAATTATTCAGTATTCGCATACACGCTAATTTGAACAAAACAAATACAAAATTCCATCTGATCATATAAAATTGCATTTGATAGGAATGTGTCTTGATGTCCGTTCACTCGTCGCAGCCTCACTCAACACGCACGAACAGTAAATTCAGATTCTAAGAAGGAATCACAAACATAAACACATTTACATTAATTCGTCGATATGAACGTTTTCCAGTTTTTCGCACGAGGGTTTATCCGAATCTGACTCTTGTGGTGTTGGTTCAGCATTATCTGGCTTCTTTGGCGTCAATGGCAGTGCTGCTTAAGACTCTCTCAGCTAAGTCGCTTCTGATTCTGAAAATGACAGTTTTGTCAAGGACATAAGACATAAGATATTTTATTCAATCCCATAAAAGGGAAATTACAATGCCTGACCCACCTCCTTTGATTAAAAAAAAAATATATATATATATTATCACATTCCCACAAACACCCACTCACTCTGATGCACACACACATTCACGCACTCCCTAAACATAAAAACTTAAATGTATACAAACAAGTAAATACAAAATGGATTAATAACCGACAAACTCTAAAAGGTATCACTTTCGTTAAATTGACTCAATATCCTCATCCTCACCTGACCGTTCTGACGTCGGCTCAACCTCATCTGATTGTTGTGACGTCGGCTCAGCCTCATCTGACTGTTGTGACGTTGGTGTAGCCTCCTCTGATCGTTGTGGCGTTTGTGGTAGTGTTGTTGAGGGTCTCTCTCTCAGCTTAGCCTTGTATGACTGTTGTGATGTCGATGGTCCGCTAGCACTGGCTGTCAATGCCCTACAGAGAGACTCCACACTCTTGGACCATTTCGCACAAACGCCGCCAGGCGCGCCCTCCTTGTGCACTACCGGTGACTGTGAATAGATATCCTTCCACTTGCCTTTGTATTGAACCCAAGTGTTTTCAAAGACAGCGTCCTGTGACGTGGGCTGGCCGAAGTACTCCACCACTTGCAGAGAACGGTAGACGCA
This sequence comes from Batillaria attramentaria, assembly GCA_018292915.2. NCBI lineage: Eukaryota > Metazoa > Mollusca > Gastropoda > Batillariidae > Batillaria > Batillaria attramentaria. The sequence goes on along the minus strand of JACVVK020000312.1, from coordinate 669,494 downwards.
GAACTTGACTGTGTCTTTTGCTGCCGCTAGGGTTTGTGGGTTCTTCTGGCTACAAAACTCACAATCGTCCTTCAAATTGTCATCGATCAATTTTCCGGTCTCCATACTTAACGTGCTCTTATAACTTCTTTCAGTGTCTTTAATCTCGCCTCTTTTTTTCTCGTACTGACTTGTGTAGCTGTATGTAAGGAGGTTTACAAAGAAGGCCACCACCTTCTTTGTGTTTTCTTCGTCTCCTGCACAATGGCTGATAGGATGATTCATAAGGCACTGGTAAACTTCGCTTTGGAAATTCAAAGCCTGCACGTCGGCGGGATTTACATGGTGGAATGTTCCGTATGTTCCGTCAAATAACTTCTGAAAAGGAACGATGGCCCCTTTCTTCAGGAAAGTTAGCGCCTTGTGGGCATTGGTACCCTCATAATACGCTTTGAAGGCAACAAGCAGTCGATATGCACTTTTGCTTGTGAAGACTTTAGCAAGATCCTCGCTACAGGAGTAGCAAGTGCCAGAGATGTTAGCGCATGGAATGTAGTGAGTGTACATCACGAACACAGGTATCTCTTCTGATGCCTTTTTGAAATTCTGCAACAAGCGTTCATGGACCTTTCCTTTAAGGAACTGCTGCTCTCCGTGCAAAGAATGTTCCGAAGGCTCCCAGACCTCCCGTCCGGCTTCATTCTTTGTCTTGCGAGGCCTGCCCGGAAATCCTTTACACTCCTCAATATCGTGGTCAGCAGTGTTTTTCAAGAATGCAGATCTCTTGACTTCATCCGCTGCCATCTCAAACTCTTCGACTCGATCACATGACCACTGGTCCCGTATTTCCCTCTCAGAAAGTACAAGTACTAGAACGAACTGATCCGTCCTCCCCTTTGTATGCTTGGTTTCTTCTTTCAGCCTTCGTTCGCCGTATTCCTTCATTGCGTCAAACAAACGTCTGACCACATCCGGGGTAAATCTCTCAAGGTAATCTTTGATGCTAAACAGAAAGATAGAGAAAAGAAGCGTTGTGAGAATAGATATGCACATCTTTTGAACAGGCATACAAATAACCGATTTAAACACTGATCACTTTTTGAAGTTCACGCATTATCATGGCATTTCAGTTTTGATCATGTTGATTTGCACTTATTAATTGTGGCAGTGAGGCGAATTGTTAGATAGTTGTTTGTCTTGGAAAGTTTTCAAGTTGGCGCAGTATCAGAGTTGTAACTTGTACGAAGAGAAAGCATATAATAATGGTTGGCGAAATAATTATTATGTCAAAATAACAGTTTTTCTGCTGGGAAAAGACAATAAACTAGCACTTTTTCTATCGAAAATCGTCATTAGGTACTTTTTCTGCAGAAAAAAATCCTGCAGGAAAAAAAATGAACAGAATTTTTTTTTTCAGAAAGTTTGGAACAAGATGGCCACCAGCCCAATATGTTGTTTCCATTCAGTGACCTGCTGTCGTCGTGGTCGTTTTGTCATGTATGCTGCCCGCGCGCACACGTACGCAAGCTCTCTGACATCAACTGGAAACCCTTTCCGTGCCTCTTTGAGCTCGCAAAACCACAAACACACGAGGTCGTGTTAGCTCGCCTAGCTGGTTGACGTCACTTTTTTCTTTTTCTTTTTTTTACATATGCGAGGTTCTACATGGGTGAATTCTTGTAACAAAGTCGTTCCCCTTTGACAGGGTTACTTCCCGCAGGCCTGATTGACAGGTGACAGACGATTGCTTACTGGTATCGGAGAGCAGAAACATTGACCCACCGGGCTCCCCCCCCCCCCTCCCTCTCTCTCTCTCTCTCTTAGATGCGCGCTAGTCTGTGTGCGCGCGCGCGCGCACACACACACACACACACACACACACACACACACACACCTCTCTCTCTCTCTCTGTGCATGTGCTTGTGCTCCACTGACACCTATGTGATGTGCTCTCACTCTATTATGCTGCTGATTGTGGGCCCCATGGGCTCGCCTTCACGCGGCGGGGCTGATTTCGCCAAGCTTGCCCACCCCTTTTGCTCTTTCTTTACTCTTATTTCTGCCTCCATCGGTCCATTCACCTGTCTTTTGCTCTCTTAAAGTCTCCTCCGGGGAGGTGGGGGGGGGGGGTCAGTAGGCGGGTGTCTGCTTACGCTTGGTCCATTGAGACATCTGAGGGTCATTTCTGAGGGCCGACTCCACTGGAATTTCCCACCTGGTCTACACCCTGGCGGGGTTTGTTTGCTGCGCCCTGCTGGTGCTGCTGGACACCTGTCATGTTGAAGATCTTCACAACGCACCCCTCTCTGGTGCGTTGTTTTCCCAAACCGCCTCACGGCGGGGAGGTTCCGTGTTGGAGCGGTCTATTCTCCAACTGCCTCCCAGGCATGTTGTCTTCATTGGCAACTAAGGAATTTTCCATTCTACCTCTCTGTGTATCCCTCACCAGCCCATTCGCCTGTCTCTTTCTCTTTTAAACCTCCCGAATTTAGCCGCTCTGTCCTTCCTCTCATCACTCAGCTGATTTCTAAGTTAGGCCCTTTCATCTATATTTCTTCTTTTTAATCTCTCACTCACGTCTGCACTACCAGTGGTAAGGAATAAGTGATGTTGGGCGTATGCTGCGAATCGGTTTATTGCGCCTAGGAGATGATAAGTTGCAGTATTTGCTGTATATGCGCTTAGTATTTATCTTTGTTTTACCCAGTTGTAATTATTTGTTTTCTACGCTTTTTTGTAACCGGGAGTTCGATAAATTAGCATGAAGGTGCAGCGTCTCCTGCATGTCCTAGGTTTATATTGCCCCGTAGACCAGTTAGCATCTTTTGTCCAACGTTACACTTTTGTTTGTTTTTTTCATGTAGTGCAGGCTCACTCAGCCGCGAATTAGTTTTTGTGGCTTGCGCGGCTTTAAGCCCTAAAAACTCACTCACTCGGTTGAGTATTTTCGGAGAAACAGGCCTGCACACACACACACACACACACACAGGCGGCACTCTGTGTGGCGGGGAAGTGCGTTCAAGGGCACCATGCCCGTCAGTAACAATGTTGTTATTGTCCGAGTTACACTTGCATCATGTCCGTGCCCTTGAACGTGGAAAATTTAGCCCGTCCTATGATGTCGTTTCCATTACTATGGAAACAACACAAAAATGACGGGAATGACATAACAGCATTTTCTTCTGCAGAAAAGTCAGCATAACTACTAAAGATAGAACCTTAATTATACTATCGAGAGCGTTCCCACACTGCCTCTTGCCTTCACTCTCAGCCTCTCAGCCACTGTAGTCATTTTGTGACCAGTGCTGGAGCTGTTACCGGACACCATGTATTTGGAACTATGTACACTGAGAGGAGACTGTGACTCTGTACTGGACTATTTGTGAACTGTGTTTGGAACCACTGAATTCGGACTTGGAACTGGTCTTCAGATAAACGTTGACTAATGTCTCATTTTAGCTAGATAGTCGTTGATATAGAGTTGGAAGGACGCTTGAATTTGATTGATGTGTTTTCAGTAAGAAATATGATAATCAACAGTATTAGTTTGAACGGTTGCATAAATTTGTAGTCTTTATTTAGACAGAGAGTACGACCGTTTTCCAGAGTAATAATAATAATGGATATTTTAGGGACGCCCTCCCTCCCGCAGGAGACTCCGGGCGCCTTACAGTCGACACGCACTCACACACGGAAACACACACAACATGCCTCCACCAGGCGCGTAGGAAGATGCTGAGAGGAAGGGGTGCCCACTAAGTCGGGTGAGCCATACGGCCGGGGTGAGAAGGGGGGGGGGAGGTGTGTGTGTGTGTGTGTGTGTGTTGACTGCCAAGGATTGTGTCCTGCGACAGCAGAGCAGGGGGGCCCCACCACTGGTGGGCCCCCTCTCCTCTTATCAAAAGCAAAGGGGGCCCAAACATATTCGGGCCCCCCTTCCAAAAATCGAACGGGGGCCTGGGCCCCCAGGGCCCCCGTGCTTCCTACGCCCCTGTCCACACATGCCTCCAAACACATAATGTGCAGCATCATACCCGGCCTCCGCTGATCAACGCACACACACACACACAAACACACACACACACACACACACACACACACACACACACACACACACACGTCCAGCAAGTGATGCGGCAACAGCTACTGGTTGTGGGCAGTCAGACTGAAGAGGTGGGTTTTCAGATGAGTTTGTTTGAAGGATGTTATAAAGTTAAACTTAGGTGTCAGGCCACTCTGTGTCATGCTCGGTCAGAGAGGGGGATTTCCTCGACCTCTTGTGCAACACAGGCGAACGTTTGGCCAGCGTATGTTGTTTGTTCACGGCTTGGAATATCGTACTTTCGGTTTACATCTTTCCTGGAATTGTCTGCTGCCTCTGCTTTCAGTTTTACTCTCCCGTCCCATATTTCGCAGCTTACTTCTTTCCGCATTTTTATGTTGGTTGTCTCTAGTTTGTTGCCCGGCAAGTGTTAATCACCACTGCTCACATATTGTCACACTTCTACGCACACGGTCACTCATCAAACTTACACCGCTATCTCTCGAAAGAAACAACTGACAAGAGAGTAAAAATCAGAGTGTTCACTTATTCCAATAAAAGTTACATGCGGATTATACGAATTTTCAGATGTAATAAGGCAACACAGATTCGGCTCAAAATATATGAGCGTGATGATTAATGCTTGTCGGGCAACAAACTAGAGACTACTAAAAACTACACTACAAATATAGAAATATAGGGGAAGACATAAACTACAAAACGTGGAACGGGACAGTACAGCTGAAAGTATAGCGGGGGTAGGACAGTTCAGTGAATGATGTGAACCAAGGGCGTGGTCGTTCTGTGAATGGAATTCCTTACTCTGCCTAGTGACCGTCAGTGAATGAAACAGACAATACACACTCGGCCGCGTAGGTACTGCGTGTTACACAAGAAGCTGGGAAACCTCCCGCTCTGACTGGGCATAAAACGACGGAGCCTGACACTAGAGTATCTCTCACTATTAAAAAACGTTCTAACTCACTGTCTACCAGGAGTACAGATTTACATAACCGTTAATTTACGTAACTGTTCTGACTAGTACTGTTAACTATCAGATCTGTTAAGAGTACTTCGAACTATTACAAGTATCTTCCTACTTTACATCAACTGTTCTCCGGTTAAAAGGGAATAAAATGAGACACAGTCACCGTTTATCTGAAGACTAATTCCAAGTCCGAACTGAACTTGATTCCGTGGTTCCGGCCAAGCACCGTTCACAAATAATCCAATACAGAATCACAGCCTGTTTCTTCTCAGTGCACATAGTTCCAAATAGAAGAGGTATCCAGAACAGGTCCAACACTGGTCACAAAATAACTCCAGAGACTGAGAGGCTAAGCCTGAACATGAGAAATGACTGAGGAGGGCGATGATCCGAGGAAGATACGAGAAGATTCGAGGGAGATACGAGGATGATTCGAGGCCGGGCTGGAGGGGCGACACACAGTCTCTTTGACTGTCAGAAAGCGACTGAGAAAAACGCTGGAAACTCTCGCTATTAGGCCTATAAGGCTCTGTCTTTAGTGTTTATGCAAGAAATCAGTCAGTCACGCGCTCATCACGTGGCAAGCGCAATTCAGTCAAGTTAAAAGTGCGCCTGTACTAATGTGATATATTTGCTGTAGACTTAGAAGTTATTAGGTCAAAATCATCTTGCACCACCACTATGAAATGGTGGAAGCGTATTAGTTTTAGGTAGGGTACGGATCTCTGCAGCCCTCCCTTTCTTATGGGTATTTTGGGGCCCTGGGTTTCTCAGCTGTTCTAAGAATAGTAAGATACCTCCCTCTAGTAAGATACAGCAGCTGCCCTTACAGCTGACTGTGCAATCCCTCCTTCCCCGCATCTCCCCCCCTCCCACGCACCTCCCTCCTCCCACACAGTCCTCTCTTCCCCACTAACTTTTAGGTTTGCCAGCTGATGGTGCAAGACCGGGTGCCAGCTTATTTAAGCCCTAGGTTTTACACCTAAGTTGGGGGATGCGACCAGGTGTCCCCCCGAAGTGCTGCCGAAGTGCTGTCGAATTACTGCCCGACTGAAGTCAGTGCTGCCGAATCCTTGTCCGAAATGTTGGTGAATTGTTAGTGACAAGAAGAACTGTTGCCATCGTCACCTTATGTCCAGTACTGCTCTGAAGATCCTGCCAGAGGTTCGAGGGTATCAAGAACGCAACGCTTTGTGTGTTAGAGCAGTTAACATCACGGTGAAACGGACATGCAGCTTTCCCGGTCATCTTAAGAAGTGTGGGCTACTCCAACCGACCTTGTATTGAACAATCCGTAACAGAACTGTCAGTGCCAGACGTGGGACTAGCTACAGAACTGTGTCCAGTGTGCGGTACAGAGGAAGCCTGGGTCTCGAACTGCAGCGAACCCAGTGAAGAAACTGTATCCCAACCCTGTGATCCGTCAGCACGTGCCATGAGGAGTCACCGTCGGTCCAGACTTGCAAGGTGGGCCGACACCTGTGATTCTGAGGGGCAGGTGCGCACGGAAGTCATCGCCGAGCATTCCGTGCCAGATCACAGCGCACACTTACACCGCCGACCGAGCGACCAAGGCTCCGCCAGAGGTCAGCGAAGACGGCAGAAACCTTTCATCGCTACAGATTGGCAAGTAGAACGACTAATAATTAGCAGTTATTCCCCATCAAGCTGTGGGATACCGACGAGTATTTTGATTCAAGACGCAAATCAACCCTGAGCTTTAGCGAAGGGTTGATTGCGTCTTGGATCAAAATACGAGTCGGTATCCCACAGCTTGATGGGGTGTAAATGCTTTATCATCCTTTTTTGGGCCAATTTACGGTATATTTTGAACGTTTATCCTAGTAAAAACTGACAGTCGACAGCGGCTGCACATAGCAGACGAACGAGTTTGTGCGTCGGCAGAGCACTACGCCGACAGAATAAAGTGCGCCTTTTTATGCTGCCAAGACGGTGTCAATTCACTCATGAACTCAAATCCAAACAAAACCACAAGTTTTAAACTTCCACTAAAGACGCAAACAAACATGCTGACGCTTTCAAGGAAATGTAAATTTGGGAGGTGAATGCGAAACCGATCAAAACTGAACAGCTCTGTTCACGCTTTGCACGATTAGGGCGCGTTCAAGCGGGGTTCTTCCTGTTGCGATTTTCACGAAATCTGAATCTTTGTGAGTGTTTGTTCTAATATTTGTAGTACATGTACACCGATTAAAGTGACCTTCCCCCCAGCAGCTACATTTTATAACTGCATGCATGACTCAAACGATTCAAGAAGCTTCTGTTCAATCGGAGATGTATCTAGATCACGAATCCGCTGCCATTCTCTGCGCCGATAGCACACGGCCAAATCAGTAAACAGCATGCATGCCGGCGAGACGCCAGCCTCGATTGAACTTTTTGAGAACGAATTTTGATAAGTGTTGGTTAAAACTGTCCGAAATATGAGTAAGGATTGCTTGCTAGGTACAGGCTACTGTGGTTTTGTACTTGTACAACGAGTTTATGAAGTTGGAAACACCGATATGCCGAGTGAAAATGTTTCATCGGCGATGGTGTTGACATCGGGAGCGAGTTCTCCCTGAGGAGTAGTAATACATGTACTTGCTCATCGATGACGACGGGTTTTTTGCCCAAAAAGGTTGTATCTCTGTTCTTTCTTTCTGAAAGAAAGAACCTTTTTGCAGGGAAGCATGCCTGATTGTCATGTGATGTCGTGCTCTGTGTCACATGATTTCTCAAGTACTAGTACAATACGGACACTTATTACACAGGAGAGATCAAAGAAAAAGATGCCGCCATGGATGATAATAACCATTTCCTTTCCTATCTCCCCTTCCCCCGCGCGCAGAGATCTGTATTTAGAAGAGAGGTGTATTTGTAGGATATTTGTGTTGTGTCCGCCAGTGTAGACTAGGATTCTTCTGGTGTATAGTAAGGTTAGTGAGAAGGTTTGTTGTTTAGGGATTTGAAATAGAATTGTGATTTATAGTTGTGTTTGGTGGTGAGATTGAATTAGGAAGACTAGTTAAGTTTAGACTGAGACGTTGCTGCCTTGCAGAGGACTGACCCTCATTCCTCAAGGGTCCACGTTGGATTGTGCCGTTTTTTTTGCTTGTTAGAAATAATAACCGTTCACAGACTTTATCTCTTTTGTTGAGTCTTTTATATTGTCTGTCTGTGTTGTACGTGCGCATCAGTCAGTTTGCTCTCACTAGTCACAGACACTGCCTCCTGACAAAGACAAGTGTTAGACTAGGAAATTGGACCGCTCGGGGCAGGCTAGCGTGCGCACGCACTAGGCTCGCAAGACATCAGAGTTACACAGATCATAGTATTGAAATTGTTGGGGGTGACGGCACAGAGAACCACCTTTCCCTCTCCCTAATCTCCTAAATCCCTCTCCCCTTCTTTCCCCCTCTTTCCCCCCTAAACCTCTCTTCCCCCTCTCCCGTCTGTTTCTCTCTCTACCTCTTCCCCCTTCAGTCTTCCTTTCTACGCTCTAGGGAAACACTTAATGCCTCTTTTATCTCTCTCCCTCTCTTCTCTCTCTAGAGCGTGTCTTTCTCTCTTTCTCTCTCCTCTCTCTCTCTCTCTCTCTCTCTCTACCCCTTTCCCTTTCCCTGTTTGTAGTTCCGCCACCCACCCCCGGCGGCGGAATACTACACTAAGAATGGCTGCTGTACTGAACACAAACACAGCGAAGTGTCTTCGCTACAAATGAACACTCTGATTTTCGTTCTCTTGTCAGTTGTTTCTTTCGAGAGATAGTGTAAGCTTGATGAGTGATGCCCGGAGGGCGTAGACTGATATGCGGCCACGGTGTGACCCAACGCCGCATTCAAGTTCGCACTGACCTCAGTATCCACGTTGAAGAAAACAATGCAGAAAGTGTCTGTGCACCCAGGCTTTAATGACAAAGTGCTCAAAGCACTTGAACTGAAAATAGCGGCTATGCCCATGACTTCAAACCTTTGCGCCGTGGTGCTGGATGAAATGAGCATCAAAGAACAGGTGACCTACAACGAAGAAAGAGATCAGGGCTAGAAGGGCTAGAGGATTTTGGGGACGGTGACAGAACTGATCGTGTTGCAAATCATGCAACTGTGTTTGTACTGAGAGGTCTAGTGTCTCAGTGGAAGCAGCCTGTTGGCTACTTTTTGTCTAGTGGACCCATTGACAGTGAGAGGCTGCGTGCCCTGACCCTCAGATGCATCGACAAGGCTGAAGCAGCGGGCTTGAAAGTGAGAGTCGTCATTGGGGATCAGGGTTCAAACAACCGTAAAACGTTTGAAAAACTGTGCAAAGTGACAGAGGTCCAGCCTTTCTTTGTTCACAACGACAACAAAATACATGTGTTGTACGACCCCCCACATTTGTTGAAAAACATTCGAAACAATTTCAAGAAGTCTGGGTTTCTTGTCAATGAGATGGAAGTAAGATGGCAGCATGTTGAGGCGTTCTACCACTTTGACAGGCAAAATCTTGTCCGGATGGCACCCAGACTTACTGATGAACACCTGACACTGCCCCCATTCTCAGCATTGAGCGTTAGACTTGCTGCTCAAGTGTTGTCGGACTCTGCTGCTGCAGGTATCTCAACGCTTGTGCAATTGAAGGCACTACCAGAAGAGGCAAAGCACACAGCACTCTTCATCGAACACATGGACCAGCTGTTTAATGCTTTCAACAGCGGCAACTTGACATCAGGGAAAAAGATGGGACACGGAATGACAGAGACATCTGGTCACAAAGAGTTTCTCATGGAGACACTGGAGTGGCTGCAAACAATCAAAACACCATCAGGCCGCGCACTGCCTTGTCTCACTGGGTGGAAAATGGCTATCCGCACACTACTGGCTCTGTTTGAAGAGCTACACAGTCAGTACAATGTAGACTTCATGCTGACAGACAGGCTCAACCAAGACTGTTTGGAAAATTTATTTTCTAGCTTTCGGGGAAAACGGGGACACATTGACAACCCCACCGCTGAACAGTTTCGCCTGTTTCTGAGACAGATAATGGTAGACACATTTTTTGTGTACAGTGCTGGCAGCAACTGCCGAGAAGATTCTGACAAATTCCTGCTGACACTGACAGACACTGTGTCAACAAATCATTGCATTGTTCCCTCAGAGTCTGAGTCTGATGAACCTGTGCTAGGTGCAGGAAACGGACAGCAAACTGACATCAAGTTTCTTTTGGCAGTGTCAGTTCCAGAGCCTGCACCAAAAGATCCACTTCTCAAATCTGCCGAAACAAATGTACTTGTGTACATTTCCGGATACATTGCACGGAAACTTGCAATGAAAATGTGTGAACTGTGCAATGGTTTGTTGACAGGGTGTCTGACAGGATCTCAGTCAGAATTACTGTTAGTAAACAAACAGTTTGAGAATATGAAAGGATCAGGACTGTCTGTTCCTAGCAGGAGGCTAACAGAGGTTGTAGGTACGCTCGAAGCAACCTACGTAAAAAACATTGACAAGCTGCTTGTTGGGAAAAAAGTGAGAGCGTCCCTCATACAGGTGCTGCAGGCAGAAATGAAAGACAGTCTATTTTTATGTCCAGGTGAAATTTGCGATCTAATAGGGAACGTCATTCGCCTGTTTGTCCGTGTTCGCCTCAATTTCACTTTGAAGGACACGAGCTCATGCTTCAGAAGAAAAATGTTAAAAAAAAACAGGAAACTTATGAAGCTGAGTCACGAATAAAAAGTGTATAAACCCTGTAACATTTCCTTTCATCATTCATACTGGTGGTGGTGGTGGTGGTGGTGGTGTGTGTGTGTGTGTGTGTGTGTGTGTGTGACACACATCAGCTTTCAACAAGAACTAGGCAGTGCAAGCTTCAGTCTTCACAGTCATATATACATAGTGTGCTTTATAAAGGTATTTTATATTTTGCACTTCTTAACACACTGGATTATAACATAAATTTTTTTATTATCAGAGGTAGGAAGGGCCTCTAAGGTTCAAAATGAAAATATTCCTGTGCTATGAATCGTTTTTGTTTTTTTTTTCACCGTGATGTGTTAAGAATTGTGTAAGGTTCAGAGTTACTCATCACTGGAACACACGGCCTCAGCCGGCCTGCCCACGCAAAGGGACGTAACTCCTACTCTGTCCTCGCTTTTCTTAGTAAGGCCTAAGAAGGAGTGATCCGTCTTATTATCTAAGGTCTTTGCTCTTATACCTCTCTCCCTCTCTTCCCTCTCTAGAGCGTGTCTTTCTCTCTTTCTCTCTCTCTCTCTACCCCTTTCCCTTTCCCTGTTTGTAGTTCCGCCACCCACCCCCGGCGGCGGAATACTACACTAAGAATGGCTGATGTACTGAACACAAACACAGCGAAGTGTCTTCGCTACAAATGAACACTCTGATTTTCGTTCTCTTGTCAGTTGTTTCTTTCGAGAGATAGTGTATGCTTGATGAGTGATGCCCGGAGGGCGTAGACTGATATGCGGCCACGGTGTGGCCCAACGCCGCATTCAAGTTCGCACTGACCTCAGTCATCAAAGACACAAAATTCACAGTTGTTCACTAAATTGTATCTGTAGTGATCATAAGAGCCCCACACCCGGGGCGCTACAGAATTAGACAGTACTCACCTGAGATCTCCGACTTGGTTAGCAAGATCATCTATTTCGGCCATAGCAGACGCCATGTTCGGGCGGCGCGGCGTGCTCTATCGATTTTTGCTGAAGCAAGTTGCACCTGCAAATGCCCTGAATTGCGGTTCCAATAGAGCTGGCTGAGTGCGCGCGTGATGCCCCTGCCAGCCCCGGGGTCGGCCCGCTATTGCGCGGGTCCGCTATTGCGCGGGGCCGTTACTGCGCGGGGCCGTTATTGTGCGGGGTCGCTATTGCGCGGGGCCGTTATTGCGCGACCTATCATTTATAAGAAGCGGAATAGTTGCCAAGGCCTACCGTACACGCCCCCCCCCCTCCCGCGCGTTCATGCTGCGATGTATTACGTGATATTAACAAACAGCTGGTCTAAATCATAAACAGATTCTTGTACTACTTAAATCAATTATTATTCCACTTGCCAATGGTTTATTATTATTTTCACTATCCTGACTGTTGATCTTTTGTCAGTTTATCATTCTGGAGTATTCCTTGTTATTGTTATTGCATATTGCTTTTTGACTGTTTTTATTGTCTGTTAAATTTTCGTTAGCGCTTAGAGCATGTAATCTTACATGAATATGCGCTTTATAAATAAAATTATTATTATTATTTAAAACAAACAGAAATGAAGTATATATCAAAATGCTTATATACGGTGAATGTACGCGTACTATTCTTGCCGGCTTGCCGGTATTGGTACAAATCTGACAAATGAGTGTTTTCATTGTTTTTCTACTTTTGTATAATAAAATACATCATAAACTCTTAATTAAATGACCAAAGTAACATTTATAGATAAATTAGAAATTTGTTTTGTGTCACTTCGGTGCTTGTGAGAGTCACAGCACATGATCTGAGATATTTTCCCCGAGCTACCAAAGTATATGACATGAATCATTATAACAGATGAAAATAAGAGCAATATTTTGGCCTTTGAAAATGTCAGGTTTATATCACATGAAAAATCTGCAGGAGTCTGTAAATGTGACATGTCAAACTCAGTGTGTATAGTGCCTAGTCACGAGCCAGAATATAGCATGTCTGAATTTATCAACATACATTCATCAAGTGAATCACCAAGCCCATTCTGCACAAACATGAGTGAATTTCATTTTATCTGTGACAGAGCATCATGTGAGTCCAAAGAAGATTTTCTGTTTTTAGAGTCTCTCTTAAACAGACAATAAAGTATTTTGAATTGAATTGAATTAATGCTTATATAGCGCTTAAAAACTTCCACATTAGAAAAGCATGATCACAGGGCTTTCCTGTGTCCCCCCCCCCCCACACACAAACACACCAATCAACCCGTTGATCAAACAACAATACAACACACACACACACACACACACACACACACACACACACACACACACACACACATACACACACACACACATGTCCCTATAAATATGAGAAATTTACATTAGAAAAAGTGGGTTTCACAAAAAAGTGGGTTCCTTGAAAAATCGTCAGTATTTTCCATATCACTAACTCTAACCCTAACCCTGTTTTGGGTTGCAAATTAGGTAGTTTTAACTAAAGTAATCAAGGGAAAGAACATTTGAGAGAATTTAACAACAACAACAACAACAAAACAACAACAACAAAAACCGACTCGGAACACGTTTGAATGATTGTCATCACAGTATTCTGTAAGCTGCGTCTCTTGGTTTGCGTATTTCTGTTACACTGTTTTGAAAGACTGGTTGAATGACAAAAATATTAATAGTCACCGCGCAATAGCGGCCCCGCGCAATAACGGACCCTCGCAATAGCGGACCCGCGCAATAGCGGCCCTGCCCAGCCCCTAGACCTCGCGGCGCGTAAACTGATCTCTAGGGAAACACTTAATGCCTCCTATACCTCTCTCCCTCTCTTCTCTCTCTAGAGCGTGTCTTTCTCTCTCCTCTCTCTCTCTCTCTACCCCTTTCCCTTTCCCTGTTTGTAGTTCCGCCACCCACCCCCGGCGGCGGAATACTACACTAAGAATGGCTGATGTACTGAACACAAACACAGCGAAGTGTCTTCGCTACAAATGAACACTCTGATTTTCGTTCTCTTGTCAGTTGTTTCTTTCGAGAGATAGTGTAAGCTTGATGAGTGATGCCCGGAGGGCGTAGACTGATATGCGGCCACGGTGTGGCCCAACGCCGCATTCAAGTTCGCACTGACCTCAAATTCACAGTTGTTCACTAAATTGTATCTGTAGTGATCATAAGAGCCCCACACCCGGGGCGCTACAGAATTAGACAGTACTCACCTGCGATCTCCGACTTGGTTAGCAAGACCATCTATTTCGGCCATAGCAGACGCCATGTTCGGGCGGCGCGGCGTGCTCTATGGATTTTTGCTGAAGCAAGTTGCACCTGCAAATGCCCTGAATTGCGGTTCCAATAGAGCTGGCTGAGTGCGCGCGTGATGCCCCTGCCAGCCCCTAGACCTCGCGGCGCGTAAACTGATCTCTAGGGAAATACTTAATGCCTCTTATACCTCTCTCCCTCTCTTCTCTCTCTAGAGCGTGTCTTTCTCTCTTTCTCTCTCCTCTCTCTCTCTCTCTCTCTCTACCCCTTTCCCTTTCCCTGTTTGTAGTTCCGCCACCCACCCCCGGCGGCGGAATACTACACTAAGAATGGCTGATGTACTGAACACAAACACAGCGAAGTGTCTTCGCTACAAATGAACACTCTGATTTTCGTTCTCTTGTCAGTTGTTTCTTTCGAGAGATAGTGTAAGCTTGATGAGTGATGCCCGGAGGGCGTAGACTGATATGCGGCCACGGTGTGGCCCAACGCCGCATTCAAGTTCGCACTGACCTCAGTCATCAAAGACACAAAATTAACAGTTGTTCATTGGCACTAAATTGTATCTGTAGTGATCATAAGAACCCCACACCCGGGGCGCTACAGAATTAGACAGTACTCACCTGAGATCTCCGACTTGGTTAGCAAGATCATCTATTTCGGCCATAGCAGACGCCATGTTCGCGCGGCGCGGCGTGCTCTATCGATTTTTTGCTGAAGCAAGTTGCACCTGCAAATGCCCTGAATTGCGGTTCCAATAGAGCTGGCTGAGCGCGCGCGTGCTGCCCCTGTCAGCCCATAGACCTCGCGACGCGTAAACCACGCACGTGTTTCGCTTTCGCATGCACATGCATCGATTCAAGTCTTGTGTTTACCAAGGCCGCCATTTTCAAACCACTAGCACCGCGCATTTGGTGAGACCTTCGCTGCCAACAGTTGCAATCGATTCATCAGCCTGGATTCAAGGTATATTTGTTTAATTATCTGTTTATCAGTTTGAAAATCTAAGGCAAAGTTGCATTTGATCATTGAAAACAATGTCGTCAGTATCCTACTGGTCAGAAAGGACGGAGGGAAATTAGAAAAACAGCTAGAGATGAGGTGTTTGCTAGTCTTGCTGATTCTCGCGCGGTGTTCACTCAGCATGATTCGGAAACTTGTTCAGGTTTAACACACGAAAGACAGGATATTCAAACAAACCACCCAAAAGACCAAATGTCAGTTCTTTCTACTGTCCCGGTTATACTTCATCTGAAAGTTGTAGTGTGGAACCGCCCGCTATCAGTACATATACACTGAGCGTAGAAACTGCGGGGTCAAAGGTTAACCCAAAAACCGTGTCAGGGAGCGGCGCCATTGGCACAGTCAGTAGAAGGGGTAGGCCAAGGTGGAATGGAATGTTTGAGGTCGACGAAGAGGAAGATGATATCAGTAGGTATCCAAGAGTTTTTAGATGAAAATGAAGCAAGAGACTCTTCAACTGAAGAGGTTGATTCCAGCGACACAGATGGTGAACAGATTCATCATACTTTCACTTTGTCATTTTCAAGTCTTTCTCCAAACAGAAGCAATGACTGGCCAATGACTATTTTTCCATTTGCAGACTATATTGGTGTATGATCCAAAATAAGTTTGAAATGAAATGATCATCCCTGAAATGACAGGTTTGCGAGACAGATGTACAGTGGTGCTAAATCAATTTTTTTTTTCTGTTTTGTTTTCAAACTACGGCAGTACCTTGTAGAAACGAGGGACGACCTGGGCGAGCAAGCAGAAAGAAGCAGGGCTGTAAGTAAATTTGGGCTTTTGTGTCATCATCTGTACATCTTACCACAGAACCATGGCCAGTTTATCTCTCAAACGTGCTAAGGACATAAGTTCAGTAGTATGTCTTACAAAACTTGATACAGTGATTAAAGTTCAGGTACAAAGGAATACTTCAATGGGTCGTCAAGGTCATTGCCTTGGTTTTTTTTTTTTTTTTTTTAAATAAGAATGACCCAAACGTATGGTGCACACGGACAGATACAAGGGTGATTGTTGAGTATAACTGTTTCCTGTAAGATGTTTATAAAATGTATGAGGTCGTTTACACTACAGCTGCGCCGAGAACCGAACTCGGAACCGAACCGCGCCGGGCCCACTTCCGTGCGTTTACGCTGCAATTTTTTGGGAAGGTGGGCTGACCTTTGACACGGACCAGCAGCATGGCGGCGCCCAGAAAACACGTGTTTCTGTGCAGCTGGATCAAACAGAGACGAATTCGAAGGAACACGAGGATGAAATCACTGATTTTAAGGAGCGCGCAAAGACGAAAAACGTTTGCCTTCCGGCAACTCCAGCAAAAGATGTACACTGATATTTTTTGCGTCTTTACTAGTTGGCGACGCACATTTTTGCCGCTCGTAACCTCAGCCGTTCTCATCGGTTGTACAGGACTGTTTGGTGTTTGTTTATGGAAAGAAGACATCGACTTTTACGAACTGAGTAACCCCATCCAGAGATATATAACAGATTTTTAATGAATAGGAATAATGAACGTGTTAATTGAAACCAACAAACCAACCAACAAGTGAGAAGAGGAACACTTATAGTGGTGCGATGAATTTTATTTCGTATGAAGATGGAGATGAGAAAGATGATTTGAAATGATGGCTTCAGATGTTTTTGTGGTGTGTATCAGTGTACGTGTATGTTGGTTAGTGTTTATCTGTGTGAGTCAGTGTGTGTTGGGTCGTTAGGTGTCTGTAGAAGTGGTGGGCGTCTGTATGGGTGTGTGACTGGGTTTGGAAGTAAAGTTTTTTCTGCAGTGTGGTGGCAGGAAGAGTGGTCTGTGTGATCTGTTTGGTGTGGCGTATGTGGATGTTGTGTATGGGTGTCGTGGTGTTGGTGCAGGGTATTTGAGGTGTGATGAGGATGCCGTGGGTGCAGATGTGGATGTGGATGGTGTGTGCGTATGTGTAGATGAGGGTGGTTTAGATGCGGATGTGGAAGATGGTGGTGTAGGTGCAGGTTTGCTTGATGAGGGTGGTTCAGGAAGGTGTCCAGATGAGGGTGGTTCAGGTGTATACGTGGATGAGGGTGGTGGTTTGCTTGAGAGTGGTGCAGATGTGGATGAGTGTGAGGGTAGTGTAAGTATATATATATATATATATATATATATATATATATATATATATATACAGGGGACTTCGGATATAAGAACAGCGCCGGGGCCAGCATTTGGGTGTCCTTATAAGCGAGGGTTCTTATAAGCATACCTCGGATATAAGGTCAGTTGTACCAGTGTGTGTTCTTATAACCAAGGAAAGAACAAAATATTGTGGACAAGCTAAAAAGAGTCGTATATCGACCTCTAATGGTCTGTGTGCGTGTGTGTGTGTGTGTGTGTGTGTGTGTGTGTGTGTGTGTGTGTCCACGGCAATCTCTTCAGTGCTTGTTTAAGCCTGTGCGTCAATGAAGTGGAACTTGCTGGTTGGCTTGATCTCAATGCAATATAGTTTACTTCTTTTACGTACGTGAAACATAAATTTAATGCAAATAACTCTAGAAGTTATGTAACAATAGCTGTCTTAATGAAAATGAGAGAGAGAGACAGAGAGAGAGACAGAGAGAGAGTTACGATCACATTTTGACAAAATGACTTTAAAGAATACAAGGATACAAGGATACAAGGAAATTTATTGGCCAAGTTTTCAACAACAACAAAAAACAAGATGGCCAGACATTCAAATGTGTTCCCAGTCTACGGCGTTCGCAGGGGAAAATAACGGTTTTTAACGACCCCTCCCCCTCCCCGCTCCTCCCCTCCCCGATGTTGAGCAAAGTCGTCCTCGGAACTTTCATTTCATCAGCGAAGAGACTTTTGCTTTTCTGAGGGTTACGCTCGACCTCTCTAATTATTTCGATTTTTTGTTGGAGAGACAATGCTTTTCTGTTACGCTCCGCCATCTTGTAGAAGAAATGTTTCTTGGAAATTCCGGGAAATGAAACGAAACGAAAATGAACCTAGCATAACTTCTACTTTCGGTTCTTATATCCGAGGGGAGGTCGTGTTGGGAACAAGCAGATGGTGTCTTTACAAGCGAGGGTTCCAAAAATAGAATAATCGCAGACTTCCTAGAAATGATCATTCCTACTTGCGGTTCTTATATCCGAGGAAAGTTTGATGTGGGGACCTACCAAGTGCTGTCCATATAAGCGATGAACCCTATATCAGAGGGTTCTTCTATGCGAGTTTTAATAAGTGATCACAAAGAACAACTTTGGTAGGGACCTGCTTTGGGGTGTCCCTATAAGCGATGGTTCTTATATCGGAGGTCCTTATAAGTGGAGTCCACTGTACCACCACACCCAGGGTGCAGGGGTTGGGACTGGTGAGTGGTGTGTGGTGGTGGTGGTGGGGTGTGTGTGTGTGTGTGGGGGGGGGGGGGTCTAAGAGCAGGGCCAGGGATCTCAAAAACAAACAAAAAAACCCATAGTTCAAGAATATTGCGCAGGTCATTTACAGATTTGGCAAGGTCAAGTTTATATTATTAAAAAGTATAAGAAAAGGGCATAGCATGGCTGTAACTGAGAGTTCTCACAGTGCGGCATGCCATAATTATCATAACTTGATTGGCAGCACAAAACACAATGTAGGTACTCCATATTGAACAGACAATATGTGGGACAAACGAAAAGAAAAGGAGATGGACGTGTCACTAAAACAAACAAAGAAGAAAAAGTGTGTGTGTGTGTGTGTGTGTGTGTGTGTGTGTGTGTGTGTGTGTGTGTGTGTGTGTGTGTTGTTGTTGTTTGGTGGGGGGGGGGGGGTGTAAAGGGTGAAAGGTCAGTGGAAACCTGGTCAAATTTTATAATCTAAAATATAAATTGAAAACTGAAAATGTCATGCACTTTCTCACCTATCTGCCGTATCAAATCAACACAAAAAATTCCACAACATTTATCAAAGCCACACACATAGTTGTAAGGCAGGGGCGTAGGAACCACGGGGGCCCTAGGGGCCCAGGCCCCCGTTCGATTTTTGGAAGGGGGGCCCGAATATCTTTGGGGCCCCCCTTGCTTTTGATAAGAGGAGAGGGGGCCCACCAGTGTTGGGGCCCCCCTGCTCTGCTGTCGCAGGACACAATCCTTGGCAGTCAACACACACACACACACACACACACACACACACACACACACACACACCCTCCCCCCCCCCCCTCTTCACCCCGGCCGTATGGCTCACCCGACTTAGTGGGCCCCCCTTCCTCTCAACATCTTCCTACGCGCCTGTAAGGTAAGGTCTGCTTGTGTGACAGACAAGAGATTCCAACACAAGAAACCAAAGGAAGTCAATACCGAACGAAACATACACTGTATCAGATAATAGGAACTAAATAAAATTTTCAGGACTAAGGTAAAACTGGCAAGATTAGAGTACAAGGACAAAGTGGAGCGTAAACTGTTGTGTGGGGATGCTAGAAGTGCATGGCAAGGTCTTAACACAATGATGGGAAGAAATCAACCTCCACCTCCGTTGACATCCGACGAGCCTTTTGCCTTGGCTAATGAGATGAACAGGTTTTATGCTAGGTTTGATTCTCAGGATCTCCGGGCTGAATGCGATCAGCTGTGCGTACCATCCGCTACTTGTTCCGTTGAACTTGACAGGGCTGACGTTGTGAGGTGTTTTTCACGTGTAAACCCCAACAAAACGCCCGGACCAGACGGTCTTTGTGGTCGTGTGTTGAAAGTGTGCGCTGACCAGCTGGCCCCGTTTTTCACACGTTTATTTCAGATTCTTTTAGACTCTCATTTTATGCCTAGTTTATGGAAGACAACAACTATTGTGCCTATACCCCAAATCCCTAGTGCTGTACATATGAAAGATTTCCGTCCGGTGGCTCTCAGTTCTGTTGTGGCGAAATGCATGGAAAGAGTTGTTTGTAATAAATTAACTGCGTGTGTGGCCGATCGCATGGATCCTTTACAGTTCGCGTACAGGGCTAGACGTGGTGTTGATGATGCAACCATCATGCTTGTAGATCTTATTGCTAGTCATTTGGACAAAGCTGGAACGTATGTGAGAGTTCTTTTTATGGATCTGTCCGCTGCTTTTAATACGATTAAGCACCATCTTCTTATTAATAGACTCCTGGATTTAAATGTACATTCCGATCTGATTTTATGGATTAAGCAGTGTGATCGGCCACAACGTGTTCGCCTGAACGCTCGTCACAGGGTGCCTGGCATACCTACACTATCTGTTCAGCCTGGCACTTCTGTTAAATCTGGTTCATATGTACTATCTGATGAGATTATTGTGAACACTGGTTGTCCTCAAGGATGTGTTCTTTCTCCTGTGCTCTTCTCACTCTACACCAATGACATCAGCTGTTCTGACCCAGTACTAACCCTTCTAAAATATGCAGACGACATGGCTCTTGTAGGCCGACTGAAAGATGAATTTTCCATCTCACATTATTTTTCTCAGATAAACATCCTAAATTCTCTGCTAAAAAGCAGTTTTCTTGAATTAAATGTTGGAAAAAACTAAGGAATTGGTCCTTGAAAACAGCACAGAGAACGACTCACTGAGGCCAGTTGTGATAGATGAGAAGGAGGTGGAGATTGTAGAGAGTTTTAAATACCTGGGTACTATTACTGACCAGAAGCTGACTTTTAATGAACATGCAGACATGGTGTATAAGAAATCTCAACAGCGTCTGTTTCTACTGCGAAAACTTAAAAGTTTTGATGTCAGCCCGCATGTCCTAGAACTTGTGTACAGAGGCCTCATTGAAAGTGTACTGGCATTTAACATCTCAGCCTGGTTCGGACAGCTAACTATCAAACAGAAAACTAAACTGGGCCGAGTGGTTAACATGGCCAGCAAACTGATTGGGCAACAACAGCGACAGCTGTCCACACTGTACGATTCTGCCCTTGCCAGAAAGGCTTTTCAAATTTTTAATGAACCTGTTCATCCGCTCAACTCTGCCTTCCAGAAACTACCATCAGGCAGGCGTGTTAAAGTGCCTCTTGCACGTAAGAACAAATACAAGAAATCATTTGTGCCATCCGCTGTTGCTGTTCTGAATGCTGCACTTAAATGATGTCAAGAGCTTAGAGGTCAGGCTGTTGGGTCAGTTCTGTGTCTGCCGGCGGAGGTGTGTGATTGCGAGTGGGCGGGCGGCGTGTGCGGGTGCGTGCCGGTGTGTGTGTGTGTGTGTGTGTGTCTGTGTGTCTGTGCGGGTGGTTGGAGGAGGGGGGAGGTCTTCTTTATCTCGTTTTTTAGTCTCTCTTTTATTTTGTATTATATCTGTGTGTGTGTGTGTGTGTGTGTGTGTGTGTGTGTGTGTGTGTGTGTGTGTGTGATTTATTTTATGATCTTAGTATAAGGAGCGGAGCGATTGTATGTCTAAAGACAATTTTCTGTTTTAAAATGTATTTTATAACAGACAATAAAGTATTTTTGAATCGAATTAAATTGATACGCAGTTGTCTCTTTTTATCTGCTACCCGTCCTCTGCTCCCATTCACATCGGTATATGGTCATCACCTGTATTTATGTGGCCAGTTTTGGGCGGGCGGGTGTAAGCGATGTGTAAAATGGTAGGGCGACAGTCGGCAGGCTGGGGCAAAGTGGGTTAAGTGGTGGAAAGGATGTCAAACTATAATTACAACTACCAATCTATTGCGAATGTCGGGATAATATTCGTTCGCATGGGACGTAACTACGCTCCTCTGCAATGAGTCGAGAAAGACAAAACGGAGGTTACCTCCCTTGAAATGTAAGTAGAGATAGCGAATCCAAGCAGAGCAATTTCCGAAATGCAAAACTGATATACCTCAGTAAATAGTTTAAACACTCAACTACTTAACCAAATTCTCATTTTACGTCTGAAATGCCCTGTGCCGGTCCCATCTGCTCCAAACTGTCAGACTCTTCACATTGTTCGTCCAATTTCGCCGCCTACACTGACCAAACTATGATTCCGAAATCATTACAAAACATACTTCAGTAGATAGTATAGATACCCATCTACTTAAGAAAATGCTCATTTTGCCGTCACATCTTTTCTAAATACCCAGCAGCCACTAATTTACGTCTTATATGCCGCCGTCCACCGGTCCAATCTCTAGTGCGCCAAAAATGCCCAGCGCTTCACATTCTTTCTCCATTCTCGCCTACACTGACGACATTACAAAATGCAAAACACACCAGTGGATAGTTTAGACATCAAACTACCTAATGAAATGCTCATTTAGCCGTCACATCTTTCCTTAATACCCAGCAGCCACCGTTTTGCGTCCTATATGCTGTGTGCCTGTACCGTCCTATATGCCGTGTGCCTGTACCGTCCTATATGCCGTGTGCCTGTACCGTCCTATATGCCGTGTGCCTGTACCGTCCTATATGCCGTGTGCCTGTACCGTCCTATATGCTGTGTGCCTGTACCGTCCTATATGCTGTGTGCCTGTACCGTCCTATATGCTGTGTGCCTGTACCGTCCTATATGCCGTGTGCCTGTACCGTCCTATATGCCGTGTGCCTGTACCGTCCTATATGCCGTGTGCCTGTACCGTCCTATATGCCGTGTGCCTGTACCGTCCTATATGCCGTGTGCCTGTACCGTCCTATATGCCGTGTGCCTGTACCGTCCTATATGCTGTGTGCCTGTACCGTCTCATTCATACGGTCCAGCCATTCACTGTGACACTCTTTGTTCATTATCGCCTACACTAACCAAATTCCGAAATCCAAAACATATCTCAGTAGATAACTACTTAACCGAATGCTTTCTTGGCCGTCACATCTTTTCTAAATATCCAGCAGCCACCATTTTGTGTTCTATATGCCATGTGCCTATACTGTTTGTTTCATACTGTCCAGCCAATCACTGACAATCTTCGTCCATTGTCGCCCACACAGACCAATTTCCGAAATGCAAAACATACCTCAGTAGATAGTATAGATACCCATCTACTTAACTATTTATCATCCAATCACCGTTCTACGTTGTTCTAAACAGCTCGAGACACGTTAGGCAGACGGAAGTACGCGCCGACTGCTGTGGTCGTGACCTTTTCTTGGGTACATATCTAGACATAATTCGTACTCCCTCACTACCGCACACATAAAAGGCATTTATATAATTTCATAGAGGACGCAAAACGCTCTCTCTCCCTCTCTCTTTCTCGTCGCGTCGGGCCTCATACGTTGTGTAATGCTGACGCACGTAGCGTAACTTGATACGGGCAGCTCACATGCACTGACCTGCATACGTTACATGTTTGTGACGCATTTTCGCTGAGCCGTGCCGGGTTGGGTGCGCCCAGTTACGCGACACTCACGAGGGTCGGGTAGGGGGCCGGGACCGGGGCCGGGACCGGGGCCGGGGAAATAATGCATGGGCTTTCTTGCAGCTCAGTGACGGATATTCCTGCAGCTGAGTGAGGTTTTGAAGTAATGAGATCTTCATGTTTGGGAGTTTAGTGTCCTTTTCCACCACATAGGGGTGATATAAAAGACCGAGAGGATTGGGTCTAGTGGTTAAGGGATCCTGAGCCGCCCGGTTCGAATCCCTGGTGGGCAGGAATTTGGATGGATTTATCCTTTCCAAATCGAATTAAACTCACGTGCAGATTTGTTTGCGGGGCCTGTCCCGCACTCGTGTACAGTACACACACACACACACACACACACACACACACACACACACACACACACACACGCACGCACGCACGCACGCACGCATGCACGCACGCACGCACACAAACACACACACACAAATAGCAAGTGTGCACGCTAAAAAATCCCATGTCCATCTTTCAAAGAAGAGTAGGTTGTGGCCGGTGGCGTGGAAAACAGAAATTCTGCCGCACCAGGGTGAATAGCAGGGTGAAGGCTTGCACATAATGTAGCTCTTAGCCGCAGCAGGCTTTCACTGCTTCGTCCTCCAGCCCTGCGGTGCCATGAGTATTTCAGACGAGATATCTATGTGCGCCGAGGAAAGTCTACCACACCATATAAAGTACCAGGAAAAGGCCAGCAGTGTGTGTGTGTGTGTGTAAATCATAGCTGTTTGTTTCAGTACATACACAAATAAACAAACAAGAAACGACAGCAAGAAACAAATTCGAACCAAAATCAAAACGGAACGTTCATTGTTTACTGATACGGTTTGCTGGTTACAGCATGAGCAAAGCTGACACAAATACAATGCAGTTTATTCATTATGCCATCAGTATTGTAACCGAACCGTCTAACTTTAAGGGTTCCGTTCCTTGTTTCGGCTCCTAGGTAAGGCTGGAAGTTGCCAAGGAGTAGCGACAAAATAATATACAATTTGATGTGTGAAGTAATGTTTCAGCCTCGCGTTGTGTTCGTAATCGGTCGTTTTCGCACTAACCAGCCACGGTATCCAGAAAAACCCTAGCAACATCAGATAGAAGTGTAGTCAGGTGCTGTGTGTCTGATGTCAGCGAGAGGGAAAGACTGAGAGGGAAAGGCTCTTTACACACTCGGCCACACGCTGTCTCACTGATAAACAAGCATGGAAACACATAGTCGAATCTTTTCAAAGTTCTGATTCTTCAAATACCGAGCGACGTAACTGCTCATTCTTTCAATAGACGACTACACTCGGCAAGTCCCGAGGTCAAAGTCCTGTGTCTTTACTCTGCCGTGTATTGGCAATACACATTACATCCATGACGACATTTTGTGGAAAAGGGGGGCGGGGCGAGAGAGATTGACGAAAATTTTGTCATTTTCCTCAAATGACGTCAATGGTCTTACCGCTTTCTTTCCATCTCGGACTACACATGCTCCCCTCTTTGTGGTGTCTGGTAAGAAAGTTTGCCAGACCATGCCACGCGTTGTGCTCATTATGCCGCGGCACGCGATTGGCTGAATTCTGGGGGCTCGCCTCCTTTGATTGACAGGAGTGTAGTGGCGTATCATGCTATCGGCGGGAAAAAACATAGTGGAATATGTTCAACCGTCTGATTCTCCAAAGGTATTACGAGGCAACTGTTCATTCCTTCAATTACCTTTGGGGTGAGCGGTGGCCTAATAGGTCGGATTTAGTCGGATTTAGCCGCTGCGCTACTGAACGGCCGTCACCAATGTCACGGCGATGAAGCGTTGGTTCGAGCCCAGGTCGAGTTGTGATATGTGATACCGGTTTGTCCTGGCTGCCGGGCTGCTCATCGGGAGTTTCTCTCCGGGTTATCCGGCTTTCTTCCCCCAGCAAAAAATTGTAAAAAATGTAGGATAGGTATTGGGTGGCGCTGCACCGCGGCGACGCGCTTCCCCTGGGGGAGGCAGCCCGCATTTCCCGAAAGGAACAATAAAGTAGTACCCCCCCCCACCCCCCCCCCCCCAAAAAAAAAAAAAAAAAAAAATCAAAAAAAAAAAAAAAAAAAAATTCTCAGCACGGAGGTTCGAGGGTTCACTGCCAGAGAGTACCATCGAAATACAGGTAGGAAAAAAGAGAGATATTAAATATAATGGTATTTGTAAGGCGCATTTCTTTAGAATAAAATTCCATGCGCCAATCGCTCACCGACACTCACGCACATATTACAAGCGATGGACAGGCATACACTGGTGAAACAGATCAGCTACTGACACGGGAAATTACTGGAAGGCTTTACAAAAGAGGAACGTTTTAGGATTGCCCTTAAAACAGACAGCATGGGCGCATTTCTCAGATGTGCTGGCAGAGGATTCCAAAAGGTCGGTGCCACAAAACTGAAAGAGCGCTCGCCAAACGATTTCAGGTTGCGCTTGGGAATTTTGAGAAGCCTCTCGTTCGCGACGGTTGATAGGTGACGAGTGAAGCTGAAAGGTATGGTGGAAGGGTGCCATCAAAATGACGAAAATCCAGAAAAGAAATTTTATACTGAAGGCGGAAATGGACTGGTAACCACTGGCGTTCTCTCAGAAGTGGTGTTGCATGCTCTCGCTTCCGTTTGCACAACACTAAGCGCGCAGCGGTGTTCTGAACTCTTTGAAGGCGGCCTAACTGTCCTGCTGGAAGGCCAGCCAGTGCTGAGTTACAGCAGTCGAGGCGTGAGGATATGAGAGCAGTAACTAATTTTACACAAGCACTCAGTGAAAGGTACGGTCGAATTGACGCAATACGCCTGAATTGAAGAAAACATGCGCGGCAGACACTGCTAATCTGGGCCGCGTTTCTCTCGCGGGTGCGTTCGCGTGCGTACGCCGAAGTCGCTCTGCCTCGTTCGAAACGGCCAATTACAACAAGGCGCTTTCAAAAATGGCGGCGGAATCACGAACACGGTTGTTGGCAAGGTTGAAAAGGAAGAAGAAAACTCTAGTGCTCGCAGCTATCAGCCATCTTTTGAGCGCAGAAGACGACGTTTTTGAGGAGGAGCAATAATTACTGGCTTGGAGCATGACATACCGCTAGTATGCATGTATATGAAGTGCAGCCTTGTGTTGAAGATCTGTAAATACTTCATTTAATAACACCGTAGATGATCCGCTTATTTTAAAGTATGAACAATAGAACTGATAGAATATAAAATTGACGGGAGATAACCCGAAACATGAAAAGAGACACATTCATCATGCGTTGTCTCTCTTTGTCCTTTCCTGTCTTCTGGTGAACTGCTGTGGTACAAAAATGGAGACCACGCGAAACAACAGCATGTTTGAAATGTACAGATTTGGAGAAAAATAGCAACAACAAAAACGAACAACAATCACTCTAACTTTGAAAAATAAAATCGAAACAAACCCCAAAACAGATATTTTACATCTTGTACAGCTGTTTCAACAGATCATGTCTGTTACTATTTACATTGTAAGTGCCTAGTTCAATGACTAAGTAAATCGACTCAACTATAATAATAGTAAAGTGTGTGTGGGGGGGGGGGGGAGGGGGGAGGGGGGGCATTAACATCATGAACGTTGTAAGGAAATACTGCAACGTACACAAAATAGAAGATACAACTGTACATCTGAAGCGTACGTAACTAGCATTTTAGAATAACAGCAAGAACTGAAAACTAAGTGAAAAGAGCAATACTGTGGAAAATCACATACATTGTGACAAAATTCATAAAAATGTCTGCAGAATCTGTTACTTGATTACATTTAACATGAACCAAATTTTGGCTTCCTTGTTCCAATACCGCGGGAATGGACTGTAGGGTTAGCGGGATGGGAAATGTGCCAAGTTTCTTGTGGTGCGTACAACTAACCACACAGATCACGCCCACACAAACTGTACAAACTGCATATCGGTTTATCAGCAGGGAATCTTACGAAAATAGAGGCTCCTGTATTTCTGGATACGGTGTACCTTTCTGTTGTGCCTCAGCCCTCGTCGCGCCAACTACTCTGCTGACCCAATCTTCGACAGGAATTTGTTGAGGCGGACCTGTCGGCCCAGGACACCTGTACGACACAGGCCCAGTCTCTTCGTGAAACGACACACCAGGGAAGAACTTCACCCGGATTTCAATCACGTACTTGTCATCAGGGCAGTTCTCCACTTTGTGAAAATGTACCGTGACGGGAACCTCCGGCCTTGAGCAGCCAAGCCAAAGCATTTTGTCACGAATGTTTGTTTGAATGCTTTGTTGAAACCGATCCTGTTCAGTGGGTGTCAGACGAAGACCCTGGCACAAGAATTTGGCCCCGGTCTGTTGTTGCTTTTTGTTTGGTACTGCTTCTGCCTTAGCTACGTGGTACACTCCGATGTTGTCTCCATTTTCTTCATCCGCATTTTCTTCCTTCCAAATCTGATACGTGTTGTCGTGCACGGTTAGTATGCTGTTTGCTTCTCCGCCTTGAACCGGCGCCCACTTTTTGACTTCTGTATCCTCCTCCGTCACCCCAATGTAAATGGAACCGCCTTTCGGGATCTTGGAAAATGCTGAGATGTATTCTTGGATCCTAACCCTCTCCCAACAGTACTTCATCAGCTCCTGCACCCTGGTGTCTTCGGTGGCCTCTGCAGGCAGGTTGGGTGCAGACTTTGCTTGCAATAACATAGACTCCTGGAAAGGTTCCTGAAAATTCGATCTCTTGATCTTGACCTGCTGGCTGTCAATAAACAAAATGTTGGGTTGTTCTGACTTTATGTTGGGTTGTTCTGACTTCACCTCTTTGGAGGCGTTTGTCATCAAAGCTCGCATCTGAGCATGAGATGGATCTGCTTTCCCCTTGTTTACAGATACTTTGGAATTAAAGTAAAGGGTACTGAAAGGTCGGTCTTTGGGGCCTGGCTTTACTCTGTACACGATATGTGAACTGTCATAGAAGTAACGTTCGAATTTGTCGTGGAAGAGGCTGTCGTCTGGTATGAGCTGCACTAAACGGTCGTCTATCTTCTGGTCCAGATGTCCAAGAAGGTTTTGGTTTTTCTTCTTCACGTGGATGATGATCCCCCCTCCTTTCTCATTCATCATTGCGTTGACGGCTTCCATGAACTTGCCGATTTTCTTACTGAGTTTTCCAGTGATGAAATACTTCAGTTCTTCCTCCAGAGTGATTGTGGCCGTGCAGAAGGGTAGCTTTGGGCACTTGTCACACCCTGGAACCTGCCCTAGCGAACGACAAAAGACACTTTTTGTTTTTTCCAGAGAGAGAGAGAGAGAGAGGATGATGATGACAATGACTGCCGTGCGGCCTTATTTTAACTTGTCCTTTCTTATTACGCGCTTTTTATACCCCCCCCCCCCACACACACACACACCGAAACCAGCCCCACCTACCCCTCAGCATTTAAATAATATACATGTAGAACATTTGACGCCAGAAGAATAGTACCACAGCAGTTGTTCTCTATTTGCACATAAAAACGTGAGCATACCTAATAAAAAGGAAATGTTAGAAGACCATTTTACATACTGGCATCGCGTCTACGGCCTCCATCTCTGCTTTTATGGCGCCCCCTAGATTTTGATCGCCCCCGGCTGTCTGGTGGTCGAGCACCGTGCCCGTAATCAGCTTTTCGCCGACGTTGATCTGCTGATAGACAAGGCAAGAATGGGAAACATTGCACGTTTTATTTCAAAGTGTCGATATTATGTTTTATCCCACTCTATCACTACTACCGTCATGGTTTAAATAGAGCTTACATGATTAGTTCGAGCGGTTTACCACGAAAGAAACCTCGAGATGTTTCAAGTTTTGCCGTAGCTATCGAGGTTCACACGTCACGGCCGGTTATTTTGTTAAGTTTTGGGGGTTACATTTTATTTTGCTTGGATCACGTAAAAATTTATCGCACAGAAAAATCTCTGCAAAGTATCTGCGAGAGCACTTTTAAATGCCAGTACACTAACACATGCTTTGAAGAAATTCTTCTTAGCATCAAGAACTTTCAACTGCTCTACGCACCATTTTCTCACAAATCAGTGCGCAGAATTTTGATGGGATACATAAGTCACTAGTCGTCCTACCAGAAAAATAGAGAGTGGAGAGGGTGTATTATTGCCTCAGACCAAGAATCACGATACTGATCTGTAGAAAAAAATCTGATGAAACAAATGGACTAAAACCGGAATAATGACTGCAGAACATATGTTTCAGAATTTCAGGGATGTCTCCATCAGGACCCGCACTTTATTCTTATAAAGTGTTTTACAGCCCCACGGACTTCAGCAGCTGTGATGTCAGCATCTAGCCGCTCATCAAGTACATCATCAGTAGGCAAATCAAAGTTTAATTCACTCTCATCAGAGACAGAGAGGGGGGGGGGGAGAAATGATAATTATGGTACAAACACTGGCATACACGCCAATGTAAGCAAAACAAATACACAAACAAAAACATTCAACCGTATACAACTCTGTGTGACAGGGAATTGTTTTGGCGTTTTCTGTTCACTCATCCCATATCCACAAACTGTACACGCATGTAACACTTTCTGAGAACGAACCAATAACGTGAAAGCACAGTCATCAGATTCATTCGGCGATATGGAAGTTTTCCAATGATAGCAGTTCTGTTGAAGACTCACCAAGCAAATCCTCATCTTTGTGATGTCGATGACAGTTCTGATGAAGACTTGACAAGCGCTTCCTCACCTGGTTGTTGTGACGTCGATAACAGTTCTGTTGAAGACTCACTAAGCTCATCCTGATCTGTCTGTTGTGATGTCGACGGCCAATCAGCACTGGTTGTCAATGCCGTACAGAGAGATTCCACACTGTCGGTCCATTTCGCACAAACTTCGCCAGGCACGTGTTTCTTTTGCTCCACCGGCGACTGAGAATAGATGCCCTTCCACTTTCCCTTGTATTGAACCCAAGAGTTTTCAAAGGCAGTGTCCTGCGACTTGGGCCGGCCGAAGTACTCCACCACTTGCAGAGAACGGTGGACGCAGAACTTAATCGTGTCTTTTGCTGCCGCTAGAGTCAGTGGGTTCAGAAGAAGGCCAACATCCTGTTTCTGTACAGACTGCATATCGGTTTATCAGCACGGAATCTTACGAAACTTGAGGCTCCTGTTTTTCTAGATACGGTGTACCTTCCTGTTGTGCCTCAGCCCTTGTCGCGCCAACTACTCTGCTGACCCACTCTTGGACAGGAATTTGTTGAGGCGGACCTGTCGGCCCAGGACACCTGTACGACACAGGCCCAGTCTCTTCGTGAAACGACACACCAGGGAAGAACTTCACCCGGATTTCAATCACGTACTTGTCATCAGGGCAGTTCGCCACTTTGTGAAAATGTACCGTGACGGGAACCTCCGGCTTTGAGCAGCCCAGCCAAAGCATCTTGTCACGAATGTTTGTTTGAATGCTTTGTCGAAACCGATCCTGTTCAGTGGGTGTCAGACGAAGACCCTGGCACAAGAATTTGCCGGTCTGTCGTTGCTTTTTGTTTGGTACTGCTTCTGCCTTAGCTACGTGGTACACTCCGATGTTGTCTCCATTTTCTTCATCCGCATTTTCTTCCTTCCAAATCTGATACGTGTTATCGTGCACTGTGAGTATGCTGTTTGCTTCTTCGCCTTGAACCGGCGCCCACTTTTTGACATCTGTATCCTCCTCCGTCACACCAATGTAAATGGGCCCCATGGGCTCGCCTTCACGCGGCGGGGCTGATTTCGCCAAGCTTGCTCTTATTTCTGCCTCCCTCGGTCCATTCAGATCTTTTGCTCTTTGGTCTTTTGCTCGGTCCATTCAGGTCTTTTGCTCTTAAAATCTCCTCTGGGGGGAGGTGGGTGTCTGCTGACCCTTGGTCCAGTGAGACATCTGAGGGTCGTTTCTGACTTCACTGGATTCCCCCGCCCCCCCACCTGGTCTTCACCCGGGCGGGCTTTGTTCGTAGCGCCCTGCTGGTGCTGCTGAACACCTGTCATGTTGAAGACCTTCACAACGCACCCCTCTCTGGTGCGTTGTTTTCCCAAACCGCCTCACGGCGGGGAGGTTCCGTATTGGAGGGGTCTATTCTCCAACTGCCTCCCACGCATGTTGTCTTCATTGGCAACTAAGGAATTTTCCTTCCTACCTCTTCTGTCTATCACTTACCAGCCCATTCGCCTCTATTTCTCTTTTAAACCTCACAAATTTAGCCGCCC
The DNA here is from genome assembly GCA_018292915.2 of Batillaria attramentaria. Taxonomy (NCBI): domain Eukaryota; kingdom Metazoa; phylum Mollusca; class Gastropoda; family Batillariidae; genus Batillaria; species Batillaria attramentaria. The sequence continues at coordinate 637,997 of JACVVK020000312.1, read as the reverse complement.
TGTCCTTCCTCTCATCTGATTTCTAAGTTCGGCCCTTTCATCAATATTTCTTCTTTATAACCCCTCACTCACGTCTGCAGTACCAGTGGTTAGGAATAAGTGATGTTGGGCATATGCTGCGAACTGGTTTATTGCGCCTAGGAGATGATAAGTTGCAATATTTGCTGTATATGCACTTAGTATTTATCTTTGTTTTACCTAGTTGTAATTGTTATTTGTTTTCTACGCTTTTTTGTAACCGGGAGTTCGATAAATTAGCATGAAGGTGCAGCGTCTCCTGCATGCCCTAGGTTTATATTGCCCCATAGATCAGTTTGCATCCTTTGCCCAACGTTGCATTTTTGCTTTTTTTTTTCATGTCTGCGAGTTTAACGTCCTTTTCCTCCACATATGGGTGACATCAAAGACGGGGCAACGAGAAAAAGGACAGCACAAATATTTGGCCCCAGCCGTGGAGAGACTGACTGACTGACTGACTGAAACTTTATTTTCCAAGGATGAGATAATAGACGCACAGGTCTCTCTTACTATCTGTCCTTGCTACACTAACAAAGCACTCAAAATGCATCAGGACACACACACACACACACACACACACACACACACACACACACACACACACACACACACACACACACACACACACTCGTGCGCGCACGGACTGACCAGCACTTTCACGCTTTACAGCACATTTCACGAACATTACAGTGTAAATGCTTATGCAAAGAATAAGAAGTTATCAACTCAAAATACAAGAGAAATACTCATAACAAATTCTAAAGAACTAAAAACTCAGTAAAGGGAAGACTTTTTTTTTACCATGGTTAGTGAGGACCGTGAGAAATTATTTATTAGTCAGAAAATTCTGACGCACGTGAACTTTGAACCTTGAGAAATTGTTAATTAGTCGGACCTCAGGTGGTAGCATGTTCCAGATGAATGCACCAGAATAGGAGAGACTAGACTTGAACAAGTCTAGACGTGGACGTGGGACAAATAGACTGTTCCTAGAGGTGCTGTATCGGGTGTCACTGGGCCTGAAGAGTTTTGACAAGTAGGAAGGGGCTTTCCCTTTCAGAACATTATGCAGAGAGAGAGAGAGAGAGAGGTGTATGGAAACAAGGGTCACAACACTAACATGCGTTGGTGAATGTTCAATGAAGTCCTTTGGCCAAGCTGTAATGAAATGACGCTTGCATTGATTTGCCAAATGAATAAATCCCTGATCTTACTGCATGTTCAGGCTTCGTTTTTAAGTTGTTTCTCTATAGAGAAACAACTTTATGAGACGGGGCAGATTTTGCTGCGCGCAGCAGCAAGTTTCAGTGATACAAAACAAGACTGTGACGTTTCTCCACACAATAATACTTTCACGCACATAGTGACGTAACGAAACCTGCGTCATAGACACTTGACGTGCACACTATGCTGCTGCGTTCTTTTTGGCGGGAGTTGTGAGACGTGTGTGTGTGTGTGTGTGTGTGTGTGTGTGTGTGTGTGTGTGTGTGGACGGATGTAATGATGGCTATCTCCTAAACCACCTCGATGGAGGCCTTTTTACTTTGAGATAAAATGGGAAATCACCTTCTCCAGACCTACCTTTCACGATTTTTAGCCTGCCGCATTTTCAGAAGAGTTATCGCCGATTTTAAAAAATCGGTCGTGTTACGAATTTTTTCGAAAAAGTTGTTCGAATTCCTTCATTTTCTAGACTTTGGAAGTTCACCCAATCACACTGCCTGTATTCGTGCTACAGCTCTGTAGCTCTGACTGGTTTTGTGTAAAAAAAATATTTTCGAGGTAGGGTTGGTTTGCACATAAGATCAAATATCTATGAAAAGACTACTGCAAATTACTTATCATCCCGGCGTTTTTGTCTAGTGTGACAACTGCACATATGACAGGAACTACTGCACTATTATAGCTTTAGCATTTAGAATAACTGAACTTTTAGATAAACATAACTTTTTCAAGTTTCTGCGAAAAGCACCGGTCAAAAGAGTTCCAAATTTTCGATTTCATAAGTACAATACAAGGTATTCTAGTCCATGTTTCACCAGCCCTCTAGATCTTCCAGATTTTATGTAAAAATTAATTCAGCCAGGGAAGTCACAAAAGCAACAGGGAAATTACAAGACATGCACAAGCATCATCTGTCATACCACCAGTGTGAAGCTGACGTCAAACGCTTAGTTCCCAGACAAAATAAGCAAGTATCGTCACTGCCTCCGACATTTCACCAGCCCTCTAGATCTTCCAGATTTCATGTGAAAAATAATTCAATCGGGGAAGCCACAAAGCCAACAGGGAAATCACAAGACATAAACAAGCTTCCTCAGACGACCGTAGTGCTAGAGGCTGACGTCAAAATGTTTAGTTCGCGGAACTGACGTCATCTCTCCGTCTGTGTATGACGACCTGCCTGAGGCTGACGTCAAATGTTTAGTTCACGGAACTGACCTCTCTCTCTCTCTCTCTCTCTCTCTCTGGGGAGCCAGGGTAGCCGAATGGTAGAGCGTTGGACTTTCAATGCTCGGGTCGAGAGTTCGAATCCCGGCTTGGGCCAAATATTTCTGCTGGCCTTTCTCTCGTTGCCCCGTCTTTGATATCACCCTTACAGGGTGGAAAAGGACGTTAAACTCCTAAACACCCACCCACCCACTCTCTCTCTCTCTCTCTCTCTGTCTCTCTCGCTCTCCCCCCACCCGGCCCCACCCCCCGTCACGTGACTAATCGGTCGAGGTCGTAGAGGATCTAGTGTCATTGGTAGAACATGGAGAGGGGAGATACCGGCAACAATAACAACAAAACAGACAAAATAAAATGAAATTTGGAGAAACAACTTTGTAGGACGGGGCCGTTCCTCCTTGTTTTTTTTTTGTTTTTTTTAGCTCTATGTGCACATAAAACGTGCATTACTGAATGTCTACAAACCCTGTGAAAAGGAAATGTTAGAAGACCATTTTACATACTGGCATCGCGTCTACGGCCTCCATCTCTGCTTTTATGGCGCCCCCTGGATTCTGATCGCCCCCAGCTGTCTGGTGGTCGGGCACCGTGCCTGTAATCAGCTTCTTGCCGACGTTGACCTGCTGATAGACAAGGCAAGAATGAGATACCTTGCACGTTTTATTTCAAAGTGTCGATATTATGTTTTATCCCACTCTATCACTACTACCGTCATGGTTTAAATAGAGCTTACATGATTAGTTCGAGCGGTTTACCACGAAAGAAACCTCGAGATGTTTCAAGTTTTGCCGTAGCTATCGAGGTTCACACGTCACGGCCGGTTATTTTGTTAAATTTTGGGGGTTACATTTCATTTTGCTTGGATCACGTAAAAATTGATCGCACAGAAAAACCTCTTTATTTTCGAGAGCACTTTTAAATGCCAGTAAAGTAACACATGCTTTGAATAATTCTTCTTAACATCAAGAACTTTCAACTGCTCTACGCACCATTTTCTCACAAATCAGAGCATAGAATGTTGAGGGGGTACACAAGTCATTAGTCACCCTAACAGAAAAATAAAATGTCGGAGAAAATGTATGAGACTAGAGCAGTAGAGGTAAGAGTCTGATGCTCGTGGTATAAATAGCTTACATGATTAGTTCGAGTGGTTTAATTACCACGAAAGAAACCACTCGATGTTTCATAATTTGCCGTAACTACCTCGCCAGAGTGCAAAACGTCTTCCTAGCACTCTCTCTGCCCTCCGCCGCCGTGGCGAGCGGACGTGTTCCGGCTGTGCTCTGGTGTTCAGCCAGCCGTGACCGCCGACTGCATCAACTGACCGACCCAAAACTGTAACTAGTGTTCTATTGCAAGGACTTTCTACTCAATCAGTTGAACTTTGTGTGTTTCTGCCAAGTTGGAGTTATCTTCATTACTGATCTTCATCTGTGGATTTTAATCATCTGGACATTAGTTCCGAAGTTACTTCTGTTCGGGAACAACTTTTCTTGCCAAGATTTGTGTTGTGACACGGACCGTGCTGTGATTTATCGTCGTCTTCGTCAGCAGTCTACTTTCATGACCTTGAACTGACGAGTGAACAAGGTATTCAGGTTTTGTGCATTTACATTATTGTTTTCTCTGCCTGTGATACACTGCCCATCAGCCTTGTTTGTGACTTCTAAAAACTAAAAACGTTCTTTGTCACTTTCGTTGAGTGACTGCAGTTCTCACGTTGTGTCATAATCGGCTTAGTGTCGGCATGGTCATCGCATCTTCGTTCCCGGACTGCCCAGTGTTTGCGTTTGAGATTAACGAGGATAACGTCTCACTGTCGAGTGTCTTGTGAGACGAGAGCGGGGTGTCATCCACAGCTGTACCTCGTCTGATCGCGGCAGCAATCAACCAGACGGCGCCAGCCGATGCGTTGGCACTTCCTGTGGTCAGCATCAGCGGAACCCACCCCCTCCTCCCCTTCTCCAGTCTCCTCGCCACCCTCCCGCTCCCACCAACTTGATGATAGTTGCTGATCTAAAGCACAAACATTCTGACACGATGGCATGTGTTGCTCAGAGTCCAGGTGTTGTGACGCAACAGCCTTCCCCGTCTTTAAGTGTGGCCCTGCAGCCAACCTTCCGTCCTGCATCAACCCCCCACATGCCAGACCCTCCCTCCACCCCCCGCTTAACGAACCCTGACATGCCACCGCTTGCTGACACTGCCTGCGGGACCCAGACACGCTTCTTTGCAAACGGACCGGATGCCACATTCACCCTCAAGCGCTGGCGTGCCGCTCTTCATGCCCGCTACTACAGACAACTTCAGGATGCCGGATACCATACCGTTTTCTGGCGTGACACTGACCACTACGATGAGGACATTGTAGTTGATGACAGTCTCCTAGACTGTTCTACGCCAGCCATCCCTGATGATCTGGGAAGGACATTTGTCCAGGTGTATGAGGGTACTGCAAAAAAAATCACAATTACCCTCATCTACCGACAGAGGCGATCTTCAGGTGGGACGTGTCACATACAAGGACAGCAGAAGGATGCGTGGGTGGCAGCGGAATATCGATCCCTGTGTGCATACGTCGAAGCACTCAAAAATGGACTTGCTGATCCTGCTGATAATGTCCCTGTTGACGTGATGCAACACCAGTCCTGCGTCGCTACCTCCGCGCCAATTATCACGCTCCCTCCCGACACCCCTCCACGCCCTTCGGCGGATTTCGTAGACGCCCCTCTTACGTCTTTACCCCAGTCAGAAAACTCTAACCCCTTAGTGGTTGACCGGGCAACCGACTTTGAACAGCTCTCCTCACTCGCCACTCCCGACTTCCAAAAGCAACCCCGTCCTGTGGCAGAGGCCGTGTGCAGTGTTGACACGAGCCTTCAAGTGCAGACAGCGTCCTCCACTGATGATCCTATCAATGGATCATCTGTCTCGCCTGATTGTTCGCAGAGCGTATCCGTTGATGCCCAGGCTGGCGATAGCGAGCGGACTGTTAATCCCTCCCCTAACCCATCTGCTACGCAAGACTGCACACCCGCACTATCCTCCTCTGTCAGCAGCAAAATGCCCGTGCCATGTAGCGATGAGGACACAGCGAGTGAGCTTGTTGTTTCCGGCAGCTGCTCATCATCGCCTACATTGTGTATGACACTTCACTCCCAGTTAGACAAGGCGCATGATGTAATCGATGCACTTCGCAGAGAAATGTACACCTTGAAAAGAGACGTCGCGGCGGCTGTGATCAAGGTGGACCAGCTAGACTGTGGGGTTAGGGACAACGCTGTGCGAGCATCTAATGCTATCGGGATGTCCGAGAAATGGCTTTGTGATCAGCTTGATGAACTTCGAGAAGAAGTCAACAAACTCCAAAAGTCAAACTACCACACCAAGGACAGCGTCAAGAGACTTTCCTCCGCCCGTGACAGCCATAGTAACCTCATACGTGATCTCACGAAGCGGGTAGAGACTACGGTTACACTGCCCTCAGGTCAAGCTTCCCTGCGGCAATCAGCGGCCACAAACAGTAAGAGTGTGCCCTCTCCCAGTGCGCCGTGTGATAAGCGGATTACCACTATTAGTGACGCAACCGCGTCACGCGTCGACGGTACCGCCATCCCTGTACGGGTGTCTGTACCCGGACACATCATCCCAGGGACAGATGCTAACCCGGAGACCAGTCACCCAGAAGCCAAGGATACTAAGCGGATTAGTGATCGTCCTCCCGCTGACCGTGACCTTGCTGCCCTGTCTCCCGCTGAGGTCATGTCACAGCATAGTGTTCAGCCTGACGCATCTTCCGTCATCATAGGTGACTCTGTTTTGAAACACATGCGTAGTGACAGGATGTCAACCAAACAGGAGAAGGTGCAGGTGATCTCTGTGTCTGGCCTGTCCACTGTTGATCTCACTGAATGGCTACTCCAGCAGCCAGAGGCCCCACACGTTGACGTCCTTACTGTGCATGTGGGTGTCAATGACTGCAAGTCCGGCGTTATAACAGCACCAGAGTGGGACCAGCTGTTCGGCCTGTGTCGGCAGGTATTCAGTCATGCGCGACTACAAGCCTCCAGTATTCTTCCTGCCAAAGGAAGGCACGAACTTAATCACGTCATTGTGCCGTCTAATGACTGTCTTCAGCGAATGTGCGAACGGAGAAACGTGCTGTTTATAGACAACACGCCCACGTTCACAGCACCTAGTGGTGCTCCCCGTCTTGCACTGTATCGCCAGGACAAGCGTGATGCCATCCACCCGAGTTTCAAAGGCATGACTCGCCTGGCCAGTAACATCAAACGTGCGGGCCAGCCAGTCAACAGCTCCAGCTACCCTACACCGACAGGCACCGACAGTACCTCCCAACAACCATCGGGCAGGGAGATGTACTATACTGTTACTGCTAGGCACCAACCAGTCACCCGTGGAACACCTGATTGTACAGCTCATGGTCAGGCAACCTCCCAATCACTGGCATCCTCAGAGCTGCAGCAGCCGCTTCTACAATACGACCAGCCTTTGCAGCATCACCAGCTCCAACAACAACAGCAACATTACGCTCGTCATCAGCAGCAACTATGCCCTCCACCATTGTCACCTTCCACACAACGCATCCAGGCGACCCCTCAGTTTTCCGCCAGCTTCTGCCAACCATCTTCCTGGAGCGACTACAACACTCTTTCTGTGTTCCGGCATCCACATGGTTTCCCGCCCTCCTTCACCTCCACAGGGATACTTCATCCAGGTCCTTCAATTGCACCGTCACATCAGTGGGCCTCGTTTCCAGGTGCATGTCATCTGTACTAGGTGTGTGTGATATATCGCGGTGTTAAGTGTAGCCTGTGTCTACATTGTGCTCTACATTGGATTACCCTCTGTGTTCTACTTTGGATTACCCTCTGTGTTCCACATTGGATTACCCTCTGTGTTCTACTTTGGAGTACCCTCTGTGTTCCACATTGGATTACCCTCTGTATTTGGATTACTCCCTGTGCTCCCCATTCGATTACTAATAACTGTGCTTATTTGGCCTAGCTTTCGGTAACTTGTCAGTGTTGAGTGGCCTTTCAAAGCGCGAACTGCAGATATACGCACGACTGAGTGCTATAGACACTGGTGTGCGTATCAACCTTTATTAACATCGTCATTTTTAAACATTCTTTTATATTCTTTTGTGGCATTCTGTGGTTTACTTCATCCTGCTTACGTGATTAGCTAATAACTCATATCACCCTTTAAGTATTTGACCAGTGATTTCGTCAGGCAAAATATACCTCTACAAACAGTTCCTGCTTGACGAATCTACGAACTGACACAGAAGCCTTTGTGCTCAGCTAAAAGATTCCTCAGTCGTGTGATTGGTCTGATTTACTTCAATCATTTATCTAATTTTGTGCTTTCTTGTTTTGTTTGTTTTCCCTTTCTTTGTTTGGTCTACTAGTGCAACCCGAGTCTGTGACCGGCATAGCCCTGAATAGTTTATACTGCTTATAGTGCTTGTTTTTAAATCGTTTTGCTTACGCCTATCCACCCAACACGAGCGTCTTTAAACTGTAAACAGTACCTGCATATCGATTGTTCATTAACATAGTAAATATGTCAAGTGTTCGACGACAAACTCAGTTAAAGATTGGGCACCTTAACGTATATCATTTATCCAACAAGGTAAACGACCTTTGTGCTTATCTTAACAACTCTGAACCATTCCACCTGTTTGGTCTAAGTGAGACACGTCTTAACGATTCCATTAGTGACGATGCGATACGTATTCAAATTTTTTCTGTTCTTCGTCGCGACCCCGACACCCCTGGTAAAACGGGCATTGCAGTGTATGTTCACAACTCCATCCAGCACTTAGTCCGCCGGCGCAAGGACCTTGAAATCCCCAAAGTTGAATGCCTGTGGCTTGAAGTTAGGGACACCAAGACTCGGCCTTTCTTCCTTGGATTTGTCTATCGTAACCCTAATTCTACCTTTGAGTGGTACGACGATTTTCTGTCCGCAGTCGAAAATATTGGCTTACCCAATAGTGACGTCCTTCTCTTGGGAGACTTTAATATTAATCTTCTAAAATCATATCCTGCCTGGGAATGCACTAGCTCACTGGTCGGCCTTCAGCAACTTGTAACAACTCCTACCAGAATAACACCGTCCTCCTCAACACTCATTGATCATATCTATACAAATCGCCCCCACTTGGTATCAGATGTCTGTGTTCCCACCTTCAGTATAAGCGACCACTATCCAGTTGTCTGCTCCTGGCGGTTTAAAATTCCAGCCAAAAATAAGCATGGTCACACGACTATTAACTACAGGTGTTTAAAACACTTCAATGAGGCTGCGTTCCTCTTTGATCTGTATCACACACCCTTCACCGACGTATTCAATGAAAGCGACCCAGAAGCTGCCTTGACACTTTGGTACGAGCTGTATACTTCTGTCCTAAATAAACACGCACCACTCCGACAAAAACGGGTTAAACATCATACTATGCCCCCTTGGTTAACTCAGGAAATAGTTCAAGCAATGGCACTCCGGGACGAGCTGCGTGCACAGAAACGCTTCAGCGAATTTAAGCAACAGAGAAACCGCGTAAAGACTATGGTCAGGCGGGCTCAGAGAGATCTCTGTGAACAAATGATTAAAAATGACAAAGACACAGCATCACTCTGGCGAGCCTTATCAGTCGTTACTAGAGGAAACAATAAACAGTCACCCAATATTCCACCTAATCTCAATGCAAACACCTTTAACAATCATTTCCTCTCAGTCGCTGAGTCTCTCGCTAACTCTTGTGGTGATAGTGGTCAGTATACTTGTCCTGATGCCTTGCGGGCATTTTGTGAAACAAAAACAGTGGGCTCTGAACCATTTGTGATTCCGCCTCTGGCGGTACACGAAGTGGGAAACTTGATCACTTCAATGCGAAGCAAAAAATCATCAGGACCTGATAACATAAGCCCGAAGTTGCTCAAGCTTTCCCTACCTTACATTGTTGATTCCCTAACTTATATTTATAATCTTTGCATTCACAACCACACTTTCCCATCTGCGTTCAAACATGCTAAAGTCATACCATTGCCCAAATCAAAGGATTTAACTGATGTAAACAATTACAGACCAATTTCCCTACTCTCCGCTCTTTCAAAGCCACTTGAGAGGCATGTGCACAAACATCTCCTTAACTACTTGGAGAGCCGCAGTCTTCTCTATTCACTCCAGTCAGGCTTTCGTCCGCAACATTCCTGCCCCACAGCTCTGTCACGATTAGTAGACACTTGGTTGTCTTCTGTGAACGAGTCAAAAGTAACAGGTGTGGTATTTTTAGATTTCAAGAAAGCATTTGACCTAGTCAACCATAACATTCTGCTGGAAAAATTAAAATGTTATTTGCCGAACTCAGAAACAACGTCTTTTTTCAAATCTTACCTGTCTGATAGGAATCAGAAGGTTCTGTTAAATGGTTCTTTTTCTTCCCTTGGTTTGGTGAAACACGGCGTGCCTCAGGGCTCTGTGCTCGGCCCACTTCTGTTTTGTTTATTTATCAATGATTTACCTCTCCATATAACTCACACCGAAGTCACATGTGACATGTTCGCAGATGATACAACCATCCACACTCCTGACACAGAACTTAACAACATCAGTGCACGACTGCAGCAGAGTCTGGACGAAGTGTCTGACTGGTGTGATAGTAATCACATGATTCTAAACCCAAATAAAACTGAATCAATGGTCATAACCACACGCCAAAAACATCAGCTCCGCCCCTTGTCTCTCAGCTTGTCCTTCAGTGACCGCGACATTCAGCAGGTTACCCAACATCGCCTACTAGGGATTACGATAGACAACCAGCTCAAATGGCAAAGTCATATAGACAATGTCTGTAAGACTGTCTCTCGTAACCTCTACATGTTGTCCAAACTAAGGTATATGGTCGATGTTGATGCCCGCAAAATGTTCTATAATGCGCATATAAAGTCTCACTTGGACTACGCATCTACCGTGTGGGATGGTTCAGGGGAAGTCCACACGAAGAGGTTGAATTCCTTACACCGAAGGGCAGCGAAATTAATCCTTCCTGATCCCCTCTTGTCAACGGACCAAAAACTTAAAAAATTAGAGATGCTACCACTAAAACAGCAGTTTCAGTTTAATAAAGGTTTAACAATGTACAAGGCTTGGAAGCACACTCTTCCGCCATATCTTTGCTCCTTGTTTTCACAAAAAGAATCCCTTTATTCCAGGTCCCACAATCAGTTTAAAATCCCCCGCCCCAGGATTGACAAGTACAAATCCAGTCTATCCTTTTCTGGTCCCGATCTTTGGAATTCGCTGCCTCTCCATGTGAGATCATCCCCTTCACTTTATACCTTTAAGAAGCGGCTTTTTAACTTTTTTCGTTCAGTTCAATAGAGCTGGAAAGCCAGTTTCGTCCACACGTACTTAGAAACCAGTCTTCACTAAGCATTATTACCGTAGTAATTTACTAACACCCAACATGTACATATTTACATAATCATGTTAGTTTGCATTAACTTTAATCATTTCTGTTTTCTTGGTTATCCCTGCCATCTATTTTAACTATCATGCTTATTCTCCGCCTTCTTGTATTTCATTTTTGAGTGTCTGTAATGTGTATGCTCCTAAGCTTTTAGTCTTATACTGTAGTCTAGCAACGGCAAGGTTGTAAACTGGCCCTTTGGCCAAAATCTTCTACCGTTGTGAAATAAAGGATTGTCATTGTCATTGTCATTGTCATTGTCTTTCGGTGTCAGCCAAAGACACACTAGTTAGCAGGTAGCGGTGGGGTTGGGGTTGGGGTTGAGGATGGCAATAACAGTCCATCCCTTATTTGTCCATGTTGACTAGGCCTTTGTCCATGGAAGACAGTATGACAATTGTGTGTAGACAACAATACCTCTGTCTCCACGATCGTCATATCTCATAGAAGTCGGTGATCCAAATGACTGTCTTTGTTCGCTCCAGCCACGTTGATGTTGCCTGTCTCTTTGTCTCCATCTGTTGTTATTTTCACTTCTGTCTGGTTTGTGTTTCGGGTACGGAGAAGGTCGGTGGCCATGGGACATGATTTCCAGATCCTAAAATAATTAGAAATGTGATCAGGATAAAACCCCAAATTCGTAATAGCGGAACTAGGCGTCGACAAGACAAAACAATGGTCAGGATTCCTCACTGATTGTTCGCCTGTCTATTCATTTACTTTCTGGAAAAGTATTATTTTAAATCAATTACTATAAATAAAATAAGAACTGCATCTGTATAAGTACAAAGCAAGTTGTTTCCCTTGATGATTATAATGATTGTCCGTGATGTGCAGATACTACTCAGATGGAATGTTTGTGTGTGTTGTGAGTGTGTGCTTTGTTGATTATTTGTCTCTATTAATTATCCCTTCTTTACACTGTTATTGTTATCACTATTTGGATTGCTATTTGGATCAGTGTGTGTGTGTGTGTGTGTGTGTGTGTGTGTGTGTGTGTGTGTGTGTGTGTTTTATATGTTTGTTCTACATGATATTCTTTAGAGTAATATGATATGTCCATCTATGTAGGTCTGTTGTCCATAAATGTTTGTGGCATGTATAGTATATGTCCCAAAAACAGAAATTAAAAAAATAAAATAAGAACAAGAATGAACGTTTGGATATTCCGTGTAATGAAACAAACAGTTATACCGAAAAAAGTAAAATTAAGCATTACGAATTCTATTCGCACTGACGTGAACATGAAAAGAACAAAATATAATTGCAACTTCACACCATGCTTTCAGTCAATGGTTTCTCGTGCTGGAACAAACATCAGTACTAGCAGAACTGAACCCGTATGTAAAAGTGTAGGTTAATTAAACCCACGGCTACGGGCCTAACCCAGACTAGGACAAAAGAAACCCAAAAGCAAAATTATATATAAAAAAGAAAGCGAAGAAAGGAAAAGAAAAAAATCCTGCAACGGCTTAGGCACCTTGCTGGACTGGTCCGGCTTCTTGATTTAAAAATCAAAAACGCCGAAAATTTAACCCTAGAGCTAGTTTAGTTCGAGGTTAGACTCTAACCCAGGGCTAAAAGCCCTAACCTCGACTATTACATACGGGCCCTGGTGTATGATACCATTGAACATTGAGGGTTTGGAGTGTTACCATGGTACACAGTACAAGAAAACACAACATAACAAGCCACACAGGTATAATCATATGACATCATGTGTGTGTGTGTGTGTGTGTGTGTGTGTGTGTGTGTGTGTGTGAGAGAGAGAGAGTTATGTATGATTTCCTGTTCTTAGATATTTTTTTCCCCTTCTCTTCGTATTCTTCTTTTGAATTTTTCTTTTTTTATGGTAGTGTTGCAACGGCAAGTTTGAAAATGGTCTTTGTATGCCTATAACTTCTTCCGTTGTAAAATGAAGGATCGTTATCGTTATCGTTATCCTTTCCTTTGCAAAAAGATCATACAAAAGACGGACCAAAGAAAAACAAAACAGCAACAACAACAACAACCAGCTTTTTCCTCTTCCCGTCGCGATTCAAACTCACGGCCCAGCATTAAACGCCAAACGTTCTAGCATTCCGGCTATACTTTTTGGAGATTCGTCGTCATCATCATCATTAATATCATCATTGTTATCGTCATCGTCATAATTGTTATCATTATTATTCTTATTAGGACAGCCTGTGTGTTTCTTCACATGACAATGTCTTTAATCGGCATTTTTAAAAATGTCACACGCGAAACCACCATAAAGAAGATAATAATTATACCCTTTGAGCGATCACGACTCTGTACGGTCTGCCTGCTGGCTATGTGACAGATAAAAAGGTAGACCGGCTTGGGACCAAATGTCTGCGCTGGCTAAGTTTTACATCACTTACCCGTCTTTAACACCACCCTTACGTGGTGGAAAAGGACATTTATTCCGCAAAGCAGACAACAACCAAAGCGTAGAGTTAACAGAAAGATAGCCTTCCTTTCTATCGCTGTGTGGCCTTCAACGCAAGGTGAGTGCAATATTATACGAGTTGCTGACAGTGTCAGTCTTACCAGTAAAATGTAACCCGAACACCCCAGTGTTGTATACGTACAAGGAAGTTTTGTTCTGACTGCCTCCACTGGGCCATAGATCACGACCTGAATCATATTACACGTCTGTACTTACCGCACAGTCATCAAGATAGTGATCATTCCGCTACTACGACTCTTGTTTCAAGCTGCAGTTTTTCCGATCATACGATTTCTTTTTTGGAGGAATTAGTGTGCCGTACAGGGGTTTTGCAGTGTAATATTTGGAAGGCTAAAGAGCCTAGCCGTTTTGCCCTAGAGCGGGTTGTCAACAGATCGATGGGCGGAGCTACACTGAAAGCATAGTTCTTGGATGGACTTGGATTCAGATCAACGCACACACTAAACGTGCGCGCGCGTGTGTGTGTGTGTGTGTGTGTGTGTGTGTGTGTGTGTGTGTGTCTGTGTGTGTTGGGGGAGGGGGAAAATGGTGTGTGTGTGTGTTTGGAGGGGGGGGGGGGTGAAGGAAACTAAACTACGATCCAAAGTCTTATTCCAGTCCGTCGTTTTCAACCTGAAACCCTTTTTTTTACAGCTGCGTGTAGTAAAACATGGTGGCTCGCGACGCTATTTGCACAAGCTGTAAATATCCGTCCTTTTAGTTGGCGGTGTTGGTTGTTATCAAGTGAAGGAATGTTTGTACACTGGTTTTGTATCGAGCGGAGAAGAACGGCGCAGATCACCACAACGTAAAACTGATCTTTTGAAAGGACAGTTGCTGCTGAGAAGACCGACTTGCTGTGATTATTGTAAAGTGATATGATCAGGCGTCACTCACATTTAGGTCGGTGTTAAGTGTCTTTTCCAGAAAGCTCTACTTGGACAGCAAGCTGATAAAGTGTGTTTGTTTTTCCCTGTAATGACGCCTGGCTCGGCACACCACTCAAGTTCGGGTTTCTGGAGAACACTATGAACTTTGCTCCATGTTTGCTTAGAAGTGGAAGCGATAGAGTAACTGTTATTGTTTCCACATTATAAGCATGGTTACCTGACGTCAAAATCTGTGACTGGTTTGTTGCTGTTGTTTTTTGGTTTTTTTTTTTTTTTTTTTTGTGGCGTGTCAGCCGAAAGTCATGGATTCAGGGCCGCTGAGGATTCAACGTGTGTGTGTGTGGTTGTAAGATAATTCCAGTCGTTTTCATCACATATCAACAACTCTAGGCAGCATAATATATTCTACACTGACGAACTGTCGATTTAACAGGTACGTTTGTTTCTCTGGGTTTTAGTTGCCAGAAATACTGTAAGTACATGTATGTATTACGCATGTATATTTGTTTACTGCAATATCCCTTCTCAACGAGAAGCACTGAGTGCCATAATTACTGTGATGTATTCAATAAGCTGCTGTTACCGCTTCTGTGATGCTTGTGATACTTGTCTGTGATGTTTTTTTTCCTCATGCTTATAATTCTCCGGTTAGTCACCAAGTGCAGGATATGTGTGTGTGTGTGTGTGTGTGTGTGTGTGTGTGTGTGTGTGTGTGTGTGTGTGTGTGAGAGAGAGAGAGAGAGAGAGAGAGAGAGAGAGAGAGAGAGAGAGAGAGAGAGAGAGTGTACAATTATATGAATTTAGTGATCTTAACTTCTTTATGTGTCTTATGCTCGCCCGCATGAATTGCCCTACGCGGATAAATAAAGTATTTTTGACTTTGACTTTGACTTTAAATGTACAACTGCAGGTACACGTAGCTGTATTAAGGCAAACATAGTGAACACAGTGATAGTAAACGGACAAAAAAAAAATGCAAGCTATGACCAAAACTATTGTCGTTTTCAAACTGTCGTTGAAGACACACGGAAACTTGCACGTATATTTAAAACTGGGGTTTTAAAAACAGGAAAGGACTTATTAAAAAGCAAACTAAACACGACCAAAACATCTGTTATAATAAGTTATATATTCAAGTGCCTCAAGGAAGGTGTTTGCTGGTCTTGTCTTAACGTAAGACTCGCCTGTTCACGCTTATCTGATTATCGTGGTGAACAGATGAACAGATTTTTATGGTTTTCATTGAAATGTTGTTCGCTACACGAAACATCTAGTTCTGTAAATGATGCATCCGAGTGGTTTGGACTAACCCAAATTAAATTTCTCCGAGTAGGCTGTAGAGTGATTTCAGCTGGAGGTTATTGAAATGAATGAATGTTTGTGACATTTACATAGCGTTCATGCGAAATCCAGGACAGTGGCGGAACAAGGATGTATCATTTGTGTCGTGAATTGCACCTGCACGTGTGTACATTCTTACGTGGTTCATATAAATGAGATTACTGAGTTAAGGAAACTATTCAAGTTAATTTTACTAATTGTAGATTTTTATTTTATTTTTGTAAACTCTACTTGACCCAGATAAACAGCTTCTAGAGAATATGCCATCTCTGTCTAGACAATGTCACGTCGTCAGGCATCATCACCGCCCACGGGCACCAATAGTAAGAAGCCACGTACAGCAGGTTCTGATGACGCGGAACTACTTGCAAGTGCTACACAAGGAACAGGGAGCGAGTTTGTGCATTCACATAATGAGCAAACAAGTGTACAGGTATCACCATCAGCATCCGACATGCAGAATTCACCTAAAGCATCAGAAGGTATTATTTTCGCGCTTCGTGAAATTTACTAGTTAAAGTGCAAAGGAGAACGATGATTCACGATTTGCCAGAGAATCCTAAAATGCCAAGCGGTATACACAGCATTTGGAAAGAGAGACGCCTACAATTATGAAGACCCCTCTTGCAAAATCACTGACTCCCAGATAAGTAGCTTTGTGTATATGATATTCAACCATTGTCTGCATTTAATATTTACAAATTCTCTTGACACTATTCACTACAGTTCTTTCCATTTTTCCCAAAATTATGTCGACTCACTCACCCCCTCACCTCTACTTGCACACACACGCTCTTAGTCTCCCCCCCCCCCCCCCCCCCCCACAGCTACCCCAACCCACCCATTTCCAAACGTTATAAAAGTATATATGTGTTTTTGATGTTGTCGTTGTTGTTGTTGTTGAGGAAAACATGTTCCCATAAGCGCCATTTTTCCAGTGTATTAGTGTACCGCGAAAATGTGTTTATCATGCCATCCATAGTTGTTGTTGTTGTTGCTTTGTTAAGTATGTGACGCTCACCAAATACGTGTTTTTTTCTGCCAGCGTCTTCATCTAGTGGATCTTTGCCCGAGTCAGCTTACAAAACCGAGGAAGGGCGAAGCAGAATGGTAAGACCAATTATTGCATGTGTGTTAATCGTGACATCTCACATATTGTGCAGAGAAAAGGTAAAGAATAAGGTACATGGAAAAGGTACCGTCGTGAGGATTTTTTTCATTCATTTTTGTTTATTTTTACTTCTTTTTTTTTGGTTTAAACTCCCTGCCCCCTCCCCCTTTTTTAATGAATTCATTTACAGAATTCGGTCCATGATTCTGTCGCTCAGAAACTGCTTTGTTCCACTTGCAGGTGCGAACTCTGAACATTTGCCGTCTCGCTGGGTAAGGGCTATTCATTGTTTTAGTGCTTTTGACATGGTCTAATAATTTATATCCATCCCTATTTACTGATATCACATTGAGAATCTTGAACACTGAGCAACTTAAAATGGGCTCTGATCAAGGTGTTAGTTCATGTGGCTCGTAATGATAGTATGTAAGAACTGTATTATTTCAGGGACAGCACTTAGCAATACAGCCCCCCGCTGCAGGAAACTATCGACAAACTTTCAAAATGTAAGTAAGAGAGAGAGAGAGAGAGAGAGAAAGGGGGGCTGTGGTCATGTTTTCATACCTGCGGCTTGACAATTTCCATTTACAGACATGATTGTATGACGGCTGAATAACTAACAAAATGTAAGTAACACAGAGAGAGAGAGAGAGAGAGAGAGAGAGAGAGAGAGAGAGAGAGACTGTGGTCAAGTTTGAGAAACCTCCCGCTTGGCAACTGCAATTTACGGACATGGTTGTATGAAAGCTGAATAAGATACCTCATGATGACTCTTCATTTTTTCAGGTAACCTTGAAGACTACAACGAAATTGTGGGTTTGTCTGGAGCTTCACCTTTCTTCAATACTCCTGTATACAAGCTCAACCAGGGAAAAGAAAACAAAGATGAAGGAAAACGTAAGTCTGTTGCCATTACTACCAACGAAAAGAATAACATGTAGATTGTTGTTTACACTCTTTCATCCAATTCATATCATTTCAAATATCGTGTGTTTCTTTTGCATCTTTACACTAAACAGGTTTAAATTGATTTCATAATTCGTGAAGTATCGTTGCAAAGGTTGCTTTAATGGAATTTTTTTTATTGAGCATGTCATAAGTACGCCTTGTTTATGCTCAAACTGTTTTTCTGTACTTTCTCCAGTGCATCAAAGTAAATCTTTTTAAACCAAAGTGATTTGTCGTATTCTTTGTAGGAAATAAAGTATGTTAGTCGAGTATTCACTCGATCATCAGTTAGAATGAATCAATGAAAGCGGTACCTCGCAAGACGAACAATTCCCACCGTGTCAAAAACGTGTTTTGCACAGGTGCTGCCACTATTGTGGTCCTCCCAAAGTGTATTTTAGGGTTTTGCAACTTGTCGCCAGCGACCACTAGTTGCAATGAGACGGCCACTTGGCCAATAGTCCGTTTTGTACAAAATCGTCACTTCACTTGCAGGTGAAGTGGACGACAGTCGCATGTTTTGGCTGACGGTTTGGCTCATATCCTAGAAACGACATCCCGATTATTTTTTTTTTGCAAACGTCTATATGGTGTCATGCCTAGGTCGGTTCTATGAGCTTAAAAGACCTGCAGCATGTGTCTTAATCAATTTGAGAACAAAGTTGTCATCAAAGGTGTCTATTTTTTTTATTATCATTCAGGTCGTTCGCAGCAGTCTCTCCATAATGAACTTTGGAAGACCACCGACTATTGCTATAAACTGGAACAAGACCCAGAGCAGCCTGTGAAAACACAGAAAGGGAGCAAAGGAATAAAATCTCTGAAATGCGTGAGTGTCATGGAGGTCCTTCGAGGGTATGTTGAAAACAGACCCGCATATTTATGGGTATCCGACAGTCTGCCTGTTGACCTCAATCTTCCGATGACAAATAGCCATCTGCCGAGCTCAACCGTCCAAGTGTTCCTTATTGCACAAGATCTGACACCTTTAGTCTTGACGGTGTTTGACGAATGCAAGCCCAATATTGAAAGTGTAGACAAGCCCGTTTCTGAAGACGTGGGCAGATCAGATTCCGAGGATATGGATTCTAAAGATGGGGAAAGTCCGCGTCCGAAGGATGTGGAGAAATTCCATTGTGACGTCGTGGGCAGATCAGATCCCGAAGACTTGGATAGTACAGATCCTGAAGACTTGGATAGCACAGATCCTAAGGATGTGTGTGTCTGTGCGGGTGGTTGGAGGAGGGGGGAGGTCTTATTTATCTCGTTTTTTAGTCTCTCTTTTATTTTGTATAATATCTGTGTGTGTGTGTGTGTGTGTGTGTGTGTGTGTGTGTGTGTGTGTGTGTGTGATTGTGATTTATTTTATGATCTTAGTATAAGGAGCGGAACGATTGTATGTCTAAAGACAATTTTCTGTTTTAAAATGTATTTTATAACAGACAATAAAGTATTTTTGAATCGAATTGAATTGATACGCAGTTGTCTCCCTTTATCTGCTACCCGTCCTCAGTCTGCTCCCATTCACATCGGTATATGGTCATCACCTGTATGTATGTGGCCAGTTTTGGGCGGGCGGGTGTAAGCGATGTGTAAAATGGTAGGGCGACAGTCGGCAGGCTGGGGCAAAGTGGGTTAAGTGGTGGAAAGGATGTCAAACTATAATTACAACTACCAATCTATTGCGAATGTCGGGATAATATTCGTTCGCATGGGACGTAACTACGCTCCTCTGCAATGAGTCGAGAAAGACAAAACGGAGGTTACCTCCCTTGAAATGTAAGTAGAGATAGCGAATCCAAGCAGAGCAATTTCCGAAATGCAAAACTGATATACCTCAGTAAATAGTTTAAACACTCAACTACTTAACCAAATTCTCATTTTACGTCTGAAATGCCCTGTGCCGGTCCCATCTGCTCCAAACTGTCAGACTCTTCACATTGTTCGTCCAATTTCGCCGCCTACACTGACCAAACTATGATTCCGAAATCATTACAAAACATACTTCAGTAGATAGTATAGATACCCATCTACTTAAGAAAATGCTCATTTTGCCGTCACATCTTTTCTAAATACCCAGCAGCCACTAATTTACGTCTTATATGCCGCCGTCCACCGGTCCAATCTCTAGTGCGCCAAAAATGCCCAGCGCTTCACATTCTTTCTCCATTCTCGCCTACACTGACGACATTACAAAATGCAAAACACACCAGTGGATAGTTTAGACATCAAACTACCTAATGAAATGCTCATTTAGCCGTCACATCTTTCCTTAATACCCAGCAGCCACCGTTTTGCGTCCTATATGCTGTGTGCCTGTACCGTCCTATATGCCGTGTGCCTGTACCGTCCTATATGCCGTGTGCCTGTACCGTCCTATATGCCGTGTGCCTGTACCGTCCTATATGCCGTGTGCCTGTACCGTCCTATATGCTGTGTGCCTGTACCGTCCTATATGCCGTGTGCCTGTACCGTCCTATATGCCGTGTGCCTGTACCGTCCTATATGCCGTGTGCCTGTACCGTCCTATATGCCGTGTGCCTGTACCGTCCTATATGCCGTGTGCCTGTACCGTCCTATATGCCGTGTGCCTGTACCGTCCTATATGCCGTGTGCCTGTACCGTCCTATATGCTGTGTGCCTGTACCGTCCTATATGCTGTGTGCCTGTACCGTCTCATTCATACGGTCCAGCCATTCACTGTGACACTCTTTGT
The DNA here is from genome assembly GCA_018292915.2 of Batillaria attramentaria. Lineage (NCBI taxonomy): Eukaryota > Metazoa > Mollusca > Gastropoda > Batillariidae > Batillaria > Batillaria attramentaria. The sequence goes on along the minus strand of JACVVK020000312.1, from coordinate 617,573 downwards.
TCATTATCGCCTACACTAACCAAATTCCGAAATCCAAAACATATCTCAGTAGATAACTACTTAACCGAATGCTTTCTTGGCCGTCACATCTTTTCTAAATATCCAGCAGCCACCATTTTGTGTTCTATATGCCATGTGCCTATACTGTTTGTTTCATACTGTCCAGCCAATCACTGACAATCTTCGTCCATTGTCGCCCACACAGACCAATTTCCGAAATGCAAAACATACCTCAGTAGATAGTATAGATACCCATCTACTTAACTATTTATCATCCAATCACCGTTCTACGTTGTTCTAAACAGCTCGAGACACGTTAGGCAGACGGAAGTACGCGCCGACTGCTGTGGTCGTGACCTTTTCTTGGGTACATATCTAGACATAATTCATACTCCCTCACTACCGCACTCATAAAAGGCATTTATATAATTTCATAGAGGACGCAAAACGCTCTCTCTCTCTCTCTCTCTCTCTCTCGTCGCGTCAGTCGAGCCTCATACGTTGTGTAATGCTGACGCACGTAGCGTAACTTGATACGGGCAGCTCACATGCACTGACCTGCATACGTTACATGTTTGTGACGATTTTTCGCTGAGCCGTGCCGGGTTGGGTGCGCCCAGTTACGCGACACTCACGAGGGTCGGGTAGGGGGCCGGGACCGGGGCCGGGGAAATAATGCATGGGCCTTCTTGCAGCTCAGTGACGGATTTTGCTGCAGCTGAGTGAGGTTATGAAGTAATGAGATCTTCATGTTTGGGAGTTTAGTGTCCTTTTCCACCACATAGGGGTGATATAAAAGACCGAGAGGATTGGGTCTACTGGTTAAGGGATCCTGAGCCGCCCGGTTCGAATCCCTGGTGGGCAGGAATTTGGATGGATTTTTCCTTTCCAAATCGAATTAAAATCACGTGCAGATTTGTTTGCGGGGCCTGTCCCGCACTCGTGTACAGTACACACACACACACACACACACACACACACACACACACACACACACACGCACGCACGCACGCACGCACGCATGCACGCACGCACGCACACAAACACACACACACAAATAGCAAGTGTGCACGCTAAAAATCCCATGTCCATCTTTCAAAGAAGAGTAGGTTGTGGCCGGTGGTTTGGTAAACAGAAATTCTGCCGCACCAGGGTGAATAGCAGGGTGAAGGCTTGCACATAATGTAGCTCTTAGCCGCAGGAGGCTTTCACTGCTTCGTCCTCCAGCCCTGCGGTGAGTATTTCAGACGAGATATCTACGTGCGCCGAGGAGAAGTCTACCATACCATATAAAGTACCAGGAAAAGGCCAGCAGTGTGTGTGTGTGTGTGTGTGTAAATCATAGCTGTTTGTTTCAGTACATTAATAAACAAACAAGAAACGATAGCAAGAAACAAATTCGAACCAAAATCAAAACGAAACGTTCACTGTTTACTGATATGTGTTTGCTGGTCACAGCATGAGCAAAGCTGACACAAATACAATGCAGTTTATTCATTATGCCATCAGTATTGTAACCGGACCGTCGAACTTTAAGGGTTCCGTTCCTTGTTTCGGCTCCTAGGTAAGGCTGGAGATTGCCAAGGAGTGGCGACAAAATAATATACAATTTGATGCGTGAAGTAATGTTTCAGCCTCGCGTTGTGTTCGTAATCAGTCGTTTTCGCACTAACCAGCCACGGTATCCAGAAAAACCCTAGCAACATCAGATAGAAGTGTAGTCAGGTGCTGTGTGTCTGATGTCAGCGAGAGGGAAAGACTGAGAGGGAAAGGTTTTGTACACACTCAGCCACACGCTATCTCACTGATAAACAAGCATGGAAACACATAGTCGAATCTTTTCAAAGTTCTGATTCTTCAAATACCGAGCGACATAACTGCTCATTCTTTCAATAGACGACTACACTCGGCAAGTCCCGAGGTCAAAGTCCTGTGTCTTTACTCTGCCGTGTATTGGCAATACACATTACATCCATGACGACATTTTATGGAAAGGGGGGGCGGGGCGAGAGAGATTGACGAAAATTTTGTCATTTTCCTCAAATGACGTCAATGGTCTTACCGCTTTCTTTCCATCTCGGACTACACATGCTCTCCTCATTGTGGTGTCTGGTAAGAAAGTTTGCCAGACCATGCCACGCGCTGTACTTATTATGCCGCGGCACGCGATTGGCTGAATTCTGGGGGCTCGCCTCCTTTGATTGACAGGAGTGTAGTGGCCTATCATGCTATCGGCGGGAAAAAACATAGTCGAATATGTTCAACCGTCTGATTCTCCAAAGGTATTACGAGGCAACTGTTCATTCCTTCAATTACCTTTGGGGTGAGCGGTGGCCTAATAGGTCGGATTTAGTCGGATTTAGCCGCTGCGCTACTGAACGGCCGTCACTAATGTCACGGCGATGAAGCGTGGGTTCGAGCCCAGGTCGAGCTTGTGATATGTGATACCGGTTTTTCCTGGCTACCGGGCTGCTCATCGGGAGTTTCTCTCCGGGTTATCCGGCTTTCTTCCCCCAGCAAAAAATTGTAAAAAGTATAGGATAGGTATTGGGTGGCGCTGCACCGCGGCGACGCGCTTCCCCTGGGGGAGGCAGCCCGCATTTCCCGAAAGGAACAATAAAGTAGTACCCCCCCCCCACCCCCCCCCCCAAAAAAAAAAAAAAAAAAAATCAAAAAAAAAAAAAAAAAAAAAATTCTCAGCACGGAGGTTCGAGGGTTCACTGCCAGAGAGTACCATCGAAATACAGGTAGGAAAAAAGAGAGATATTAAATATAATGGTATTTGTAAGGCGCATTTCTTTAGAATAAAATTCCATGCGCCAATCGCTCACCGACACTCACGCACATATTACAAGCGATGGACAGGCATACACTGGTGAAACAGATCAGCTACTGACACGGGAAATTACTGGAAGGCTTTACAAAAGAGGAACGTTTTAGGATTGCCCTTAAAACAGACAGCATGGGCGCATTTCTCAGATGTGCTGGCAGAGGATTCCAAAAGGTCGGTGCCACAAAACTGAAAGAGCGCTCGCCAAACGATTTCAGGTTGCGCTTGGGAATTTTGAGAAGCCTCTCGTTCGCGACGGTTGATAGGTGACGAGTGAAGCTGAAAGGTATGGTGGAAGGGTGCCATCAAAATGACGAAAATCCAGAAAAGAAATTTTATACTAAAGACGGAAATGGACTGGTAACCAATGGAGCTATCTCAGAAGTGGTGTTGCATGCTCTCGCTTGCGTTTGCACAACACTAAGCGCGCAGCGGTGTTCTGAACTCTTTGAAGGCGGCCTAACTGTCCTGCTGGAAGGCCAGCCAGTGCTGAGTTACAGCAGTCGAGGCGTGAGGATATGAGAGCAGTAACTAATTTTACACAAGCACTCAGTGAAAGGTACGGTCGAATTGACGCAATACGCCTGAATTGAAGAAAACATGCGCGGCAGACACTGCTAATCTGGGCCGCGTTTCTCTCGCGGGTGCGTTCGCGTGCGTACGCCGAAGTCGCTCTGCCTCGTTCGAAACGGCCAATTACAACAAGGCGCTTTCAAAAATGGCGGCGGAATCACGAACACGGTTGTTGGCAAGGTTGAAAAGGAAGAAGAAAACTCTAGTGCTCGCAGCTATCAGCCATCTTTTGAGCGCAGAAGACGACGTTTTTGAGGAGGAGCAATAATTACTGGCTTGGAGCATGACATACCGCTAGTATGCATGTATATGAAGTGCAGCCTTGTGTTGAAGATCTGTAAATACTTCATTTAATAACACCGTAGATGATCCGCTTATTTTAAAGTATGAACAATAGAACTGATAGAATATAAAATTGACGGGAGATAACCCGAAACATGAAAAGAGACACATTCATCATGCGTTGTCTCTCTTTGTCCTTTCCTGTCTTCTGGTGAACTGCTGTGGTACAAAAATGGAGACCACGCGAAACAACAGCATGTTTGAAATGTACAGATTTGGAGAAAAATAGCAACAACAAAAACGAACAACAATCACTCTAACTTTGAAAAATAAAATCGAAACAAACCCCAAAACAGATATTTTACATCTTGTACAGCTGTTTCAACAGATCATGTCTGTTACTATTTACATTGTAAGTGCCTAGTTCAATGACTAAGTAAATCGACTCAACTATAATAATAGTAAAGTGTGTGTGGGGGGGGGGGGGGAGGGGGGGGGGGGGGGCATTAACATCATGAACGTTGTAAGGAAATACTGCAACGTACACAAAATAGAAGATACAACTGTACATCTGAAGCGTACGTAACTAGCATTTTAGAATAACAGCAAGAACTGAAAACTAAGTGAAAAGAGCAATACTGTGGAAAATCACATACATTGTGACAAAATTCATAAAAATGTCTGCAGAATCTGTTACTTGATTACATTTAACATGAACCAAATTTTGGCTTCCTTGTTCCAATACCGCGGGAATGGACTGTAGGGTTAGCGGGATGGGAAATGTGCCAAGTTTCTTGTGGTGCGTACAACTAACCACACAGATCACGCCCACACAAACTGTACAAACTGCATATCGGTTTATCAGCAGGGAATCTTACGAAAATTGAGGCTCCTGTTTTTCTGGATAGGGTGTACCTTTCTCTTGTGCCTCATCCCTCGTCGCGCCAACTACTCTGCTGACCCAATCTTCGACAGGAATTTGTTGAGGCGGACCTGTCGGCCCAGGACACCTGTACGACACAGGCCCAGTCTCTTCGTGAAACGACACACCAGGGAAGAACTTCACCCGGATTTCAATCACGTACTTGTCATCAGGGCAGTTCTCCACTTTGTGAAAATGTACCGTGACGGGAACCTCCGGCCTTGAGCAGCCAAGCCAAAGCATTTTGTCACGAATGTTTGTTTGAATGCTTTGTTGAAACCGATCCTGTTCAGTGGGTGTCAGACGAAGACCCTGGCACAAGAATTTGGCCCCGGTCTGTTGTTGCTTTTTGTTTGGTACTGCTTCTGCCTTAGCTACGTGGTACACTCCGATGTTGTCTCCATTTTCTTCATCCGCATTTTCTTCCTTCCAAATCTGATACGTGTTGTCGTGCACGGTTAGTATGCTGTTTGCTTCTCCGCCTTGAACCGGCGCCCACTTTTTGACTTCTGTATCCTCCTCCGTCACCCCAATGTAAATGGAACCGCCTTTCGGGATCTTGGAAAATGCTGAGATGTATTCTTGGATCCTAACCCTCTCCCAACAGTACTTCATCAGCTCCTGCACCCTGGTGTCTTCGGTGGCCTCTGCAGGCAGGTTGGGTGCAGACTTTGCTTGCAATAACATAGACTCCTGGAAAGGTTCCTGAAAATTCGATCTCTTGATCTTGACCTGCTGGCTGTCAATAAACAAAATGTTGGGTTGTTCTGACTTTATTTTGGGTTGTTCTGACTTCACCTCTTTGGAGGCGTTTGTCATCAAAGCTCGCATCTGAGCATGAGATGGATCTGCTTTCCCCTTGTTTACAGATACTTTGGAATTAAAGTAAAGGGTACTGAAAGGTCGGTCTTTGGGGCCTGGCTTTACTCTGTACACGATATGTGAACTGTCATAGAAGTAACGTTCGAATTTGTCGTGGAAGAGGCTGTCGTCTGGTATGAGCTGCACTAAACGGTCGTCTATCTTCTGGTCCAGATGTCCAAGAAGGTTTTGGTTTTTCTTCTTCACGTGGATGATGATCCCCCCTCCTTTCTCATTCATCATTGCGTTGACGGCTTCCATGAACTTGCCGATTTTCTTACTGAGTTTTCCAGTGATGAAATACTTCAGTTCTTCCTCCAGAGTGATTGTGGCCGTGCAGAAGGGTAGCTTTGGGCACTTGTCACACCCTGGAACCTGCCCTAGCGAACGACAAAAGACACTTTTTGTTTTTTCCAGAGAGAGAGAGAGAGAGAGGATGATGATGACAATGACTGCCGTGCGGCCTTATTTTAACTTGTCCTTTCTTATTACGCGCTTTTTATACCCCCCCCCCCCCCCCACACACACACCGAAACCAGCCCCACCTACCCCTCAGCATTTAAATAATATACATGTAGAACATTTGACGCCAGAAGAATAGTACCACAGCAGTTGTTCTCTATTTGCACATAAAAACGTGAGCATACCTAATAAAAAGGAAATGTTAGAAGACCATTTTACATACTGGCATCGCGTCTACGGCCTCCATCTCTGCTTTTATGGCGCCCCCTAGATTTTGATCGCCCCCGGCTGTCTGGTGGTCGAGCACCGTGCCCGTAATCAGCTTTTCGCCGACGTTGATCTGCTGATAGACAAGGCAAGAATGGGAAACATTGCACGTTTTATTTCAAAGTGTCGATATTATGTTTTATCCCACTCTATCACTACTACCGTCATGGTTTAAATAGAGCTTACATGATTAGTTCGAGCGGTTTACCACGAAAGAAACCTCGAGATGTTTCAAGTTTTGCCGTAGCTATCGAGGTTCACACGTCACGGCCGGTTATTTTGTTAAGTTTTGGGGGTTACATTTTATTTTGCTTGGATCACGTAAAAATTTATCGCACAGAAAAATCTCTGCAAAGTATCTGCGAGAGCACTTTTAAATGCCAGTACACTAACACATGCTTTGAAGAAATTCTTCTTAGCATCAAGAACTTTCAACTGCTCTACGCACCATTTTCTCACAAATCAGTGCGCAGAATTTTGATGGGATACATAAGTCACTAGTCGTCCTACCAGAAAAATAGAGAGTGGAGAGGGTGTATTATTGCCTCAGACCAAGAATCACGATACTGATCTGTAGAAAAAAATCTGATGAAACAAATGGACTAAAACCGGAATAATGACTGCAGAACATATGTTTCAGAATTTCAGGGATGTCTCCATCAGGACCCGCACTTTATTCTTATAAAGTGTTTTACAGCCCCACGGACTTCAGCAGCTGTGATGTCAGCATCTAGCCGCTCATCAAGTACATCATCAGTAGGCAAATCAAAGTTTAATTCACTCTCATCAGAGACAGAGAGGGGGGGGGGGGAGAAATGATAATTATGGTACAAACACTGGCATACACGCCAATGTAAGCAAAACAAATACACAAACAAAAACATTCAACCGTATACAACTCTGTGTGACAGGGAATTGTTTTGGCGTTTTCTGTTCACTCATCCCATATCCACAAACTGTACACGCATGTAACACTTTCTGAGAACGAACCAATAACGTGAAAGCACAGTCATCAGATTCATTCGGCGATATGGAAGTTTTCCAATGATAGCAGTTCTGTTGAAGACTCACCAAGCAAATCCTCATCTTTGTGATGTCGATGACAGTTCTGATGAAGACTTGACAAGCGCTTCCTCACCTGGTTGTTGTGACGTCGATAACAGTTCTGTTGAAGACTCACTAAGCTCATCCTGATCTGTCTGTTGTGATGTCGACGGCCAATCAGCACTGGTTGTCAATGCCGTACAGAGAGATTCCACACTGTCGGTCCATTTCGCACAAACTTCGCCAGGCACGTGTTTCTTTTGCTCCACCGGCGACTGAGAATAGATGCCCTTCCACTTTCCCTTGTATTGAACCCAAGAGTTTTCAAAGGCAGTGTCCTGCGACTTGGGCCGGCCGAAGTACTCCACCACTTGCAGAGAACGGTGGACGCAGAACTTAATCGTGTCTTTTGCTGCCGCTAGAGTCAGTGGGTTCAGAAGAAGGCCAACATCCTGTTTCTGTACAGACTGCATATCGGTTTATCAGCACGGAATCTTACGAAACTTGAGGCTCCTGTTTTTCTAGATACGGTGTACCTTCCTGTTGTGCCTCAGCCCTTGTCGCGCCAACTACTCTGCTGACCCACTCTTGGACAGGAATTTGTTGAGGCGGACCTGTCGGCCCAGGACACCTGTACGACACAGGCCCAGTCTCTTCGTGAAACGACACACCAGGGAAGAACTTCACCCGGATTTCAATCACGTACTTGTCATCAGGGCAGTTCGCCACTTTGTGAAAATGTACCGTGACGGGAACCTCCGGCTTTGAGCAGCCCAGCCAAAGCATCTTGTCACGAATGTTTGTTTGAATGCTTTGTCGAAACCGATCCTGTTCAGTGGGTGTCAGACGAAGACCCTGGCACAAGAATTTGGCCCCGGTCTGTTGTTGCTTTTTGTTTGGTACTGCTTCTGCCTTAGCTACGTGGTACACTCCGATGTTGTCTCCATTTTCTTCATCCGCATTTTCTTCCTTCCAAATCTGATACGTGTTATCGTGCACTGTGAGTATGCTGTTTGCTTCTTCGCCTTGAACCGGCGCCCACTTTTTGACATCTGTATCCTCCTCCGTCACACCAATGTAAATGGGCCCCATGGGCTCGCCTTCACGCGGCGGGGCTGATTTCGCCAAGCTTGCTCTTATTTCTGCCTCCCTCGGTCCATTCAGATCTTTTGCTCTTTGGTCTTTTGCTCGGTCCATTCAGGTCTTTTGCTCTTAAAATCTCCTCTGGGGGGAGGTGGGTGTCTGCTGACCCTTGGTCCAGTGAGACATCTGAGGGTCGTTTCTGACTTCACTGGATTCCCCCGCCCCCCACCTGGTCTTCACCCTGGCGGGCTTTGTTCGTAGCGCCCTGTTGGTGCTGCTGAACACCTGTCATGTTGAAGACCTTCACAACGCACCCCTCTCTGGTGCGTTGTTTTCCCAAACCGCCTCACGGCGGGGAGGTTCCGTATTGGAGGGGTCTATTCTCCAACTGCCTCCCACGCATGTTGTCTTCATTGGCAACTAAGGAATTTTCCTTCCTACCTCTTCTGTCTATCACTTACCAGCCCATTCGCCTCTATTTCTCTTTTAAACCTCACAAATTTAGCCGCCCTGTCCTTCCTCTCATCTGATTTCTAAGTTCGGCCCTTTCATCAATATTTCTTCTTTATAACCCCTCACTCACGTCTGCAGTACCAGTGGTTAGGAATAAGTGATGTTGGGCATATGCTGCGAACTGGTTTATTGCGCCTAGGAGATGATAAGTTGCAATATTTGCTGTATATGCACTTAGTATTTATCTTTGTTTTACCTAGTTGTAATTGTTATTTGTTTTCTACGCTTTTTTGTAACCGGGAGTTCGATAAATTAGCATGAAGGTGCAGCGTCTCCTGCATGCCCTAGGTTTATATTGCCCCGTAGATCAGTTTGCATCCTTTGCCCAACGTTGCATTTTTGCTTTTTTTTTTCATGTCTGCGAGTTTAACGTCCTTTTCCTCCACATATGGGTGACATCAAAGACGGGGCAACGAGAAAAAGGACAGCACAAATATTTGGCCCCAGCCGTGGAGAGACTGACTGACTGACTGACTGAAACTTTATTTTCCAAGGATGAGATAATAGACGCACAGGTCTCTCTTACTATCTGTCCTTGCTACACTAACAAAGCACTCAAAATGCATCAGGACACACACACACACACACACACACACACACACACACACACACACACACACACACACACACACACACACTCGTGCGCGCACGGACTGACCAGCACTTTCACGCTTTACAGCACATTTCACGAACATTACAGTGTAAATGCTTATGCAAAGAATAAGAAGTTATCAACTCAAAATACAAGAGAAATACTCATAACAAATTCTAAAGAACTAAAAACTCAGTAAAGGGAAGACTTTTTTTTTACCATGGTTAGTGAGGACCGTGAGAAATTATTTATTAGTCAGAAAATTCTGACGCACGTGAACTTTGAACCTTGAGAAATTGTTAATTAGTCGGACCTCAGGTGGTAGCATGTTCCAGATGAATGCACCAGAATAGGAGAGACTAGACTTGAACAAGTCTAGACGTGGACGTGGGACAAATAGACTGTTCCTAGAGGTGCTGTATCGGGTGTCACTGGGCCTGAAGAGTTTTGACAAGTAGGAAGGGGCTTTCCCTTTCAGAACATTATGCAGAGAGAGAGAGAGAGAGAGGTGTATGGAAACAAGGGTCACAACACTAACATGCGTTGGTGAATGTTCAATGAAGTCCTTTGGCCAAGCTGTAATGAAATGACGCTTGCATTGATTTGCCAAATGAATAAATCCCTGATCTTACTGCATGTTCAGGCTTCGTTTTTAAGTTGTTTCTCTATAGAGAAACAACTTTATGAGACGGGGCAGATTTTGCTGCGCGCAGCAGCAAGTTTCAGTGATACAAAACAAGACTGTGACGTTTCTCCACACAATAATACTTTCACGCACATAGTGACGTAACGAAACCTGCGTCATAGACACTTGACGTGCACACTATGCTGCTGCGTTCTTTTTGGCGGGAGTTGTGAGACGTGTGTGTGTGTGTGTGTGTGTGTGTGTGTGTGTGTGTGTGTGTGGACGGATGTAATGATGGCTATCTCCTAAACCACCTCGATGGAGGCCTTTTTACTTTGAGATAAAATGGGAAATCACCTTCTCCAGACCTACCTTTCACGATTTTTAGCCTGCCGCATTTTCAGAAGAGTTATCGCCGATTTTAAAAAATCGGTCGTGTTACGAATTTTTTCGAAAAAGTTGTTCGAATTCCTTCATTTTCTAGACTTTGGAAGTTCACCCAATCACACTGCCTGTATTCGTGCTACAGCTCTGTAGCTCTGACTGGTTTTGTGTAAAAAAAATATTTTCGAGGTAGGGTTGGTTTGCACATAAGATCAAATATCTATGAAAAGACTACTGCAAATTACTTATCATCCCGGCGTTTTTGTCTAGTGTGACAACTGCACATATGACAGGAACTACTGCACTATTATAGCTTTAGCATTTAGAATAACTGAACTTTTAGATAAACATAACTTTTTCAAGTTTCTGCGAAAAGCACCGGTCAAAAGAGTTCCAAATTTTCGATTTCATAAGTACAATACAAGGTATTCTAGTCCATGTTTCACCAGCCCTCTAGATCTTCCAGATTTTATGTAAAAATTAATTCAGCCAGGGAAGTCACAAAAGCAACAGGGAAATTACAAGACATGCACAAGCATCATCTGTCATACCACCAGTGTGAAGCTGACGTCAAACGCTTAGTTCCCAGACAAAATAAGCAAGTATCGTCACTGCCTCCGACATTTCACCAGCCCTCTAGATCTTCCAGATTTCATGTGAAAAATAATTCAATCGGGGAAGCCACAAAGCCAACAGGGAAATCACAAGACATAAACAAGCTTCCTCAGACGACCGTAGTGCTAGAGGCTGACGTCAAAATGTTTAGTTCGCGGAACTGACGTCATCTCTCCGTCTGTGTATGACGACCTGCCTGAGGCTGACGTCAAATGTTTAGTTCACGGAACTGACCTCTCTCTCTCTCTCTCTCTCTCTCTGGGGAGCCAGGGTAGCCGAATGGTAGAGCGTTGGACTTTCAATGCTCGGGTCGAGAGTTCGAATCCCGGCTTGGGCCAAATATTTCTGCTGGCCTTTCTCTCGTTGCCCCGTCTTTGATATCACCCTTACAGGGTGGAAAAGGACGTTAAACTCCTAAACACCCACCCACCCACTCTCTCTCTCTCTCTCTCTCTGTCTCTCTCGCTCTCCCCCCACCCGGCCCCACCCCCAGTCACGTGACTAATCGGTCGAGGTCGTAGAGGATCTAGTGTCATTGGTAGAACATGGAGAGGGGAGATACCGGCAACAATAACAACAAAACAGACAAAATAAAATGAAATTTGGAGAAACAACTTTGTAGGACGGGGCCGTTCCTCCTTGTTTTTTTTTTGTTTTTTTTAGCTCTATGTGCACATAAAACGTGCATTACTGAATGTCTACAAACCCTGTGAAAAGGAAATGTTAGAAGACCATTTTACATACTGGCATCGCGTCTACGGCCTCCATCTCCATCTCTGCTTTCATGGCGCCCCCTGGATTCTGATCGCCCCCAGCTGTCTGGTGGTCGGGCACCGTGCCTGTAATCAGCTTCTTGCCGACGTTGACCTGCTGATAGACAAGGCAAGAATGAGATACCTTGCACGTTTTATTTCAAAGTGTCGATATTATGTTTTATCCCACTCTATCACTACTACCGTCATGGTTTAAATAGAGCTTACATGATTAGTTCGAGCGGTTTACCACGAAAGAAACCTCGAGATGTTTCAAGTTTTGCCGTAGCTATCGAGGTTCACACGTCACGGCCGGTTATTTTGTTAAATTTTGGGGGTTACATTTCATTTTGCTTGGATCACGTAAAAATTGATCGCACAGAAAAACCTCTTTATTTTCGAGAGCACTTTTAAATGCCAGTAAAGTAACACATGCTTTGAATAATTCTTCTTAACATCAAGAACTTTCAACTGCTCTACGCACCATTTTCTCACAAATCAGAGCATAGAATGTTGAGGGGGTACACAAGTCATTAGTCACCCTAACAGAAAAATAAAATGTCGGAGAAAATGTATGAGACTAGAGCAGTAGAGGTAAGAGTCTGATGCTCGTGGTATAAATAGCTTACATGATTAGTTCGAGTGGTTTAATTACCACGAAAGAAACCACTCGATGTTTCAATATTTGCCGTAACTACCTCGCCAGAGTGCAAAACGTCTTCCTAGCACTCTCTCTGCCCTCCGCCGCCGTGGCGAGCGGACGTGTTCCGGCTGTGCTCTGGTGTTCAGCCAGCCGTGACCGCCGACTGCATCAACTGACCGACCCAAAACTGTAACTAGTGTTCTATTGCAAGGACTTTCTACTCAATCAGTTGAACTTTGTGTGTTTCTGCCAAGTTGGAGTTATCTTCATTACTGATCTTCATCTGTGGATTTTAATCATCTGGACATTAGTTCCGAAGTTACTTCTGTTCGGGAACAACTTTTCTTGCCAAGATTTGTGTTGTGACACGGACCGTGCTGTGATTTATCGTCGTCTTCGTCAGCAGTCTACTTTCATGACCTTGAACTGACGAGTGAACAAGGTATTCAGGTTTTGTGCATTTACATTATTGTTTTCTCTGCCTGTGATACACTGCCCATCAGCCTTGTTTGTGACTTCTAAAAACTAAAAACGTTCTTTGTCACTTTCGTTGAGTGACTGCAGTTCTCACGTTGTGTCATAATCGGCTTAGTGTCGGCATGGTCATCGCATCTTCGTTCCCGGACTGCCCAGTGTTTGCGTTTGAGATTAACGAGGATAACGTCTCACTGTCGAGTGTCTTGTGAGACGAGAGCGGGGTGTCATCCACAGCTGTACCTCGTCTGATCGCGGCAGCAATCAACCAGACGGCGCCAGCCGATGCGTTGGCACTTCCTGTGGTCAGCATCAGCGGAACCCACCCCCTCCTCCCCTTCTCCAGTCTCCTCGCCACCCTCCCGCTCCCACCAACTTGATGATAGTTGCTGATCTAAAGCACAAACATTCTGACACGATGGCATGTGTTGCTCAGAGTCCAGGTGTTGTGACGCAACAGCCTTCCCCGTCTTTAAGTGTGGCCCTGCAGCCAACCTTCCGTCCTGCATCAACCCCCCACATGCCAGACCCTCCCTCCACCCCCCGCTTAACGAACCCTGACATGCCACCGCTTGCTGACACTGCCTGCGGGACCCAGACACGCTTCTTTGCAAACGGACCGGATGCCACATTCACCCTCAAGCGCTGGCGTGCCGCTCTTCATGCCCGCTACTACAGACAACTTCAGGATGCCGGATACCATACCGTTTTCTGGCGTGACACTGACCACTACGATGAGGACATTGTAGTTGATGACAGTCTCCTAGACTGTTCTACGCCAGCCATCCCTGATGATCTGGGAAGGACATTTGTCCAGGTGTATGAGGGTACTGCAAAAAAAATCACAATTACCCTCATCTACCGACAGAGGCGATCTTCAGGTGGGACGTGTCACATACAAGGACAGCAGAAGGATGCGTGGGTGGCAGCGGAATATCGATCCCTGTGTGCATACGTCGAAGCACTCAAAAATGGACTTGCTGATCCTGCTGATAATGTCCCTGTTGACGTGATGCAACACCAGTCCTGCGTCGCTACCTCCGCGCCAATTATCACGCTCCCTCCCGACACCCCTCCACGCCCTTCGGCGGATTTCGTAGACGCCCCTCTTACGTCTTTACCCCAGTCAGAAAACTCTAACCCCTTAGTGGTTGACCGGGCAACCGACTTTGAACAGCTCTCCTCACTCGCCACTCCCGACTTCCAAAAGCAACCCCGTCCTGTGGCAGAGGCCGTGTGCAGTGTTGACACGAGCCTTCAAGTGCAGACAGCGTCCTCCACTGATGATCCTATCAATGGATCATCTGTCTCGCCTGATTGTTCGCAGAGCGTATCCGTTGATGCCCAGGCTGGCGATAGCGAGCGGACTGTTAATCCCTCCCCTAACCCATCTGCTACGCAAGACTGCACACCCGCACTATCCTCCTCTGTCAGCAGCAAAATGCCCGTGCCATGTAGCGATGAGGACACAGCGAGTGAGCTTGTTGTTTCCGGCAGCTGCTCATCATCGCCTACATTGTGTATGACACTTCACTCCCAGTTAGACAAGGCGCATGATGTAATCGATGCACTTCGCAGAGAAATGTACACCTTGAAAAGAGACGTCGCGGCGGCTGTGATCAAGGTGGACCAGCTAGACTGTGGGGTTAGGGACAACGCTGTGCGAGCATCTAATGCTATCGGGATGTCCGAGAAATGGCTTTGTGATCAGCTTGATGAACTTCGAGAAGAAGTCAACAAACTCCAAAAGTCAAACTACCACACCAAGGACAGCGTCAAGAGACTTTCCTCCGCCCGTGACAGCCATAGTAACCTCATACGTGATCTCACGAAGCGGGTAGAGACTACGGTTACACTGCCCTCAGGTCAAGCTTCCCTGCGGCAATCAGCGGCCACAAACAGTAAGAGTGTGCCCTCTCCCAGTGCGCCGTGTGATAAGCGGATTACCACTATTAGTGACGCAACCGCGTCACGCGTCGACGGTACCGCCATCCCTGTACGGGTGTCTGTACCCGGACACATCATCCCAGGGACAGATGCTAACCCGGAGACCAGTCACCCAGAAGCCAAGGATACTAAGCGGATTAGTGATCGTCCTCCCGCTGACCGTGACCTTGCTGCCCTGTCTCCCGCTGAGGTCATGTCACAGCATAGTGTTCAGCCTGACGCATCTTCCGTCATCATAGGTGACTCTGTTTTGAAACACATGCGTAGTGACAGGATGTCAACCAAACAGGAGAAGGTGCAGGTGATCTCTGTGTCTGGCCTGTCCACTGTTGATCTCACTGAATGGCTACTCCAGCAGCCAGAGGCCCCACACGTTGACGTCCTTACTGTGCATGTGGGTGTCAATGACTGCAAGTCCGGCGTTATAACAGCACCAGAGTGGGACCAGCTGTTCGGCCTGTGTCGGCAGGTATTCAGTCATGCGCGACTACAAGCCTCCAGTATTCTTCCTGCCAAAGGAAGGCACGAACTTAATCACGTCATTGTGCCGTCTAATGACTGTCTTCAGCGAATGTGCGAACGGAGAAACGTGCTGTTTATAGACAACACGCCCACGTTCACAGCACCTAGTGGTGCTCCCCGTCTTGCACTGTATCGCCAGGACAAGCGTGATGCCATCCACCCGAGTTTCAAAGGCATGACTCGCCTGGCCAGTAACATCAAACGTGCGGGCCAGCCAGTCAACAGCTCCAGCTACCCTACACCGACAGGCACCGACAGTACCTCCCAACAACCATCGGGCAGGGAGATGTACTATACTGTTACTGCTAGGCACCAACCAGTCACCCGTGGAACACCTGATTGTACAGCTCATGGTCAGGCAACCTCCCAATCACTGGCATCCTCAGAGCTGCAGCAGCCGCTTCTACAATACGACCAGCCTTTGCAGCATCACCAGCTCCAACAACAACAGCAACATTACGCTCGTCATCAGCAGCAACTATGCCCTCCACCATTGTCACCTTCCACACAACGCATCCAGGCGACCCCTCAGTTTTCCGCCAGCTTCTGCCAACCATCTTCCTGGAGCGACTACAACACTCTTTCTGTGTTCCGGCATCCACATGGTTTCCCGCCCTCCTTCACCTCCACAGGGATACTTCATCCAGGTCCTTCAATTGCACCGTCACATCAGTGGGCCTCGTTTCCAGGTGCATGTCATCTGTACTAGGTGTGTGTGATATATCGCGGTGTTAAGTGTAGCCTGTGTCTACATTGTGCTCTACATTGGATTACCCTCTGTGTTCTACTTTGGATTACCCTCTGTGTTCCACATTGGATTACCCTCTGTGTTCTACTTTGGAGTACCCTCTGTGTTCCACATTGGATTACCCTCTGTATTTGGATTACTCCCTGTGCTCCCCATTCGATTACTAATAACTGTGCTTATTTGGCCTAGCTTTCGGTAACTTGTCAGTGTTGAGTGGCCTTTCAAAGCGCGAACTGCAGATATACGCACGACTGAGTGCTATAGACACTGGTGTGCGTATCAACCTTTATTAACATCGTCATTTTTAAACATTCTTTTATATTCTTTTGTGGCATTCTGTGGTTTACTTCATCCTGCTTACGTGATTAGCTAATAACTCATATCACCCTTTAAGTATTTGACCAGTGATTTCGTCAGGCAAAATATACCTCTACAAACAGTTCCTGCTTGACGAATCTACGAACTGACACAGAAGCCTTTGTGCTCAGCTAAAAGATTCCTCAGTCGTGTGATTGGTCTGATTTACTTCAATCATTTATCTAATTTTGTGCTTTCTTGTTTTGTTTGTTTTCCCTTTCTTTGTTTGGTCTACTAGTGCAACCCGAGTCTGTGACCGGCATAGCCCTGAATAGTTTATACTGCTTATAGTGCTTGTTTTTAAATCGTTTTGCTTACGCCTATCCACCCAACACGAGCGTCTTTAAACTGTAAACAGTACCTGCATATCGATTGTTCATTAACATAGTAAATATGTCAAGTGTTCGACGACAAACTCAGTTAAAGATTGGGCACCTTAACGTATATCATTTATCCAACAAGGTAAACGACCTTTGTGCTTATCTTAACAACTCTGAACCATTCCACCTGTTTGGTCTAAGTGAGACACGTCTTAACGATTCCATTAGTGACGATGCGATACGTATTCAAATTTTTTCTGTTCTTCGTCGCGACCCCGACACCCCTGGTAAAACGGGCATTGCAGTGTATGTTCACAACTCCATCCAGCACTTAGTCCGCCGGCGCAAGGACCTTGAAATCCCCAAAGTTGAATGCCTGTGGCTTGAAGTTAGGGACACCAAGACTCGGCCTTTCTTCCTTGGATTTGTCTATCGTAACCCTAATTCTACCTTTGAGTGGTACGACGATTTTCTGTCCGCAGTCGAAAATATTGGCTTACCCAATAGTGACGTCCTTCTCTTGGGAGACTTTAATATTAATCTTCTAAAATCATATCCTGCCTGGGAATGCACTAGCTCACTGGTCGGCCTTCAGCAACTTGTAACAACTCCTACCAGAATAACACCGTCCTCCTCAACACTCATTGATCATATCTATACAAATCGCCCCCACTTGGTATCAGATGTCTGTGTTCCCACCTTCAGTATAAGCGACCACTATCCAGTTGTCTGCTCCTGGCGGTTTAAAATTCCAGCCAAAAATAAGCATGGTCACACGACTATTAACTACAGGTGTTTAAAACACTTCAATGAGGCTGCGTTCCTCTTTGATCTGTATCACACACCCTTCACCGACGTATTCAATGAAAGCGACCCAGAAGCTGCCTTGACACTTTGGTACGAGCTGTATACTTCTGTCCTAAATAAACACGCACCACTCCGACAAAAACGGGTTAAACATCATACTATGCCCCCTTGGTTAACTCAGGAAATAGTTCAAGCAATGGCACTCCGGGACGAGCTGCGTGCACAGAAACGCTTCAGCGAATTTAAGCAACAGAGAAACCGCGTAAAGACTATGGTCAGGCGGGCTCAGAGAGATCTCTGTGAACAAATGATTAAAAATGACAAAGACACAGCATCACTCTGGCGAGCCTTATCAGTCGTTACTAGAGGAAACAATAAACAGTCACCCAATATTCCACCTAATCTCAATGCAAACACCTTTAACAATCATTTCCTCTCAGTCGCTGAGTCTCTCGCTAACTCTTGTGGTGATAGTGGTCAGTATACTTGTCCTGATGCCTTGCGGGCATTTTGTGAAACAAAAACAGTGGGCTCTGAACCATTTGTGATTCCGCCTCTGGCGGTACACGAAGTGGGAAACTTGATCACTTCAATGCGAAGCAAAAAATCATCAGGACCTGATAACATAAGCCCGAAGTTGCTCAAGCTTTCCCTACCTTACATTGTTGATTCCCTAACTTATATTTATAATCTTTGCATTCACAACCACACTTTCCCATCTGCGTTCAAACATGCTAAAGTCATACCATTGCCCAAATCAAAGGATTTAACTGATGTAAACAATTACAGACCAATTTCCCTACTCTCCGCTCTTTCAAAGCCACTTGAGAGGCATGTGCACAAACATCTCCTTAACTACTTGGAGAGCCGCAGTCTTCTCTATTCACTCCAGTCAGGCTTTCGTCCGCAACATTCCTGCCCCACAGCTCTGTCACGATTAGTAGACACTTGGTTGTCTTCTGTGAACGAGTCAAAAGTAACAGGTGTGGTATTTTTAGATTTCAAGAAAGCATTTGACCTAGTCAACCATAACATTCTGCTGGAAAAATTAAAATGTTATTTGCCGAACTCAGAAACAACGTCTTTTTTCAAATCTTACCTGTCTGATAGGAATCAGAAGGTTCTGTTAAATGGTTCTTTTTCTTCCCTTGGTTTGGTGAAACACGGCGTGCCTCAGGGCTCTGTGCTCGGCCCACTTCTGTTTTGTTTATTTATCAATGATTTACCTCTCCATATAACTCACACCGAAGTCACATGTGACATGTTCGCAGATGATACAACCATCCACACTCCTGACACAGAACTTAACAACATCAGTGCACGACTGCAGCAGAGTCTGGACGAAGTGTCTGACTGGTGTGATAGTAATCACATGATTCTAAACCCAAATAAAACTGAATCAATGGTCATAACCACACGCCAAAAACATCAGCTCCGCCCCTTGTCTCTCAGCTTGTCCTTCAGTGACCGCGACATTCAGCAGGTTACCCAACATCGCCTACTAGGGATTACGATAGACAACCAGCTCAAATGGCAAAGTCATATAGACAATGTCTGTAAGACTGTCTCTCGTAACCTCTACATGTTGTCCAAACTAAGGTATATGGTCGATGTTGATGCCCGCAAAATGTTCTATAATGCGCATATAAAGTCTCACTTGGACTACGCATCTACCGTGTGGGATGGTTCAGGGGAAGTCCACACGAAGAGGTTGAATTCCTTACACCGAAGGGCAGCGAAATTAATCCTTCCTGATCCCCTCTTGTCAACGGACCAAAAACTTAAAAAATTAGAGATGCTACCACTAAAACAGCAGTTTCAGTTTAATAAAGGTTTAACAATGTACAAGGCTTGGAAGCACACTCTTCCGCCATATCTTTGCTCCTTGTTTTCACAAAAAGAATCCCTTTATTCCAGGTCCCACAATCAGTTTAAAATCCCCCGCCCCAGGATTGACAAGTACAAATCCAGTCTATCCTTTTCTGGTCCCGATCTTTGGAATTCGCTGCCTCTCCATGTGAGATCATCCCCTTCACTTTATACCTTTAAGAAGCGGCTTTTTAACTTTTTTCGTTCAGTTCAATAGAGCTGGAAAGCCAGTTTCGTCCACACGTACTTAGAAACCAGTCTTCACTAAGCATTATTACCGTAGTAATTTACTAACACCCAACATGTACATATTTACATAATCATGTTAGTTTGCATTAACTTTAATCATTTCTGTTTTCTTGGTTATCCCTGCCATCTATTTTAACTATCATGCTTATTCTCCGCCTTCTTGTATTTCATTTTTGAGTGTCTGTAATGTGTATGCTCCTAAGCTTTTAGTCTTATACTGTAGTCTAGCAACGGCAAGGTTGTAAACTGGCCCTTTGGCCAAAATCTTCTACCGTTGTGAAATAAAGGATTGTCATTGTCATTGTCATTGTCATTGTCTTTCGGTGTCAGCCAAAGACACACTAGTTAGCAGGTAGCGGTGGGGTTGGGGTTGGGGTTGAGGATGGCAATAACAGTCCATCCCTTATTTGTCCATGTTGACTAGGCCTTTGTCCATGGAAGACAGTATGACAATTGTGTGTAGACAACAATACCTCTGTCTCCACGATCGTCATATCTCATAGAAGTCGGTGATCCAAATGACTGTCTTTGTTCGCTCCAGCCACGTTGATGTTGCCTGTCTCTTTGTCTCCATCTGTTGTTATTTTCACTTCTGTCTGGTTTGTGTTTCGGGTACGGAGAAGGTCGGTGGCCATGGGACATGATTTCCAGATCCTAAAATAATTAGAAATGTGATCAGGATAAAACCCCAAATTCGTAATAGCGGAACTAGGCGTCGACAAGACAAAACAATGGTCAGGATTCCTCACTGATTGTTCGCCTGTCTATTCATTTACTTTCTGGAAAAGTATTATTTTAAATCAATTACTATAAATAAAATAAGAACTGCATCTGTATAAGTACAAAGCAAGTTGTTTCCCTTGATGATTATAATGATTGTCCGTGATGTGCAGATACTACTCAGATGGAATGTTTGTGTGTGTTGTGAGTGTGTGCTTTGTTGATTATTTGTCTCTATTAATTATCCCTTCTTTACACTGTTATTGTTATCACTATTTGGATTGCTATTTGGATCAGAGTGTGTGTGTGTGTGTGTGTGTGTGTGTGTGTGTGTGTGTGTGTGTGTGTTTTATATGTTTGTTCTACATGATATTCTTTAGAGTAATATGATATGTCCATCTATGTAGGTCTGTTGTCCATAAATGTTTGTGGCATGTATAGTATATGTCCCAAAAACAGAAATTAAAAAAATAAAATAAGAACAAGAATGAACGTTTGGATATTCCGTGTAATGAAACAAACAGTTATACCGAAAAAAGTAAAATTAAGCATTACGAATTCTATTCGCACTAACGTGAACATGAAAAAGAACAAAATATAATTGCAACTTCACACCATGCTTTCAGTCAATGGTTTCTCGTGCTGGAACAAACATCAGTACTAGCAGAACTGAACCCGTATGTAAAAGTGTAGGTTAATTAAACCCACGGCTACGGGCCTAACCCAGACTAGGACAAAAGAAACCCAAAAGCAAAATTATATATAAAAAAGAAAGCGAAGAAAGGAAAAGAAAAAAATCCTGCAACGGCTTAGGCACCTTGCTGGACTGGTCCGGCTTCTTGATTTAAAAATCAAAAACGCCGAAAATTTAACCCTAGAGCTAGTTTAGTTCGAGGTTAGACTCTAACCCAGGGCTAAAAGCCCTAACCTCGACTATTACATACGGGCCCTGGTGTATGATACCATTGAACATTGAGGGTTTGGAGTGTTACCATGGTACACAGTACAAGAAAACACAACATAACAAGCCACACAGGTATAATCATATGACATCATGTGTGTGTGTGTGTGTGTGTGTGTGTGTGTGTGTGTGTGTGTGTGTGTGTGTGTGAGAGAGAGAGAGTTATGTATGATTTCCTGTTCTTAGATATTTTTTTCCCCTTCTCTTCGTATTCTTCTTTTGAATTTTTCTTTTTTTATGGTAGTGTTGCAACGGCAAGTTTGAAAATGGTCTTTGTATGCCTATAACTTCTTCCGTTGTAAAATGAAGGATCGTTATCGTTATCGTTATCCTTTCCTTTGCAAAAAGATCATACAAAAGACGGATCAAAGAAAAACAAAACAGCAACGACAACAACAACAACCAGCTTTTACCTCTTCCCGTCGCGACTCAAGCTCACGGTCCAGCATTAAACGCCAAGCGTTCTAGCATTCCGGCTATACTTTTTGGAGATTCGTCGTCATCATCATCATTAATATCATCATTGTTATCGTCATCGTCATAATTGTTATCATTATTATTCTTATTAGGCCAGCCTGTGTCTTTCTTCACATGACAATGTCTTTAATCGGCATTTTTAAAAATGTCACACGCGAAACCACCATAAAGAAGATAATAATTATACCCTTTGAGCGATCACGACTCTGTACGGTCTGCCTGCTGGCTATGTGACAGATAAAAAGGTAGACCGGCTTGGAACTAAATATCTGCGCTGGCTAAGTTTTACATCACTTACCCGTCTTTAACACCACCCTTACGTGGTGGAAAAGGACATTTATTCCGCAAAGCAGACAACAACCAAAGCGTAGAGTTAACAGAAAGATAGCCTTCCTTTCTATCGCTGTGTGGCCTTCAACGCAAGGTGAGTGCAATATTATACGAGTTGCTGACAGTGTCAGTCTTACCAGTAAAATGTAACCCGAACACCCCAGTGTTGTATACGTACAAGGAAGTTTTGTTCTGACTGCCTCCACTGGGCCATAGATCACGACCTGAATCATATTACACGTCTGTACTTACCGCACAGTCATCAAGATAGTGATCATTCCGCTACTACGACTCTTGTTTCAAGCTGCAGTTTTTCCGATCATACGATTTCTTTTTTGGAGGAATTAGTGTGCCGTACAGGGGTTTTGCAGTGTAATATTTGGAAGGCTAAAGAGCCTAGCCGTTTTGCCCTAGAGCGGGTTGTCAACAGATCGATGGGCGGAGCTACACTGAAAGCATAGTTTTTGGATATGGACTTGGATTCAGATCAACGCACACACTACACATGCGCGCGCGCGTGTGTGTGTGTGTGTGTGTGTGTGTGTGTGTGTCTGTGTGTGTTGGGGGAGGGGGAAAATGGTGTGTGTGTGTGTTTGGAGGGGGGGGGGGGGGTGAAGGAAACTAAACTACGATCCAAAGTCTTATTCCAGTCCGTCGTTTTCAACCTGAAACCCTTTTTTTTACAGCTGCGTGTAGTAAAACATGGTGGCTCGCGACGCTATTTGCACAAGCTGTAAATATCCGTCCTTTTAGTTGGCGGTGTTGGTTGTTATCAAGTGAAGGAATGTTTGTACACTGGTTTTGTATCGAGCGGAGAAGAACGGCGCAGATCACCACAACGTAAAACTGATCTTTTGAAAGGACAGTTGCTGCTGAGAAGACCGACTTGCTGTGATTATTGTAAAGTGATATGATCAGGCGTCACTCACATTTAGGTCGGTGTTAAGTGTCTTTTCCAGAAAGCTCTACTTGGACAGCAAGCTGATAAAGTGTGTTTGTTTTTCCCTGTAATGACGCCTGGCTCGGCACACCACTCAAGTTCGGGTTTCTGGAGAACACTATGAACTTTGCTCCATGTTTGCTTAGAAGTGGAAGCGATAGAGTAACTGTTATTGTTTCCACATTATAAGCATGGTTACCTGACGTCAAAATCTGTGACTGGTTTGTTGCTGTTGTTTTTTGGTGTTTTTTTTGTGGCGTGTCAGCCGAAAGTCATGGATTCAGGGCCGCTGAGGATTCAACGTGTGTGTGTGTGGTTGTAAGATAATCAGTTCCAGTCGTTTTCATCACATATCAACAACTCTAGGCAGCATAATATATTCTACACTGACGAACTGTCGATTTAACAGGTACGTTTGTTTCTCTGGGTTTTAGTTGCCAGAAATATTGTAAGTACATGTATGTATTACGCATGTATATTTGTTTACTGCAATATCCCTTCTCAACGAGAAGCACTGAGTGCCATAATTACTGTGATGTATTTAATAAGCTGCTGTTACCGCTTCTGTGATGCTTGTGATACTTGTCTGTGATTTTTTTTTCCTCATGCTTATAATTCTCCGGTTAGTCACCAAGTGCAGGATATGTGTGTGTGTGTGTGTGTGTGTGTGTGTGTGTGTGTGTGTGTGTGTGTGTGTGTGTGTGTGTGTGTGAGAGAGAGAGAGAGAGAGAGAGAGAGAGAGAGAGAGAGAGTGTACAATTATATGAATTTAGTGATCTTAACTTCTTTATGTGTCTTATGCTCGCCCGCATGAATTGCCCTACGCGGATAAATAAAGTATTTTTGACTTTGACTTTGACTTTAAATGTACAACTGCAGGTACACGTAGCTGTATTAAGGCAAACATAGTGAACACAGTGATAGTAAACGGACAAAAAAAAAATGCAAGCTATGACCAAAACTATTGTCGTTTTCAAACTGTCGTTGAAGACACACGGAAACTTGCACGTATATTTAAAACTGGGGTTTTAAAAACAGGAAAGGACTTATTAAAAAGCAAACTAAACACGACCAAAACATCTGTTACAATAAGTTATAAAATTATACAAGTGCCTCAAAGAAGGTGTTTGCTGGTCTTGTCTTAACGTAAGACTCGCCTGTTCACGCTTATCTGATTATCGTGGTGAACAGATGAACAGATTTTTATGGTTTTCATTGAAATGTTGTTCGCTACACGAAACATCTAGTTCTGTAAATGATGCATCCGAGTGGTTTGGACTAACCCAAATTAAATTTCTCCGAGTAGGCTGTAGAGTGATTTCAGCTGGAGGTTATTGAAATGAATGAATGTTTGTGACATTTACATAGCGTTCATGCGAAATCCAGGACAGTGGCGGAACAAGGATGTATCATTTGTGTCGTGAATTGCACCTGCACGTGTGTACATTCTTACGTGGTTCATATAAATGAGATTACTGAGTTAAGGAAACTATTCAAGTTAATTTTACTAATTGTAGATTGTTATTTTATTTTTGTAAACTCTACTTGACCCAGATAAACAGCTTCTAGAGAATATGCCATCTCTGTCTAGACAATGTCACGTCGTCAGGCATCATCACCGCCCACGGGCACCAATAGTAAGAAGCCACGTACAGCAGGTTCTGATGACGCGGAACTACTTGCAAGTGCTACACAAGGAACAGGGAGCGAGTTTGTGCATTCACATAATGAGCAAACAAGTGTACAGGTATCACCATCAGCATCCGACATGCAGAATTCACCTAAAGCATCAGAAGGTATTATTTTCGCGCTTCGTGAAATTTACTAGTTAAAGTGCAAAGGAGAACGATGATTCACGATTTGCCAGAGAATCCTAAAATGCCAAGCGGTATACACAGCATTTGGAAAGAGAGACGCCTAAAATTATAAAGACCCCTCTTGCAAAATCACCGACTCCCAGATAAGTAGCTTTGTGTATATGATATTCAACCATTGTCTGCATTTAATATTTACAAATTCTCTTGACACTATTCACTACAGTTCTTTCCATTTTTCCCAAAATTATGTCGACTCACTCACCCCCTCACCTCTACTTGCACACACACGCTCTTAGTCTCCCCCCCCCCCCCCCCCCCCACAGCTACCCCAACCCACCCATTTCCAAACGTTATAAAAGTATATATAAGTGTTTTTGATGTTGTCGTTGTTGTTGTTGAGGAAAACATGTTCCCATAAGCGCCATTTTTCCAGTGTATTAGTGTACCGTGAAAATGTGTTTATCATGCCATCCATAGTTGTTGTTGTTGTTGTTGTTGTTGCTTTGTTTAGTATGTGACACTCACCAAATACATGTTTTTCTGCCAGCGTCTTCATCTAGTGGATCTTTGCCCGAGTCAGCTTACAAAACCGAGGAAGGGCGAAGCAGAATGGTAAGACCTATTATTGCATGTGTGTTAATCGTGATATCTCACATATTGTGCAGAGAAAAGGTAAAGAATAAGGTACATGGAAAAGGTACCGTCGTGAGGATTTATTTCATTCATTTTTGTTTATTTTTACTTTTTTTTTGTTGTTTAAAATCCCTGCCCCCTCCCCTTTTTTATGAAATCATTTACAGCATTCGGTCCATGATTCTGTCGCTCAGAAACTGATTTATTCCACTTGCAGGTGCGAACTCTGAACATTTGCCGTCTCGCTGGGTAAGGGTTATTCGTTGTTTTAGTGCTTTTGACATGGTCTAATAATTTATATCCATCCCTATTTACTGATATCACATTGAGGATCTTGAACACTGAGCAACTTAAAATGGGCTCTGATCAAGATGTTAGTTCATGTGGCTCGTAATGATAGTATGTAAGAACTGTATTATTTCAGGGACAGCACTTAGCAATACAGCCCCCCGCTGCAGGAAACTATCGACAAACTTTCAAAATGTAAGTAAGAGAGAGAGAGAGAGAGAGAGAGAGAGAGAGAGAGAGAGATATGATGCTGATGCTGATGATGAAACTTTATTTATCAACGGTAAAAGCTTTGACAGAAATTCGCCAGTTTGCAAACTTGCCGTTGCTAATACTACAGAGACTAAGGGGGAAAAATGGAGCAAAATATAAAAGAACAAAATTAAACACAGAAAATTAGGCACTAAACTACAAGAAACAAAACCATAGAGAAAATCGTCCATCAGGTCCACACGCATTCACAAACACGTGCGACCTTTGTAAACACAAACCACTCATACAATACTGAATTTACTGATGTAAATAGAAAATCAAAATAACAGAGAGAGAGAGAGAGAGAGAGAGAGAGAGAGAGACTGTGGTCATGTTTTCATACCTGCTGCTTGACAATTGCCATTTACAGACATGATTGTATGAAGGCTGAATAACTAACAAAATGTAAGTAACAGAGAGAGAGAGAGAGAGAGAGAGAGAGACTGTGGTCAAGTTTGAGAAACCTCCCGCTTGGCAACTGCAGTTTACAGACATGATTGTATGAAAGCTGAATAAGATACCTGATGACGAGAATTCATTTTTTCATTTTTTTTTCAGGTAACCTTGAAGACTACAACGACATTGTGGGTTTGTCTGGAGCTTCACCTTTCTTCAATACTCCTGTATACAAGCTCAACCAGGGAAAAGAAAACAAAGATGAAGGAAAACGTAAGTCTGTTGCCATTACTACCAACGAAAAGAATAACATGTACATTGTTCTTTACACTCTTTCATCCAGTTCATATCATTTCAAATATCGTGTGTTTCTTTTGCATCTTTTCACTAAACAGGTTCAAAGTGATTTCATAATTCGTAAACCACCGTTGCAAAGGTTGCTTTAATGGAATTTTTTTTATTGAGCATGTCATAAGTACGTCTTGTTTATGCTCAAACTGTTTTTTCTGTACTTTCTCCAGTGCAAATGAATCTATTTAAACCAAAGTGATTTGTCGTATTCTTTGTAGGAAATAAAGTATGTTAGTCGATTATTCACTCGATCACTTGTATCAATTAGAATGAATCAATAAAAGCGGTACCTCGCAGGACGAGCAATTCCCACAGTGTCAAAAACGTGTTACGCGCAGATGCTGCCATTATTGTGGTCCTCCCAAAGTGTATTTTAAGGTTTTGCAACTTGTCCCCAGCGACCACTAGTTGCAATGAGACGGCCACTTGGCCTATAGTCCGTTTCGTACAAACGCGTCACTTCACTTGCAGGTGAAGTGGGCGACAGTCGCATGTTTTGGCTGACGGTTTGGCTCATATCCTAGAAACGACATCCCGATTATTTTTTTTTTTTTTTTTTTTGCAAACGTCTATATGGTGTCATGCGTAGGTCGGTCTATGAGCTTAAAAGACCTGCATCATGTATCTTTAATCAAATCGAGAACAAAGTTGTCATCAAAGGTGTCTATTTTTTATTATTATTCAGGTCGTCCGCGGCAGTCTCTCCATAATGAGCTTTCGAAGACCACCGACTATTGCTATAAACTGGAACAAGACCCAGAGCAGCCTGTGAAAACACAGAAAGGGAGCAAAGGAATAAAATCTCTGAAATGCGTGAGTGTCATGGAGGTCCTTCGAGGGTATGTTGAAAACAGACCTGCATATCTATGGGTTTCCGACAGTCTGCCTGTTGACCTCAATCTTCCGATGACAAGCCATCTGCCGAGCTCAACTGTCCAAGTGTTCCTCATTGCACAAGATTTGACACCTGTAGTCCTGACAGTGTTTGACGAATGCAAGCCCAACATTGAAAGTGTTGACAAGCCCGTTTCTGAAGACGTGGGCAGATCAGATTCCGAGGATGTGGATTCTAAAGATGGGGAAAGTCCGCGTCCGAAGGATGTGGAGAAATTCCATTTTGACGTCGTGGCCAGGTCAGATCCTGAAGACTTGGGCAGCCCAGATCCTGAAGATTTGGATAGCACAGATCCTAAAGACTTGTACAAGAGAGATCACGACGATGTGAACAGGTCGGACCCTGAAGATGTGGAGAAGCCCAGTCCCAAAGACAGGAGCCGTTCCAGCCCTGAAGACATGGACAAATCATATCGAGAGGATGTTGAGCTTTTTACTGTTGAAGTGGCCCGTCTGCTAACATGGCGCCTTCATGACTTTTGCAACCTGGATATTATTGTATTGCCGTGCACCTTGACCTGGGAAAACCTAAATGTTGATGAACTTCGAAGGGAGGTGACTAAACAGCTTGAAGAATCAAGTCGTTTCTTTGGAGGCATCACGGAGCTGACAGACACTACGCTTCAAACTGTGAAGGATGCAGTTCTGGCTGTTGCAGTTGCATCATACGTCCCTGCGTTTTACACTAGCTACGAAGACAAGGTAAATAGAGCTTACATGATTTGTTAGCCGGAGGCTCGATAGCTACGGCAAACATTTGAAACATCAAGTGGTTCTTTCGTGGTAAACCACGAGAACTAATCATGTAAGCTGTTTATACCACGAGCATTCAGACTCTTGCCTCTAATAGCATACATTTTATTTTTCTGGTAGGGTGACTAGTAGCTTATGTACCTTCTGCGCACTGATTTGTACTGATATGTACAGCAGTTGAAAGGAGGTTGTCTTGTGTCTGTGGGTGGGTATGTGTGTGTGTGTGTGTGTGTGTGTGTGTGTGTGTGTGTGTGTGTGTGTGATATTTATATCTTATATTTTAGTAGTATGTGTGATATTTATATCTTATATTTTAGTAGTATTTAGCTGGGTAATTTTTAATGTTGATGTTTGATGTTGATGTCATTAGTCATTGCCCGTCCGGTTACCGGCTACCTTTTAATTGCCCGAAAGGGATAAATAAAGTATTTTGAATTGAATTGAATTGAATTGAATTGAATTGAATTGAATTGAAAATGCTCGAGTTTAAGGAGACTATCATTCAAAACATGTGCTTAAATACTTCGCAGAGATTTTTCTGTGCGACCATTTATTTTTACGTGAAATACAAATCAAAATCGAAATGAAATTCTACCCCCAAAAGTGAACAAAATATCTATGCACCGGCCGTGACGTATGAGTTCCAAATGTTTGAAACGACACACTGGACGTAACTGGAGTGTGTTTTTGTGAACTCGTAAACCACTGAGTGGGTTATGAAAAGTCATAACTCACACTTTTGCTCTCGTTTTCCTTTTTATTTTTTTTTTTTTACGTAAAGCACTCGTAATTACCTCACTGAACATTTGCACTGGCGAGTGGGGTAAAACCAGATACTATGCATGAAAGTGCATTTTAATGAATGGTTAGGTCTTCACATTTTGAGTATACATGGCCGAAAAAAAACAAAACCAAAAGGTGGCCACTACTTTTTCAAAGATAGTATTCAAAGTATGCGAAGTCTTCTATGGATTGAAATATTGGAAAACTGTTCCGTGAATACACGTGGTTACGTTCAGTAAATTTTCCATTTTTGTCTGTGTTGTTGGTGATGATGAAATGTTGTGACTATCTGAATGGGACAGATATTCACAATAACTGATTTTCAGGCTTGGCTTCTGCTACTGGACAAAGAGTGGCGCGACGTGTTGTCCGGCATTATCGAAATACTTCAAAGGGGCGACCAAGACACTTCCTTGACCTACACGGCAGACACAGAGTTCAAGGTGAAGGTCGCTGTCATGGAAGCAAGCAGGAGACTCAGCGTAAACAAGGATGTTGCTATCGTCACACAGGAGAAAAATATCCATGAATGCATTGAGTAAGTCAGATGGTGTTGTTTCCCATTGCTGCTTACCTGCAAAATTCAAAATATTGATTTGGCTTTTTGTGTCATTTGTGAGATGAGGTAAACACAAGTTTAAGTCCTTCCCAAGATTTGTTTCCTTTCATTACACTGGACTCAATGGTGTTATTTCAACCTGGTTTTGTTGTAGACACTTGAAGCGTCAGGCTTATGACGAATCTAAGCTCCATTTGAACCTGCACGTTAAGCAACCAACTCCCGATACTGAAGACGTGGGTTCATCGCCAGACGAGTATGTGATTAGAATTGACTGCCCCTCACAGATCTCCAAAGAAAGAGAAACGGAATTGCAACAATGGCATGTTCTCCATGGTATGTGCACCCTAATGAATACAATACATGTATTTCTGCGTGAGGAATAGCGAGAGAGAGAGGAGAGAGAGAGAGAGAGAGTTTATTTTACAGGGGTATAATGTTTAGGAACAACTTACAACTGTCCTGTCCTCCATATCTGTCCTCTTTGCTTCAGCTTTACACTCCATCTAGACAACTTCGTTCTGCTGCTCAGTGCTGACACTCGGAAACTCCGTGTCCCTTATGTCAAGACAAAGACCTTTGGTCAGCGCAGTTATTCACACCAGGGTCCGACTTGTTGGAGTGATCTCCCAGTCTCGATCAGATATGCAGACACAAAATCTATCTTTCAAAACAAATCTGAAAACCCACCTCTTCACAGGCTTCAACTAATAACTGTTGCCGCACGATCATCTTGCTGGTCAAGTGTGTGTGTGTGTGTGTGTGTGTGTGTGTGTGTGTTTCCAAGCCATGGGTAGCCCGTGTATGATGCTGCACATTATGTGTTTGTAGTTAAATGTAGGTGTGGAGGCCTGTTGCGTGTGATTCTTGGTGAGGGAGTGTGTGTTTATTGTAAGGTGCCCTGAGGTCCCGCGAGAGGGAGGGCGTCTCTTAATTACCCATTTTATTATTAATATTATTATATAGGTACAGGATAACGGTACAATGAAACAGGCAGAAAGATTAGGTTCAAAGACCTGTCGTTAATGTTGTCCTTGCTACAAGAGAGACTCTGAGAGAGAGAGAGAGAGAGAGAGAGAGAGAGAGAGAGAGATTTTTCAGAAACAAATATCGGCGGTTTTGGGGGGTTTTGGGGTTTTTGTGGTTGTGTGTCTGTATGAGTGTGTGTGTGTGTGTGTGGGGGGGGGGGGGGGCATTTTGAAATCGCTTGATGAAACATAGCTGTCTCTGTGTTAACCTGATGCAGTTATTTGTGGTAGTAAAAGGTAGCAACAACAACAACAAAATAAAATAAAATAAAAAGGCCACCATGAACCGGATGCTCCGCGTATCTTACTTCGACAGTGTCATGCAGTCGTGGAAAGTGGGAGACTGATGTACGCACGCGCACCATGCACCATAATTCTATCAGCGGTGGATAAATATCTAACCTTATTATTATCATTTGCTTGTGAACAGAAGCTGTGAATCGAGGCGACTGGTCAGCTGTTAGTGATGTGATTCTCCACAGCGAAAACGAAACACACAGGAACTGGGCTATCAGAACTGCTGCTGAGACTGCACCTGAAAACGTCATCGTGGATTTCCTACAGCAGACGCAGGAACAGAAAGAAGCGGAGCAGCACGACAGTAAAATGCCCTCGGATGAAGTTGCTGACTTTGTACTGATGACTGTTGTAAAACGTCGTATGTGGCACGCTGCCTTAGAGTTGCTGAGACATAATAATGTTGGTGATTTGCATCGCAGATACGCTGTCTCTGAAGCTAGTTTTCGGGCGCCTAATGACGTGTTTTCACACATACTTCCTTACCGAGACGACGATCAGATCACAACATTTCTGTCTGAGTACGTCAGATTTGACATGTGGGAGAAGGTTTCCGAAATACTCAAACGTACAGACATCTCCGAGGAACAGATCGAGTGGGTTGTTGAAGAAGCCAGTCAACATGCACGTGGACAGGAACTGTTAGATGTGATGCATCACTGTTTTGACGATCAGCTTGATTCTGTTTTGTCGACTGTCACAGAAAGAGGTGAGTGGAAGGCTGTTGGGTATTTGCTTACAAAACAAGTTAGCGAGGAAACACGTAGAGCTGCTGTTGTACAAGCAAGAGACCATGCAGGCACCGATGACTTAGCTGCCATACTTCCTCACTGTTGTGACGACCAGCTACGTTGGGCACTGCCTGCCGCTGTTGGAAGAGACATGTGGGGCGCTGTAGGCAAGATGCTCCAGAGGAAGGAAACACGTAGTGCTACTGACACTTGGAGGAAAAAGCCTGACGAAGAATCCGAGGAACTTTCAAACATACTTCCTTACTGTTCACGTGATGAGCTTCCGTATGAAGTAATGGCTTCCGTTAACATGTTGCCTGTTCACGTCGTCACCGACTCTTTACGTACAAGGGCGGTTGAAGAAGCAATGCAGCGAGCGTCCTTTGCTGAACTGTCAGACATACTGCCCTACTGTACTGATGGTCAACTTGACGCTGTCCTGTCTCACTCTGTAGAATACGGACTCTGGGATGTTGTGAACAAGATACTCAAACGGAGACAAGTGCTCACATTACTCGCGTTGTCTGATGTTGGTAGCACCGAACGTGAAATTTTTAGGTCTGCTTTTCTGGCACTCTTCTCAAAGTTTCATTCCTGTTATAGTTCTAACTATGCAGACACTGCTATGTATGAGTTTGTCCGCTCGTTCCGGTTTCGTATGGGCACATCCGTCCTCAGTCTCCTGGCCACAAATGATAATCCTGAAGAACACTTCCGCAACACTTTCTCAGAGGCAATGTCACGCATTAGAAAGTTTCCGTTTTACTTTGCCTACATCGAAACTTTAAAAGCAGAACGCTTTTTCTGGTGTACACTAAAAGCGTTGAATGTCAGAGTGGCAGATACAGAGCAGAAACGTGCAGTTGAAGCAGCGAGTAAACGGGCATCGGACGATCAGCTCAGTTACATGATCATTCGATTCTTCACGGAGGATTTAGCTGAGAGCGTGCTGGACACGGCGGTCAGGCGAGGTTTGTGGCGTTCTGTAAGTTTGTTACTGCGGTACAACATCCCTGTTCGGAAACAGGGACTGGCCGTGGAAAAGGCGAGCACATGTTTCGACGACAGCGCGTTCGTCACCTGGTTCCAAACTTTTGATGATGAGGATTTTCCAGCTGTATTTGCTCACGTGATTTTTCTTGACCGAAGAAACGTCACACAGGAGATTCTCCAGGACAGGTTTGGAAGAGCACCATCTCTGATTGGGAAGATTTGGCTCTGTTCGGAACTATTAGTGAAGATACTTGGACGTGAGGAATATGTCCGACA
Source organism: Batillaria attramentaria (assembly GCA_018292915.2). NCBI lineage: Eukaryota > Metazoa > Mollusca > Gastropoda > Batillariidae > Batillaria > Batillaria attramentaria. The sequence goes on along the minus strand of JACVVK020000312.1, from coordinate 584,353 downwards.
AGAAACGAGTGATTATGGTGCAGTGAGTCGGTTCTGTCTTCATAAAGAGATTCTTGCGAACATCACAAGTTTTGTCGTTGACTGCGATGGAAGTGTAAACTTCGAAGAGTTGGAGGATTTTATTTACACCTTAGACAGAGAGAAAACGCGGCTGCACAGTTTGGCGTTTTCCATACTCTCAGAATGTCTGCGAACATTCCGCACACATTCAGGCGTTGACTTTACGGTGAACTGCATAGTCGTCCCATTGCTGGCAGCCCAGAACATCCTAGCTGACTTCAGAGCATTGGCTTTAGCAGAAGTAAATCAGAACTGGGAGAATGTTCGACGCTTTTTCCTCAAGACAGCAGTGGACCATGAGGACTGGGACCTGGTGAAGGAGCTGGCGGATCACAATCTGTATGACGATGAGCGAGCCTGGCTACTTACCAAGGCGCATAAACAAGAGAAGTGGGACGTGGTGGTGCAGCTGGCTGACCTCGGGCTGCAGGGTGTCGAGATGGATCGCGTGTACTGTTTTGTGGCTCAGCGTGCAGACTGGGACACAGTTCTTCAGATTATTGAACACGGAGGAGATGTTCGCCACATCATTGAAGATCTCAAAACAGCACGAGCAGGCCATGAGAACTTAAAGCGTCTTAGAGTTCTGAGAATCGAACTTTCCCGAGATGACTCTAGTTTTTCCACAGCTGTGCAAGAGGGTCGATGGGGCACTGTCTTACACAAACTAAGACGCAGACCGACCCACGATCAAATGAGTCTTGCCCTGACAGTAGCGCTCAGTAAAGGCGTGCAGCACGTGCTGATACAGCTGATAAGACTTGGACTGGAAGGTGACCAGCGGGACTCGTTTTTCGTTGAGGCAATGAGACAGCAGCTGTGGGGTGTTGGCAGAGTGCTGATAGAGCACGGGGTAAGTACAGAATTATGTCGGACAGCACTACCGGATCTGATAAAGACAAAGCAGTGGATCCTCGTGGCCAGAGTGATGGAACTCTATCTGAATGACACTGAGAGACGTCACGTGATGCAGGTGGCACTAGACAACAGGGAGGGGAGTGTTGTGGCGCACTGTATCAGCGTCATGGAAGGCAGACTTGATCTTCAAGACAGGGAGCTGATCTTTGAGCAATCACTTAGACACAGAATGTGGCCAGCACTGAAGGTTCTGGTAGAAAAGATAGACAGTACTGGAAACAAACATCGCAATCTTATTCTCCAGTCTGCTGTAGAGTTGAGTAAGTGGGATGTTGTTGACCATTGTGTCAATCACGGCGCCGATATCAATACACGGGATGAGAAGAGCGAAACAATGCTGGAAAAAGCTGCGAGGGACGGTCGATTTCACACAGTGGTGGAGTTGTTGCAGAGAGGTGCAGATGTAGCAGATGTGAACAAATACTCCGTTCTTTCCACAGTACTTCACAAAATGTGCGAGGAGAATGTGGGTCCTCCCGTTCTTTCCAAAATACTTGACAAAATGTGCGAGGAGAATGCGGGTCTTCAGAGAGTACTTGACGCAATGTGCGAGGAGAATGCGGGTCTTCAGAGAAGAGCAAAGTACCGAGGGATCGTACAGACACTGATCGAGTTCAAGGCAGACATCCACCAGCCTGACTCAGAAGGCGTCACACCGCTGTACAGGATGATCGAACACCGACTGAGTAACATCATCAGACACTGTATACAGTGGGGACATGACGTGAGTCAGACAGTGGGTCCTAGAGGATGGACTGCTCTACACGTCATGTGTAAGGTCGGCGACTGGCGTTCTGTGCGGACCATTGTTGCCAGAGGAGGCGACCCGCTGGCCGTGACTGATGACGGACAGACCCTGCTGACGCTGGCTGCCGGTTCGCTTGCGAGAATGAATAATGTAGCAGAATGCATTAAACTGGGCATCAGCACACACCAGCCTGTAATATCTCACTACGAAATGTTTTCAGTTCTTGATGCACTACCCATGTTTCGGGTCAGGGACACCACTACTCTTTGGATGTTGTACGAATCAGGGTCTGTTTCAAACAAACAGCTGTTCAAGCAACTGAGAAAAGAGTCGCACGTTTTGTACATCCCGGGAAAAACAAAAGAAATACACCCCTATGTACAAAACCTAGCAACGACACCCCGCAGCCTCAAGTCCGCGTGTCGCCTTGTCATCTCACATTGTCTCGGCGTCCACTGTGGACGGAAACAAAAGACAGGAGTCCCCGCCCCTCGTCACGACATGCTGCATATCCCGGATACCATGGGTGTCAGAGACAGTCGCAAGACACGAGCGGAACAACTTCCACTGACGTCTGAGTTGAAACGATACGTTCTGTTTGAGGACCTGGTCAATCCAGAGAATTGGCGGAATGAGGAAGATTCCGACCTTTTCCTCCTTTTACAATGATGATGATGATGATGATTGGCAGGATAAAGAAGATTCCGACCTTGCCTTCTGGTGATGATGATGATGATGACGATTGTGGCAATGACGAGGAAGAGGAAATAATGGGATGAAAGAGGACGACACGGTGAGCTTTCCATATCTGATGATGATAACGACGAGAAAGATAAGCCAAAGGAAAAGTTAGTCAACCTACAGCATGTGCCTTGTCATTCTTGTGACGAAGACCAATTATACAGGAACAGCAGTGAACTTTGCAGTGTTCCCACTACGAAATGACAGTCGGAAAACAAGAACAGTGGTCAAACTAATTAAGATCGTGAGAGAAATAATTTCATCAATCGAACCGCTATTTAAACTACAGGTACTGTACACTCCAATGAAACAGACCACACTGAATGATGTGTGCATCTCACAATAATTACTCCATGTACATCAAGTTACAAAATGTGAACCCATGCTGGAAGCATGCAGCAACGTATAGACAGTTGTGATGGTTGGTTTGTTATTATCGACTTTTTCGTCACGACAAGGTCTTGTGCTGTCGACAGCCAACAACTTCAGGATTTTATCAAATGCACATATATTCACGCGCTGACCCATTGCTGAGAGATTTGTGCAGTAGTAAAGTGGTCATCTGGAGTGATGCAGCATGATTACAAACCATTGAGCTGTTTGCTGCAAGGCAAGTGCCTTGTATATGTACAGAACTGTTGAGACAATTTACTACGCACTGCTATGACCATGGATTTTTGTGACCTAGTGTTTTCATTATACTGTGTAACAGCGACTTCTCTGAATGAAGCAAATGTTGAGAGTTCAGAAGCCTTGGGGGATTTGCCCAGCCATAGCAAATCCTCCGTTTGCTGTAAGTGTTCACCACAGGGTCACACGGTGCGTTACTAACAGCAAACAGTAACGTCTTTAAGAGATTTGCTGAGACAATTAAAACTATACAGTGATGTTATCTGTTGTGTATCATGTTTTCATATTTGATATACTAATACTACAACGCCTTAAAATTAAGCATTCTGTGATATATCATGCAACAGAAAGGACCAACACGACCCTTCTTTTTATTCTGTATATTACACTGTACTGATTTTTGCTATTAATAGACATGCGTATTGGCGCTCAAGTTAAATGCATTGTAGATTTTTTGTCATACCTGTGCGTGCGGCGCGCGTGTGTGTGTGTGTGTGTGTGTGTGTGTGTGTGTGTGTGTGTGTGTGTGTGTGTGTGTGTGAACTGCCTGGTCCAAAATCCCCCGAATAAGTATTGTTGTTTTTTGTTTTTGTATAATCATGCCTTTTTGTCTGAACAGTGTGTCTTTTTCATTGCTAATACTGGATAGTTTGGGTTAAACGTTAGTTCGAAAAATGTGAGCTGTGTGTTGGTGCTACTTGTACTGACTGTCTGTAGTTTTTGTGGAGACAGTCTTTGAACTTTGAGCGTTTACACTTTGCTTTGAGAAACCTTTATTGTGCTCAAATGCTCAATGCTTTTGCGTTTCTGCGTTATATTTTTGTGGTGCACACAAAACACGCCAATGAGTTATTGCAATACAAACTGTTATACATCATGTCTGATGCACTTACTCTACAGATTAATGTTTCCTTTGTTTTGGTTTTGTCTTGTGTTGGAGTGTGGTATTTTCAAGCGTTTCCTGTATTTTTTAGGTTCTTGTTAATTCTGTTTGGTTGATTTGTTTTATCTGACTTTGATGAGTTCGGTTAGTTGTTGCCGATTGTTTGTTTGGTTTTTGTTTGTATTTTTGTTTTGGGGGTTTTGTTTGTTTGTTGGGGGGGGGGGGGGGGTGTCGTTGTTTCTGTGCTTTTCTTCGTTTTCGTTTGTTGGGTGTTTTTCTTTTTGTTTGTGAAAGATTTTTTTTTGGAGGGGGGTGGGGGGGGGGTGGGCGTTGGTATTAATTATAGATTTAATTATAGACCGCTACGGTCAAGACTTTCCTATTTTACTAAACACCTTTTCCTTGTATGTAAAATTTCAATGCGTATGAAATACCTCTGGATGGGGTTTCTGGGTAAAGTCGATCTCTTCTTTCCTTAGACAAGATGTTGAACTTGTCGATAGTTCGTGCAGTAGTAATGTCCTTTTTATTGCGCTAGTTATGAAACCTAGTCTCACTAATCATCTGTTATTGTGTAATATGTGTTGCAAATGTGTATCCAGTACATGACGTTTTTAACGTACATAATATGTAAATAATGTAGAGTAATATATGTAAATGAGCTACTATTGATACGCATACAAACAGATAATTTAAACAGTGAATGAGAATGTTCCAACGTTCCCATCAAAACCAGTGCCATTTCACTGTTCTTGTTACCCAGTTGCTCGTCTTTTCACACGTGCATACATAATCTGTGCTGAACACAGTTACAATGTTTAGCTACTTTTGGTTTTCAAATAATGATTATGTGTGAAACATCCGTCATTTGTCTATACTATTTAATAACTATGATATGTAAATGACAATGTGAAGACGTTTTATTTCATGTATAATGTGTTTTACTACTTTTTTCGGTTGTTTTTGTTGTTGTTTTTATTGTTTTTGTTGTTTGTTTGTTTGTTGGTATTTTTTATTAATTTAATTTTGTTTTGTTTTGTTTTTCCTTCTTTTTGAGTTTTTGGAAAATGTTATTATGTATTTGTATGAGTAATTGTTGTATGTATGCTTAGGACAACTAGACAATTATGTAGGGGTGTATACTCTGCTAAACTGTGTTTTGAGACTGACTTTTCATTGATTATTTTACGTGTCCGTCCCATTAAAATTCCCAATTCATATGTTGATCAAGCTGTTAAATTAATGACGTTCCTGAGCCCAACTGCTCTTAACTCTTAAACTCCCAAGCACCCACCCACCCACCTAGCTGCTTTTGGTTGGCGGGATATAGTGCTAAGCAGCGGCGGAGGAATACATTTTTTTCTGTTTGTTTGGGTTTGGGTGGGGGGTTGAGGGGGGGGGGGGCGTGGGGGGGGGGGGGGGGGAGAGGGTGGTGAATCCCCGTGGAGGAGGGGGGGGGGCGGAGTTTGGGGAAGAGGGGGCACGGTTGTCGCGAAAACCCCTACGTTCTGTACCTGACCTGTTCATTCCTAATGTTTTTTCTTGTTTGTAATTTATGCGTGAGAATAATGTCATATTTGCTTTAATTCATGGGTAAAACATTAACTGTTTTTGACTGACATAAAATAAATTTACTTTGTAATTCTGACGGAGCTAAAACATTAAGATTAACATTTGTAATGCCATTCATTACTTTGATAATGGTCATTCTTGTAGTATGATTTGAGAGAGAGAGAGAGAGAGAGAGAGAGAGATGTTCACTAATAAATGATTTCTGACTTTCCTATGGTCGAGTACATGTATTACGGAAAGAAGTGTTCTGTGTGTGTGCTCTGTGTGTGTGTGTGTGTGTGTGTGTGTGTGTGTGTGTGTGTGTGTGTGTGTGTGTGTGTGTGTGTGTGTGTGTGTTCCCTTGCATTTGATTGGTTGTTTGTTTCTCTACCTATTAAGGGTTCAGTTTGGTATTTGTTTGTTGGGTCTTTTTCTTTTTCTTTGCGAAAGATATTTCGGTGGAATGGTTGGTGGTGGACGGGGTGGGGGGGGGGGGGGGGTTGGTACTGATTATAGATAAACATATGTTGAACGTGTCGATAGTTCGTGCAGTAGTAATGTCCTTATTATTAGTGTAGTGGGGCCACGGTTGTCGCGAAAACCCCTACATCCTGTACCTAACCTGTTCATTCTTCATGTTTTTCCTGTTTCTATTTTGTGCGTGAGGATAATGTCATATTATTAGGTATTATTCATGGGTAAAACATTAACTGTTGTTTGACTGACATAAAATAAATTTACTTTGTGATTCTGACGAAGCTCAAACATTAATATTTGTAACATTAACATTTATTATGCCATTCATAACTTTAATATTGGTCATTCTTGTAGTATGATTATTTTGAGAGAGAGAGAGAGAGAGAGATGTTCACGAATAAATGGTCAATGAACTTCCTATGGTCGAGTGCATGTATTACGGAAACCAAGTGGTGTGTGTGTGTGTGTGTGTGTGTGTGTGTGTGTGTGTGTGTGTGTGTGTGTGTGTGTGTGTGCGCGCGCGCGCCAAGATGGTTCGATATCTGCGACAAACATTTGCCGATTGTGTTAGCTAATCATCTGGAACGGTCGTGCACCACTCGTAACTGAAACTATCGAAGCCTTTTCTGATCACGCGTGGCAAAACCTTTGTCTCGGTGCTATTGACGAAAGGCTACGTAATTCGAAATTAGGCTTCAGGTTGGTCACGGTTAGTCTTGTCGTCTGCTAATGAGGTCAGTGACCTTACGTATTCACTGTATTCAAACGCTGCTGATAATTGACTTGGCATCGTCGTGAAATAATCAGCAATAATTTCAATACGCTGACCAATGAGAGCGTCAAACCCAAACGTACCGATAGTCATCATATACTGTCATGTGCTCCGTATTTAGTGAGAAAATTCCTCCTCTTTCTCGTGAACGTATAGCTTATATCGAAAAACCACTGTAGCCAATGAAAAGCTCCGTCTCCTACGCGGATGTGTCATATCAGTGCTATATCACATCCCTGTGTGTCGACATCTCAAGACGTCCTTACCGTTACACAGCATTACTACTAGTACTCCGTGCCTTTGCGGAAACTGTGACCTACTACATTCACTACTGCTACTACTACTACTGATACTACTGTGTACATGGAGCGTACCATAATTATTATCTTCTCGTGTGAAGGGGACGGTTTAAAGATCTACAATCTCGACAAAAAGGCGCAAACATTGTGGTTTCTTTTTTTTTTTTTAAACTGCGACTCTTGCGACTATGCATTAAGCAGGCAACTCTGTCACAGTTGCAGAGTTTTCAACGCTTCGGAGACCCTTATAAAACCAGAGCGTGAGTTTGCAGTGACTTCATTGTGCTTTTGGTCAGTGAGCGAGACACGCTACAGCGTCTAGCGGGCGTTGTGTGCTGCACGAGAAGACTAGCTTCTGCGATCTTTGTCGCTAAATGTCAAAACACAAACTGAGCTATGAAACCAGGCTGCCCTTGGCTTTTATAGGGGTTTCAGGGACGCTGAAAACTCTGTAAATGTGACAGAGCTGACTGTGCATTTTGCACAGTCGGATCGATTTTTTTTAACGCACTGTTTTTGTTGAAATTGCGGACCTTTAAAAAACAAGTAAGAGTTTGGTGGCGTTTCGTCTACTAGTTTCTGTGTTACAACATCTGTGACATTATTAGTGGTACACACAGCGTATTATGCGTACTCAATTGCACCTTTCCCAATTGCTTGGCTGAAATCGCCGCAAATTTAACCCAACACACACGCTCAGGTGAACCACACGCATCCTCTCAAACACCGGACGTCAACACGATCACAAATAGGTACTTCCCCACGCAAGTATTACATTCAAGAACAACACAAAGGAAAAAGGGACTTACATTATCCACGTGGTGGAATAGGACGTGAAACGTCTTCCCCAGAAAAAGGACGTGAAACTTCAATAAGCAGCAATAAGCAGGATTTACAAAGCAAACGTTTGTTGTTGTTGTTAATTTGTCGGGTCAGCATAAGTAATATACGTATGTAGGCGAGGGGAGGTATACTGAAATGTTGCACTCTTCTAACTCGGCCTACAAAGCAACCGGGCCCAGTATACCTTGTGAAACATTGACATTTTGTCCTAACCTCTCCATGCCACTGTTTGTTGTTGTTGTTTGTTTGTTTGTTTGTTTTGTTTTTGTTTTTATTTTTTTAAGTGGGGTAGACTGGCGGCGACTTTTCGCCAGGTCTAGTGATATTCCTCTCCGGTCATAAGTGAAATTCACGGAGAACCTGAAAGTTGGGGCAATCTTTTACTCATGATGAGGATGATGGTATGTTGATGTTATGGAGGCGCATGTGGTTTGACAGGGCCGCATTGTAAGCTTCCCGGCATAAATATCCCAGCTTTTACCAGGCACCTGAAACTACGGCACCTGTGGTGCCGGCCGTGTGATCATCCACATCATGAGATGTGTCATTACAAGGGAAGCACCCTTAAAGTCGCACCCGTGAAGCGGGTGAGTCTCGGTTGTGTGGCAACAGCCTCCCTATTGGGCCCATAGCACACCCGTTCTGGGTAGAAGTCGACCTAGGTAGGAAAAAATCCCGCTTGTCTTGACCAGGATTCAAACCCGGGTCTCTCGATCCACAGTCGGAAGCGCTCACCACTACACTACGGGGGCTGGCCCCTGAACTTCCTTCTCCCGACCTGTGTTGATTTGAGTGGAATAAGTGTCTTACAGACCACAAGTCATTCCATTTGAAGAAGTGTCTCAGTTACCACCCTTTCCACACCAGGTCAGACCTCAAAACTGCCATTTAGGCAAGGCAAGCGGGATATGTCTCTTAGACAAATCCATTTGTGACGCCAGCAGAATATTGGTAACTCTCACAAAGTACTTTTTCACCCAGAGCATAACCATAAATATGCGTGTTCATTTTCATTAATTGTTTCATGAAGAGTTTGTACATGTGTAGCAGTGTATGGCCAGTAATTGTAAAAACCATGCAGAAAGTAACTAATGACAATAATAATCATAACAATAATACCAATTATTATTATCATCATCATCATTAATTTATTTGTAAAGCGCATTATAATTATTCATAATTAGATAATAAGAGCCAAACTGGGTAAAACACTACAAAAGGTTGATAATAAGTTAAAATTACTAAAGGTTTTTTTTTTTTTTTTTTTTTTTACTGTTGCTGTTATGCTGTAGTATTCTCTTGATTTACGCACTCTTGTATGTGGGACAGCTGAGGAGTTTTCCGAGGGAAACTGCCAACTGCCCACTCGGTCCGCGCGGAAGCAGGACGCCGCGTCCCACTTGACCTGTTTCCCTGTGCCAGGATGTCGTTGGCCTCATGTCCTAACCGGGCCAGGATCTGGTCAGCCTACTTCTGAAGCGCCCCGCTATTTATAATACCAACTACTGGTTCACCTTACGTGTTCCCCAAACAGGATGTGGGAACTGATACAAATTCGGACTTGTTCGCGATAAATGTACATACCGCGAATTACAGTTGTGCGTTGCGTGTTTGACTCCTTGCCGAGCCGGTAACAACAATTTCTTTCAAGGTATTGTCTTTTTTGATGGTCATGGCCCGTATGTAAAAGTCGAAGTTCATTTAACCCATGGCTACGGGTCTAACCCAGACTAGGACAAAAGAAACCCAAAAGCAAAATTAAATTTTTAAAAAAGGAAGCGAAGAAAGGAAGAAAATTCCTTCTATAACAGTTTAGGCACCTTGCTGGAATGGGCCCGCTTCTTGGTTTAAAACAAAAAACAAAAAAAAAACAGAAAATTTAACCCTTGAGCTAGTTTAGTTCGAGGTTAGACTCTAACCCAGGGCTAAAAGCCCTAACCTCGAATATTACTTACGGGCCGAAATCTAAAATGATCTGGTCAGTCTGCATACCCAGTGATTGTTGTTTTGTTGTTGTTGTTGTTGTTGTTTTTTAACCCATCTTCTAAATCAGGGTAATTTCATCTTTGTCAAGCCATTTACGCGGCGTTAAGCCCTAACTAACTAACTAACTAACTAACTAACTTGTCAAGCCAACGTATGTTTTGGAAGAGTTTGTCCCGTGAGTTTACCTGGACGCTCGAAATGTTAAAATTCAAGTGCTACGAGTGCTTGCAAAACCGACATAAGTAAGTACAAGTAGGAAATTTCCTTCTCCGTTTTTTATTGTAATCTCCATTTTTTTTTTGTAATCTCCATTTCCATTGTAATTTCCATATCTGTGACCCGTTCTCGCGAAAGGGCCCGTGATTCGCGCTAGGCCGAACGCCGCTACAGGCAAAAAGAAGTGCCGGGGGTCAGTATGGCCGCCTTGTGAGTAGCCAACTTCAACTGCTGATATCTCTGGTCAATTTTAGTAGTACAGCTTTCATTCTTATATTGAATTAAACTGCATAACCAGTAGATTGCAGTGATGTACATATCTCAAAATTGATAATTTTCGACTTATGGTCCCTTTTGTGAGAACGGGTCACATTTATTGTAATCTCCATTTTTATTGTAATCTCCATTTTTATTGTAATCTTTATTGTGATCTCCATTTTTATTGTAATCTCCATTTTTATTGTAATCTCCATTTTTATTGTAATCTCCATTTTTATTGTAATCTCCATTTTTATTGTAATCTCCATTTTTATTGTGATCTCCGTTTTTATTGTAATCTCCGTTTTTATTGTGATCTCCATTTTTATTGTAATCTCCGTTTTTATTGTAATCTCCATTTTTATTGTAATCTCCATTTTTATTGTAATCTCCGTTTTTATTGTGATCTCCATTTTTATTGTAATCTCCATTTTTATTGTAATCTCCATTTTTATTGTAATCTCCATTTTTATTGTAATCTCCGTTTTTATTGTGATCTCCATTTTTATTGTAATCTCCGTTTTTATTGTAATCTCCATTTTTATTGTAATCTCCATTTTTATTGTAATCTCCATTTTTATTGTAATCTCCATTTTTATTGTAATCTCCATTTTTATTGTAATCTCCATTTTTATTGTAATCTCCGTTTTTATTGTGATCTCCATTTTTATTGTAATCTCCATTTTTATTGTAATCTCCATTTTTATTGTGATCTCCGTTTTTATTGTGATCTCCGTTTTTATTGTAATCTCCATTTTTATTGTGATCTCCATTTTTATTGTAATCTCCGTTTTTATTGTGATCTCCATTTTTATTGTGATCTCTGTTTTTATTGTAGTGTTTATTATGTATTAATAATAATGAGTACTGTATAGGCGCTTTACCCAATTTCATGAATTGGCTCAAGGCGCCGTGAACCAAACCCAACATGCACGCTCACGTGAATCACACGCATTCTCTCACACACTGGACATAAATACATTACAATCACGTGGTACGAAGGGTCAGTTCAGCTATTTAAATTTCGGAATTTAGAATTGCATTTATTTTGCAAATTTGATGGGCTGAACATTTCCTAAGCAGAGGGGGAGGAAGCCGGAGTACCCTGGAGAGAACCCCCGACGATCGGCCCGAATGAACGGTGCCACATACGAGAAGGAAAAATTCTTTGCCCCGAGTGGGACTCGAACCCCTATTATCTTATGTGTATTTTGATGTGTATTACTGTTTTGTTTGTCCAGTACACCCAAATTTCCCTCTGGGATAATGAAGATGTATTGATTGATTGATTGATTGATTGATTGATTGATTCTTGGGATGGCTGGGATTTCCGGCTCTCAGTCTGAAGTGCTTACGACTAGTGTACAAGGGGTTTTACTGACACATTCTTTTGGTTTCAGACATGGCTTTCGGAAAAAGCGTGTCTCTAGAAGCTGCTACACCAAGAGGACGAAAGCCGGCCTTGCTGGCGAGGTGTATCTGGAGAACATACGTCTCCGGGAACAGTGCCAGACGTCTGATGCTGATGATGCCGGCATATCCTTTCTGGACAGCATGAGGCTGCTTCGTAAGGACAACAAAGACATCAAATCTAGCATCAAGAAGGAGAGGAAAAACAGACGCTGGGTATGGACTTTTTTTCCCCTGCCCCAACTCTTTGCCAGCTCCAGTGGTGTTCCTCCCAGGTAATGGGTAGAATCCACGGAGGGCTCGGAAGCTGGGGCAATTTTTATTATGCATGATGATGGACATGAGGATGATGGTAAGATGATGCCGTGGAGGTCCGTGTGGCATGGGACTGCGGGACAGGGCCGCATTCCTCGCTTCCTGTCATAAATATCCCGGCATTAACCAGGCCCGGGAACTACGGCACCTGTGGTGCCAGTCGTGTAATCATCCACATTATAAGACGTGTCATACCAAGGGAAGCACCCCGAAAGTCGCGCCCGTTAAGTGTAGGAATTTCGGCTGTGTGGGTATGGACTTATGTAAATAGCATATATATGCACATGACTGATGATGGGGATCATGATAACAATGGTGATAATAGATTGATGATGATGATGATGATGATGATGATGAAGATGAAGAAATCAACAAACAACATCAGTAAAATGCAACGATTGACCTTTTATTATGATATATCCCAGTTGTAGATCATAACCCTGTTTATAGTGTATAGGTAAATGTAATCTCCTCTCTCTCTCTGTGTGTGTGTGTGTGTGTGTGTGTGTGTGTGTGTGTGTGTGTGAGAGAGAGAGAGAGAGAGAGAGATAGATGGTAAAATGTGTCTAGGTCTGTACGTGATTTTCAGGTTTGTTGTAATCTTGGCACTACTTAGCATTATATTATTTATTTTTTTCAGTCGTGGATTTGCGTGGGACTGGTTGTTGCTTTTCAATTTCTTCTGATCGTGGCAATCGTCAGTCTGGCTGGAGTAGCTGTTTACGGAAAAAGCAAAATGTAATTATTCTAACAAAATGTGTGTTTTAATATATTACAAAAGTGTCAGCCTGGCTTGGTTTTACTGTTTACGGAGTGCATGGAGCCGGGGTAGCCGAATGGTAGAGCGTTGGACTCTCAATGCTCGGGTCGTGAGTTCGAATCCCGGCTGGAGCCAAATATTTGTGCTGGCCTTTTTCTCGTTGCTCCGTCTTGGTGCTGCCTTTTTTTGTTTCTCTCTCTCTCTCTCTCTCTCTCTCTCTCTCGTTATACCACCATTGATATTACCCTTACGTGGTGGAAAAGGACGTTAAACTCCAAAACACCCACCCACCCTACTGTTTACGGGGAAAGCATCATGTAAATCAGACCAAATTGTTTTGCACACGCTACCAGAATGTGTATGCACAGATAATTTATCCTCAATAACGCTACTTCTAATCCATTTAGTGGGTTCAGAACTGCATGTGTCTTGACTGAGAATGAATTTTGTTAGTAAATCATCTCAGATGTTCCTAGTATTAACAAAATCGAATAGCAAAGGAAAGTAGTCATCGCTGCCGTCAAAATAAGCTAGACAAGGAGGGTGGGTGGGTGTTTGGGAGTTAAACATCCTTTTCCACCACGTAAGGGTAATATCAAAGACGGTATAACGAGAGAGAGAGATAGAGAGAGAGAGAGAGAGAAAAAAGGCAGCCCCACCCGGGATTACTGGACAAGGAAAGTAAGAATAATACGTTGCTTTTAATATCGAAATTAACTCCCCTAGCAAGAAAAGGAAAAAAGAATAAACCATAAGAATTCAGGCATGAAATACTTTCATTTTTAATATTTTTCTCTCAAGCAGCTGTTCTAGCTTGTCCCCAAGGGACGGAAGTACGTACGACAGGGGAGGGAAGTACGACAAAGCCATAATTATCATCGCTTGTTACACACAAGACGACGTTCACAGAGGGAGTTCAGAGTGCTTTTTGTTTTATTTTTCTCCAGGCCTGCAACAGACGATGGTGCTTCTCAACTACCTCAAGCGCCTATGGCCATGCTGCAGCCTCTCCCCGTGAACCCGTTACGGATGAGTGATTCTGGTGTGCCGGCTCCCTTGAGGAAATACTACTTCAATGTTGGTACGTTTATCTCTAAAAAGTCCATGCAGTCATCGCAATTAATTTTGACTTGAAATCTTCGGATCACCAGGAGCCACTTCAAGCCACTATTACGCAATCTGCAGCGATCTGGGGCCTAGCGGGGAAGGCCCACGCCTTGCGTAGTAGTGGCTTGAAGTGGCTCCTACTGGTGTGCAGTGGCTTGTGCTGTTTAACAAGTCTTATCATATAGCGGGCTTAAACCCTATAGATTTTTAGTATATATTTACATCTTGTTTTAACGTGGAAATTTTTATGTTTTAAAGGACCTGGCAGAAAGGGACTTTAGCTAGCCGCGACTGAATTAGCCTTTGTTGCTTGCGCGGCGTTAAGCCCTAAATAACTAACTAACATATAGCGGGCAGGGGTGGCACAACTCGGGTTCTTAGGAGTTAAGACCTGTGCTAACTTTCAGCTTCATTTGAGCCGTCAGTTCTAAGCTACAACTGAGAGTACTCGACATGTGCCAGTGTTATGCGATAGTTTTCTTTGTATGTAAACACAACTTTGTAGATCGTTATGTGGATTGTGGAGAGTGGCGGTAACAGAACGGCAAGATAATGACAAAGCTTTGCTCTTAGTGCATCTTAATCAACTGTCAATGAACTCACGCCTCCAGCATTAGTCTCTCTACACGACTAATACAATTTCTGCGAGAGTTCCACGCCTGAATGTATCTTATAAACAAGTCACACACAAAAAAAAAAACATGTAATACAACCACGCGTACTGAAAATGGCCGTTTTCAACGGCAAGCTTTCATCATATTTCATGCTACAGAAGTAGTTTCTTTATACAAAAAAGCCGATTTTTAAAAAAACTTCCTGTGAAACCAATGACTCTATAATTCTTACGCTCAAATTCCGTTTCGGAGAGGTTCCATCACCTTTAGGCTTTGTCAGACATCATCGAAATGTTTTGCTGATGTTGTTGTTGTTGTTTCGCTTTGCTTTCCTTTCTTTAAATTACTCTTGGTGTACACAGGTCTCCGACAGGACTACTTGCTCCAGGAATGCCAAGGGCCTCAACTGAAGCGATCCTTTCCTGACATGGACTACGCGCTACTCGGCTACAACATGCTGAAAGGTTATCCTCTGGCTGTGGGTCATGACCCGGGCTTCACCCTCCCCATCTTCTCCGCCGACTACAGCGCTGGTCACATGACCGCCGACTGTCGTTACAGCGTGCCTAAAGGCATCATCCTCATCCCTGACGTCTCCTGTATTACGTCATTCTCGTCTGACGTCGTTCAGACTTCCTACGAACTGTCCAAGTCGTTGTCCGTCAGCGCTCACGCCAGCGGGGGTGGGTGGGGGGTCAGTTTCTCGGCCAGCGCTGGTTACAAGGAGTCGTCTTCCCAGGTAGCAACCGGAGAGTCGGTGTTCATCATCTCGCGAGCCAGTTGTAACTATTACTACATGAAGCTGCTACAGCGTGACGCTCCACCTTTCCACCCTGTTTTCCTGGACTGGATCGTGGAACTGAACCAAACCGAGCATGACGACGTGTACATTGACTTTATCGAGAACTACGGAACCCACTTCCTCTCTGAGGTCAAATTCGGAGCGTCCTTCACCTACGAACACAAAATGACCACAAGCTCCTTCAAGGAGGAAACACAAAAAGGCGTCAATGTTGCAGTGTCTGCCAGTTACTCGGGACTCTTTAGCGTAGGAGGAGGCTTCAGTATGGATTCCTCTCAAAAGGAGGCTGCATCCTCGTTCCAGAAGAAGGTGACGACCCGAACCATCACAATCGGCGCCGCCCCTCCAGCCAATGGGGACGCCATGACGTGGGCATCAACTGTTAAAGAGAGTCCGGTGCCCATGTCCTATGACTTGGAATCCATCGAGGACCTGTTCTCTGAAACCTTCATGGGTGGAGACAACATGAAGCCCTACGGCATTGACTACCAGAGGATCAAGACGAAGATCGGAGAAACCAAACAGAAGTACTGTGCTCGACTGAGGGATCAGGGGCTTGTCGACGACTGCGCAGAGTTGTCTCCTGGACTCGTGATGCCGAAAACAAGGCTGTACAACCATTTCGCCACCACGAAGACACAAACCAAGGGACAGTGTATCGACGAATGCTTCAAGCGTACAAGCTGTATCGCCATTACATTCTGCGAAGGATGTAGAGACACTGTGTGTTACATGTACAAGGAAGATTTGAAATTCGGCGGCTTTCAAGAGGACAAGTGGACATCCATGTTCATCCTTCCCGAGATAGAAAACCTGCTGGTATTGGCTAAGACTGACATCAACAGCAACAACAAGCGCTCTATTAAATCAGACGAAGAGGTCACGACCTTTGACTCCTGCCAGTCTCACTGTCTTCGTGACATTTATTGCGCGGCCTTCACCTTCTGCACATGCCCAGAACAGAAGGAGAAGTGCACTCTGTACTCGGAAAAGGACATGTCCCTCGTTAGAAATAACGGGAATGACCACGTATTTCGTCTCTCCTCGGAAACAGAGGGAGGAAATAGGCATTGCCACCACTACCGCATCCCCTGAAAATGAAACTACGGCCGGTAACTAAACCCACACAGGTTTTTGCACAGCAAGCCGGATGTGTTACAGTCCGTTTGCCGAAACCAATATAGGTTTCTTTGTCTTGTAATATCTCTGAAACAATTTATTTGATGAAAAGTCTAAGCACAAAAAGTATGCAGTTTTCAGATAACCAACTGGATCTATTTTCTTTTTGTTTTACTGTATCAATTTAAATTTTACCGTAAAAATTTAAATTTACTATAAAAAATTTCAGTTTTTGCTTTGCACACGGGGAATTCTGTGTCAATTGGGTCAAATTGTCGACCTCTACTACGCCCCGTGTCGGGATGTAGGTCGATCACGGGATTGCCCCGGTGTCACAGGATATTTCGGAACCGGACGAATGGGAACCATTCCGATTTATCCTGGCCCTGGTGGCAGGATTTTTCGGAACCATTCCGATTTATCCTGACTCTAGTGACAGGATATTTGGAAACCACCAGCGTATTTCGGAACCGTCTAGAAGGTCATTAGCCCAAATGAATTTTGTCTGCCAGGTGCGGGATAAATGGGAATGGTTCCGAAATATCCTAGGATTTTTGGGAACCGGTTCCGATTTATCCTGGTTCCGAAATATTCTACGACACCGAAACCGTATGCCGTATACGCAACAACCTTTCAAGCCTTTACTGGACATGCGCGTGAAACATTCACATGTCACTACATATATATTACATTAATCCTCTTCGCACGCTGTGGTGCATAAGGCCGACACCAGAGCTCGCCATCGTGGTCTGTCCACCGCACATCTCTCCAGGAAGTTCCACGTCCACCCCTGTTCCTTCATCTCTCTCTCCACGGTCCTCCTCCAAGTCTCCTTGGGGCGGCCTCTTTTTCTTCGGCCATCAGGGGTCCAGCGAAGAGCGATTCTTGGCAGGGACGTATATATATAGGACATATATATAGGACATGTTTAATACAATGGAAGGTGCACGGAGAAGTCATGGAGACCTTTTTTTTTGTTGAGTTTTGTTGTTGTTGTTGTTGTTGCTGTTGTTTTGACGGTTTTATTTTTTGGATTTTGTGTGTGTGTGTGTGTGTGTGTGTGTGTGTGTGTGTGTGTGTGTGTGTGTGTGTGTTTTGTTGTTGTTATTTGTTTGTTTGTTTTTTTCGTCGTGATTGACTAGTCACCCCGAGGATGGAAGCTTCACGGAATTTGGTTGGGCCCATGAGTGAGGCAGACTTTTTCTTCTAACAATGTTCATCGAAAGTGTATAGTTTGTTGGAAAGCGGGAAAAACACCTACATTTTTCGGCAAACAAACTATAAGGAAGACAGAGATGATCACACACGCACGCGCGCGCGCGCACACACACACACACACACACACACACACACACACACACACACACACACACACACACACACACACCCCACTACGTGATGGGCCATTATGCCACTCGTCAGTGCAAATTTGCAGTGGTAAATGTGAGCGCTTCACGGTACACGCAAACAAACAAAGTAAACAAAATTAAAAACCATGGCGTGCCAGAGTAGGCTATGCAAAATGTGAAACCTGAGGTGGTTTGTCTCGTGGTGAACCTCTCTCAGCCGTCAGATTTGCTCCGTATGCGGGTAGCCGGGGTGGCCGAATGGTAGAGCGTTGGACTTCTAATCCTCGGGTCGTGAGTTCGTATCCCGGCTGGGGCCAAATATTTGTACTGGCTTTTTCATCGTTGCCTTGTCTTTGATATGACCCGTATGTGGTGGAAAAGGACGTTAAACCCCCAAACACCCACCCCACCCCCACCCGCTGTGTATGTACACGTGCATTTCCGGGCTGACAAGTCTCTAACGCTCCATCGATTATACGGGTAAAACCAGAATCTGCAATATTGATTGGAGTTCTCTAATAAAATACTCAACATTTTCAGTGATACTTCGTTGTCTGTTTTGTCAGTGTTAAACCTCCCCCCCCCCTCTCTCTCTCTCTCTCGTCGAGTTTGACGTCCTTGTCTTAATACCGAAACTCCACTGAGATCAATGACAGTTTTAATCACCTCTGGTCTGTTGTTCTTGTTGCTGCTGTTCGTGTGTGTGTGTGTGTGTGTGTGTGTGTGTGTGTGTGTGTGTGTGTGTGTGTGTGTGTTTTAATGCTTTAAAAAAAAAAAAAAAAAAAACTTACATCGACACGAGTAAGATTCTTCACAAGTTCAATCACACTCCCTATGATAGAAATCGCATTGCTGTTTAAGGAAATTAAAGATTGGAAATCATAAAATCAAACTGGTGAATGTAGTTCCAGGTCCAGGGCGCGTGCGCGCGCGCGCGCACACACACACACACACACACACACACACACACACACACACACACACACACACACACACAGACACACACACACACACACACACACACACACACACACACACACACACACACACACACAGAGCGATAGACAGTTTTCAAAAAAGAGAAAAGTGGGAAAACCAAATACGAAAATACACTTTCTGATCATGAATAACGGTAATTCCAGGGCTGTGTTTCTGTCTCCGAAAATCAATGATAAGCTCCTGGGTTTTGCTGACATTGAGTTCAAGGTACCAGTTTACAAAGTCAGAGAGTGCGGGACCATGATCTTGCTGATCACCAACCAGTAAAGACAGAATAGCGCTGTCATCAGCAAATTTTACAAAGTATGTGTTCTCATGGCTGCTTCTACAATCGTCGGTATAGAGGATGCACAGGAGAGGTGAGAGGCAGCAACCCTGGGGCGAGCCCGTGTTTGTGATTCTCACATCGGAAAAAAAACCATTTACAAAAACCTGTTGCGTTCTATTACTTAAAAAGTCAGCAATCCAGAGAACCAGTTGGGAGTCTAAATTAAAGTTAGAAGTGAGTTTTTGAAGAAGAATGTGGGGCTGCATGAAATTGAAAGCACTGGAAAAATCAGCGAATAAAAGTCTTGCGTGAGTGTTCGGTGCTTCAAGGTGCTTATAAAGTTTATCAAGAATAAATATTTTCGCATCCTCGACACCCCTGCCAGCTCGGTAGGCAAACTGTAGGGGATCCAAACGGGGCTCAGTAACAGACAGAATGAAGGACTTGATAATTTTCTCCAGAGTTTTCATGACCAGGGAGGTAAGGGCTACAGGCCGAAAGTCGTTGGGTTGTTTAGGGTTACTTTTCTTCGGGACGGGAATGACAGTTGACCGTTTCCAAACTGAGGGAACAATGCCATAATCTACCGAGGACTGGAAAAGGTGCCGGAATACACCACTAAGCTGCTCAGAGCAATACCTCTGCCGCAAATGCCATCCGGCCCAGGTGCTTTTCGTACATTGATACCTCTAAGACACTTTTCAACACAGTCCTGATCAATCTCTATTGAATGCTGTGATACAAGTGACTGTTTCAGCTCAGAACGTTCAAGTGAAAAATCATGTCTCTCGAAGCGAGTAAAGAATGAATTGAAAGTATCAGGCAAAGCGTCATTCGTAACACCCTCCAAACTAACCCGTCCAGTCTGAACAGTTACATTTACACTCGGCGCTTAGAAGTCGATTATCAGGGATGTCTTATTTCTTTCAGGGTCAGAGGTCGGTTGCTACTGGAAACATGAGTTTTGCTACTGTGCTGCGGCGCGGGGGTTGGAGAGCGCGTTGTTTACATGATGTCCTCGCAGTCTTGTTTGTTTTTGGAATCACCGACTTGTTTTGCCGTAAACGCTCTGAAAGAAGACGCGGCTGACGTCCAGAAAAGTTTCCGTTCTGTCCTAGAAGTTTGGGATAACGTTTTAGTGTTTACTGTATGGTGTGAAGTGTAGACGAAATCTGAAAAAAAACCCCAGCAACAACAAAACCCCATTCTTAGCATAACAGTACGTGTACGAGAGAAACAGAATGGTTTTACTGCAGGCTAAGATTCTTCTCGACGAAATTTGAAAATGAAACTGTACACGAAATTTAAAAATTAAATTCTAGACGAAATTTGAAACTTAAATTGTACACGAAACTTAAAAAATAAATTCTAGACGAAATTTGAAACTTAAATTCTACACGGAACATGAAAATTTAATTCTTAGCATTTGATTACAGTATTTGTATAGGAGAGAGAAAATAAGCTAAAATGTCCTATGGCAGGTTGGGTGTGAACATTTCGTGGTTACTGCGGGGTATGATTCTTTTAGACACAATCTTGTGGGAAAAAGTCTTAGCATACACAATGCATAATTCTGATTTTTGTAATGACAAAATCTGACAAACTCTTTGCATTGCAGTACATGTGTAGGAAAGAGCAAGAAGAGGCTAAGATGAATGTTGTTCAGCTGCACCCACAAAACGTCCGTAACGCCGTCAAACTTTCCTAACTTTGTCCATAAGTGTTTTGAGCGGTGCTCAGTCAGGCTGGGGAATTGTCAGTCATTTGGAAATTTTCAGTCAAACTTCCTATCCAAGTTTCAGCCGAAAAAAAAAGGGAGGGGGGAAAAGGTTGCACACATAATCATGTATGATGATACATGTAATAGTATATGGGACTTCAGTGTTGAAGGCGTGCATATCAGTACCAAGGCAGTATAAATTTAACTTCTGGGTGCCAGTAGAGGCTACTAAATGCCTTTAAACATGCTAGAATTTGTTTTTCTGAAGTGGGGCGTCGCCCTCGCTGTCCCACAGTAGTGTGCTACTGCTGCACCCTGTCCTAGGTTTCAGTCTTTTTTCCCTTCAGCAATTCCCCAGCCTGAATAGTGTGAGTGGGTGAGTTTTTAGGGCTTGAAGCCGCGCAACGTAAATAGTGTGATTTTGATCGTAAACAAGCAAGTCAATGAACAACAATAACACACACACACACACACACACACACACACACACACACACACACACACACAGTGTGCTAGTAACAGTTCCCTCATGACCTTCGACTGACAGAAACTACATCCTTATGTTAACAATACAACCACGCTGAAGTTAGAACTGAGCAGTTAAACTCGCCTGTTTACAACAATACCCCTAAACGTTCAGGCATGTGTATCCTGAAGCGAGGCCGCTTCAGGATGGGTGGACTGGCCATTCGCTTCCAGTACAGCTAAGCTGTTTCCGGTTCGTCTCAAGAGGCCGCGCCGAGTTGCGGATGGGAGATAACGACTGTCTTTGGTCCGGAACGGATGACAGTGTTTCACGGCCCAACATTACAAGCCGATTGTTACAAGCTGGTTGAATGAAGTCAACGCGTATGTCCTGGTGGACTTGACGGTCTGCGTGACGTAGTTTGGCAGCGTAGCAGAGTGTGTATAGGGTAGTAGCAGGTCTGTCACAGAATACAATGCAAGTGAGGGTGAAAAGGTGGGTGTTTGGGAGTTTGACGTCCTTTTCCACCACGTATGGGTGGTATCAAAGACGGGGTAACGAGGAAAAGGCCAGCACAAATATTTGGTTTCACCCGGGATTCGAACTCACGACCCCGACAATACAAATGAGGCAAGTTAGGGAATAAGAGGACCTGCATTATAAAAGTGAATTTCCAGGGGGGGGGGGGAGGGGGGGGGTTACGCCAATTATATCTTGTGTCCTCGGAATCTTGCTTGCTTTCTGCATGAATTTTGGTGTCTCAAGGTAAAAAGGTTTGGGTCTTTGGAAGGGGGGGGGGGGGGAGCGGTGGAGTAACTCGGGAATAGTTTGTCTCGAGAGAGGAAATCGAAGAAGCAAACAAGGAGGAACGGCCCCGTCCTACAAAGTTGTTTCTCCAAACTTCATTTTATTTTGTCTGTTTTGTGGTTATTGTTACCGGTTCTCCCCTCTCCAAGTTCTACCAATGACACTAGATCTTCTACGACCTCGACCGATTAGCCACGTGACTGGTGGTGGGGCCGGGTGGGGGAAGAAGGGAGAGAGAGAGAGGCAGAGAGAGATTGTGGGTGGGTGGGTGTTTAGGAGTTTAACGTCGTCTTCCACCACATAAGGGTGAAATCAAAGACGGGGCAACGAGAAAAAGGCCAGCACAAATATTTGGCCCCAGCGGCCGGGATTCGAACTCTCGGCCCAAGCATTGAAAGTCCAACGCTCTACCATTCGGCCACCCTGGCTCCCCAGAGAGAGAGAGAGAGAGAGAGAGAGAGCAAGAGAGAGAGGTCAGTTCCGTGAACTAAACATTTGACGTCAGCCTCAGGCAGGTCGTCATACAGAGAGAGAGAGAGAGAGAGAGAGAGAGAGATGACGTCAATTCCGTGAACTAAACTTTTGACGTCAGCCTCTAGCACTGCGATCGTCTGAGGACGCTTGTTTATGTCTTGTAATTTCCCTGTTGGCTTTGTGACTTCTCCGACTGAATTATTTTTCACATGAAATCTGGAAGATCTAGAGGGCTGATGAAATGTCGGAAGCAGTGACGATACTTGCAGATTTTGTCTGTGAACCAAACATTTGACGTCCACCTCACGCTGCTCGTCTGACAGATGATACTTCTTCATATCTTGTGATTTCCTTGTTGCTTTTGTGACTTCCGTGACTAAAATCTGGAAGATCTAGAGAGCTGATGAAACGTGGACTTAAATGCATTGGATTGCACTTACGAAATTCCAAAATTGGAACTTTTTTGACCAGCGCTTCTCGCAGAAACTTGAAAAAATGTGTTTATCAAAAAGCTCTGTTATTCTTAATACTAAAGCTATCATAGGGTAGTAGTTCATGTCATATGTGCAGTTGTCACAAGTGACAAAAATACCGGAATGATGAGTAATTTGAAGGAGTCTTTTCATAGATATTTGGCCTTATATGCAAACCACCCCTACCTCGGAAATATTTTTCTTACACAAAACCTGTCGGAGCTACAGAGCTGTGCTACGAAAACAGGCAGTATAATTGGATGATCTTCCCAATTTCAGAAAATAAAGCCATTTGAACATTTTTTTTCGAAAAAAATTCGTAACATGACCGATTTTTTTAAATCGGCGATAACAGTTCTCAAAATGCGGCAGGATAAAAATCGTGAAAAATAGCACTGGAGAATATGACTGCCCATTTTATCTCAAAGTAAAAAGCCATCCGGCGAGGTGGTTTAGGAGATAGCCATCATTACATCCGTCCACACACACACACACACGTCAACTCCCGCCAAAAAGAACGCAGCAGCATAGTGTGCACGTCAAGTGTCTATGACGCAGGTTTCGTTACGTCACTGTGTGCGTGAAAGTAAGTATTGTGTGGAGAAACGTCACAGTCTTGTTTTGTATCACTGAAACTTGCTGCTGCGCGTAGCAAAATCTGCCCCGTCTCATAAAGTTGTTTCTCTATCTAGAGAAACAACTTAAAAAAGTGGCGAAGTTATTGCAACCCATAAACAACTTTTTGACAATGCCATAACAGATTTTAAGACGAGCAATCGGGCAAAGATCCAGTGCTGCTCCTGTATTCTCATTACATCCCCTGTGCAAAACTTCCGACTACTTTCGGATATAGCTTTGGCTTCCACTCTCTCAAAGAATTAAATACAAGATCTGCACCCTCTGCTACAAGTGCATCCATAACTCCGCCCCATCCTACCTGTCTGATTTTTTGGAACTCTACTCTCCGTCACGTTCCCTCCGGTCTTCATCCGATACTCTGATATT
Source organism: Batillaria attramentaria (assembly GCA_018292915.2). NCBI lineage: Eukaryota > Metazoa > Mollusca > Gastropoda > Batillariidae > Batillaria > Batillaria attramentaria. Next base: position 560,283 of record JACVVK020000312.1, on the reverse strand, counting down.
CAGAATCCCACGTACTAAACTTTCTTCTGTTGGCTCTCGAGCCTTCTCCTACGCTGGTCCAAAAGCCTGGAATTCTCTGCCTCTTTCGCTCCGCCAGTCAACCTCCCTCGAAACCTTCAAAACAAATCTAAAAACCTACCTGTTTTCATCTCAAAGCACCGTCTAACCTGCCTCCGTCTTTCTCCATCTCCTTATTAAGTGCCATACATGCAGTTGCCCTGGCCCTGAACCTTCACTTCTGTCTGTCTCTTTACCTGTACTCTTAGCGCTTAGAACTACCTTACAAGTAGATTAAGCGCTATATAAATAAATTATTATTATTATTATTATTATTATTACATAGCTGCTCTGAGGAGCTGGCAATTAACTTTCAACAAAGAAAATCCTAATCTCGAAATGTTTGTTGCTTTCTCAAGATATTTTGTTCAAACTGATAGCAGAGCTGCACACGACTTGATGATAGTATAACCGCTTTTCAGAACATGGTCCGTTCATACAGTTTTTTTGTTTTTTTCCAAGCAGCATCGATAACCAATACGGTCCCTTTCATCAAAATGAGCGGTTTCAGTGTTTGTATGAGGTACCCCTGAGATGTGTTGTATGGGTGAGGCATATATGGAGAGTGTCACGGCAGTTTTTGTCAACAGACAACGTTAATGACCTTGACCTTGAGTCAAGGTCATCCAACAGGGTATGTCTGCATAAGTCTCATTGCTGTCTATCATCATGCTTTGTTTGGTGCCTCTGCTGTTTGTTGTTACTGAGAAAATGCCAACGTTAGTGTTTCCTCAAAACAGCTTGTATGGCCTTGACCTTGGCACTAGGTATGTCCGTAAAGGTGTCATAAACGTATATCAAGTTTGGTGGTACTTCTAGATTCTGAGAAAATTGCAATGTTAAATGTCCAAACAGACAGCTTTAATAATTGAAAATGGTATATTTTGGAAGGTCTTGAAAGGTCTTATCAGCATGCCAGGTTTGGTGCCTCAGCCGTTCGTTTTTCCCGTGAAATTGCTATTGTTAAAGTTTTTTTAAATGTTTTCCGCAAACAGCTTTTATGGCCTTGATCTTGACTCAAAGTATTTGAATACAGGTGTGTCTGTAAAGGTGTTATCAATGAAAGTTTGATGCCTCTGGTATATAAATCCTTAGAAAAAGCCAGTGTAATATTGCTTTGAGTCAGGGTCAATTAAAATGACATATTTTGAAAGGTCTTTACACTGTCTCTCAACATGCCAGCTTTGGTGCCTCTGCTATTTGTTGTTTCTGAGAAAATGCCAATGTTAAGTATTTTTTTGAAGTTTTCCACGAGCAGCTTATATGATCTTGGCCTTGACACAAGGTCATTGAATACAGGTATGTCAGTACAGTTCTTATCAACGTCTATCATCAGGCAGGGTTTAAAGCCTCTGGCTTTTGTAGATTCTGAGAAAATGCAAATTTTAATGTTCCAAACCAACTGTTTTAGTGACATAAAAATGCTATGTTTTGAAAGGTCTTATGGCTGTCTATTAGCATGCCAAGGTTGGTGCCTCCGCTGTTTGTAGATTCTGACAGGAGGTCTATGTTACGTTTTACTACGGACACACACACACAGACAGACACACAGACAGACACACAAGACACAAACATAGACAGACGACGGAGGGTTATTACATAGACTCACTTTGTTACACAAGTATTGAGCAAAAAAAAAATCAATATACGCACGGCGGCTCGGTAACCTATACCCGTGCAACGCGAGCAAACGGTCCACGAAACAAAAATGTTTGTGTAGAATCTTTACAAATAAGACCCGTTTGGAAAATTTCCGCCTTCTTCCTGTTGGTGGATGACATTTTGACGCAAGCTCGTATTCAATGCATTTTTCTGACACGTTTGGAGTTGCTAATCTCATGTTGGGCCGCTTTAACAGTCTTCCTGGCTAACTTCCTGGCAGCCTGCTCGCGACAAACTGAAAATCTGACGCGCGGCTACGGAGCATTCACTCTCTCACTCCACACTGCTCCAAACAACCATTGCTCGGCCGCGTCCTGATCCACAGAAGGTAAAGTACGATTTTTTCCAGCAATTTTGGTCCATTCCACAACCTCTCTCTCTCTCTCTCTCTCTCTCTCTCTCTCTCTTTCTCTCTCTCTCTCAGTCCACTGTATCTGACCACGTTGTTTCAACCAAGTCAGCGACACAACGCAAGAAAAGGCCTGTTCCAATTACCATTACCTAGAGTGCACATTTTTAAAACAAGCCTCTCATTCTCTGGTTCACTTTCTTGGAACCAGTTGCCAGCATACTTAAAATGTACCCCGAAGCTTCATTCATTTAAAACTCAACTTCTCAGATACTTACGTCAGTCACAGGTCCACGAACAATATCTGAACCATGCTAAATTACTCGTTATCAGATGGCACTATGACATGTTACCTTTTTACAAGTTGTGTCGTATACTACAATTTCAAACACCATGCTGTCTACTTCTTCACCTATTTCCCGATGTGTTTCCTTAGAATTTCTTGCGCTTCTTTCTATCTTTGCATGTTTAATTTTTTTTCTTCTAATTTTCTTATTAGATTTACTCCTTTTGTGCCAGGTATACTTTTTGTCATGTTAGTCTTTATTTTTTAGTGTTTCTAGATTAGCAGGACAGCTTGTAAGATAGGCAGACCATGCCTACAAGTCTTTATCCTGAAATAAACGTTTCAGTCAGTCAGTCAGTCAGTCTCTCTCTCTCTCTCTCTCTCTCTCTCTCTCTCTCTCTCTCTCTGTTTTTATTTGAATTTTCCTGTCATCTGTGTCGGGCTTTGTTTCATGTTGTTTTTAATATTGGTGGTGTGACGCACGCTCGAACATCCTTTCCGCGGAAAAAAATATAATGTGGTTCCGGTTACCTGAACGCATATATCTACATTTTCAACGCCGACCCCCACACGTTCTTCACGCAACCTTGATTATCATTTTTTAATTTTTTTAAAGTCGTTACATCGTTTGCATATTTTCGCACACGGCGAACATGAGCTGTTGAGAGGGAGCTTCCCCGCTACACTAGTTTTGCACACAACACAAAGTCCTACACATCGTCACAAAAAATATAATATGTAGCAGTAGGTCACCCTCGCAAACATAACAGCCATGCAGTGAACTAGACTCAGTAACTCTGTGTTGGATATGTATGCATCACTTTGTCACTTGCGTAGCAGGAGCGAGGCATCAGCATCTTACCTTTTAGCTAAAAATGCCAATTTCTATGATACCAGGTTCCGCTAATTTGGCTAACGTAACCACATCATAATTATGGATACCCTCTGCAGAAAACTAGTAGCAATACACGTTTTCACAACCACCAAACACTGCATGGCAAGAAATGAAAGCTGACCTAATGCAACAGATAAATATAATGTAAGCACATTTCACGTTGACAAATCAAGGATGCGCTGAACTTGACTGCTTTGGGTCAGAGTTTTCAACAAAAAGCTGACAGTTTAACATTTTGAACTGAATTGAATTGAAAATACTTTATTCATCCCCGTAAGAGAAATTGCTTTTGCCCGAAATACCACAAGACAATAGGACATGGCAAACCTTAAGAATTAATAACATGACTTTGCATAATTTAAGATATTTATAAATCTAACCTCTCATGCTCAATCACACACACACACACACACACACACACACACACACACACACACACACACACACACACACACACGCGCGCGCGCGCGCGCGCGCGCGCTACCGCACTAACTGGATGGTGCAGCCACTTTGCCCCTAAATGTGCATGTTGCATGGATGGCGCTACACAACGCAACAGAATACCGGGCTAACAAAACTCTCACGACCAACGTATCTTACATTTACATGGAAACTTGATATCTTTATTTCTAAATATGGCGGCAGTGGTTGATAATATGATTTTCAGTCAAGTTTTGACAATTCTCGTGAAAATTCTAGAAATGAAATCAAACATCAGCAGGAACAACAACATGAACTTGTGTCCTATTATTATATAATTTAAATATTCGTTCAGCCACAGCAAAGATAAATATGTGTTGGTTTGTCACCCTCCCAAACATAACATGCAGTGAACTGGACTCAGTATGAAACAGGAAGAACAACAGCATGAAAGCCGAATCTGTAACCGGAACCACAGGGCTGTTGTTGTGTACCAGAGCACCTTGACCTTGGGGGACTGAATCCTCTTTTGTATTTCTTCTGCAGCAAATAATCGCCATGTCTTCGTTCCGGCGTTTTACGATTGGCCTGTGCCTCGTGATGATTAGCATGGTCGGGATTGTAGAGACGGGCAACAGACAGAGTGTACCACCACCTGAAAGCCTTGGGCCAAATGACGTCATGCCAATATTTGAGATGCTGAGGGAAGGCGGCGACAGAACATTAGCGGAAGCAAATGAAGAGAAAAAGAGAAAGCATGAAGAGAGAAAAAGGGCGAATCCGAAGTTAAAGTCGGAGTTTTATCCCTATAGGCAGTACATTGTTGCCATCGTTGTCTCAAGAAAGGAAATTGAAGACGTTAGAAAAACAAGCAAAGAGGGAAGAGATTCTTTCTATGAGCTGTTGCAAAAAGAAGGAAGACACGTGTTTCAAATCAACGAAAGATCAAAGGAAAAACCACCTTGCGCAGAGGAACCATGTGGGAAACGTCCAAACTATCCGTGGCATGGCGAAGTTATTGCAATCCATAAACAACGTTTTGACAAGGCCATTAAACAATTTCTTGACAAGCAAAAGGGCAAACACCCAATACTGCTCCTGTATTCTCATTACATCCCCTGTGCAAAACTTCCGAGTACTTTCGGATATAGCTGCTCTGAGGAGCTGGCAACTTTCAAAAAGAAAAATCGTAATCTCAAAATGTTTGTTGCTTTCTCAAGATATTTTTTCAAACTGATGGCAGAGCTGCACACGACTTCATGAAAAATGGTGGTATTACCGCTTTCCAGAACATGGTCCGTTCATACAGGGTTTTTCTTCCAGGCAGCATCGATAACCAATACGGTCCTTTTCATCAAAATGAGCTGTTTCAGTGTTTGTCTGAGTTACCGTTGAGAATGTGTTGTATGGGTGAGCCAAATAGGGAGAATATCACGGCATTTTTTGTCAACAGCATCACGTTCACTTGCTGGAATGATGTCGTGGGTCGAGTCGGTTTACGGACCGACAAATTAAAGTATCTGGAATGCGCATCTACTTACATAGAAACCCACATCAGAGACGACTGTCGTGTTTGCAGCAGTAAAGCTCCCGAAAACTTGCAAGCGACGATTGAAATCGTAGTTCGTTGTGTGGAACACGCCCTTTCTGTCGTGTCAAAATTTGGACAACCACAACCTCCAGCATATGATCCCTACTCTCCCAACTGGGTCGAGCCCAGAGGTACTCCGTACCCGGCTGTAGCGAACCCAAACGAGCAAAAGAATATTAAACGGGTTTCCTGCGCTGACAGAAAACTCAGTATTGATTCCCTTTGCACGAAAATGGAAGAATCAGAGTTACCAGTGGCGACTCTGATTCGTCCAGGATGGATTAGAAATGTCGCTAACAGGGTGCGGGGATTGGTTCGAGAGAGGTTGCCCCGGTTCGATGGGGTGTGGGGATGGGTTCGAGCGAGGTTGCCCCGGTTCGCTGGGGTTTAAAGGGACTAATGCTACCCATTTTTATGCCCACAGATCGGTCTGAGCTGTTTCATGGTCTCTGTTGTCAGACCACCAGACACCTGGACAGTGACAGCGTCTGTAATGCTCTCACTGAGTGAATAGAAACGTGCTCGATGACGCGGCGACCACACTGAGCACTCCAGTCATGTAACAACAGTCCTAGAATTCAAATGTTGACCGCTCGAGCAAAGTGTAAACAAAATTGTGTCGCATTAAGAGCTGGACCATTCATCAAGCGAGAGTATTAATTTTCGATCAAGAGGTTTCACAATGAGGTGCGCCCGACTGCCGAACACATCTCATACAACGTATAATGACATCCACCGAAACACACACACACACACACACACACACACACACACACACACACACACACACACACACACAAAACACGCCAGTTTAATGGTTTTATTCACTAAAACGGACACATCACCATATGGAAAATATTATCCACGACCTGTTCCGTTGCTGTTGGTTTTGCCAGTTGCTTCAGGTTTGGTTCTGGTTTTTGGTTTTAATTTTCAGATTTCATGAAGTTAATTGACTGATCCCTGTATTTCTGTTCGCGGCCTGTTCTCTGTGTGTTTATCCGCTTCAATTAGCAGTTATTCCCCATCAAGCTGTGGGATACCGACGAGTATTTTGATCCAAGACGCAAATCAACCCTGAGCTTTAGCGAAGGGTTGATTGCGTCTTGGATCAAAATACGAGTCGGTATACCACAGCTTGATGGGGTGTAAATGCTTTATCACCCTTTTGGGGGGCCAATTTATGGTATATTTTGCACATTTATCCTAGTAAAAACTGACAGTCGACAGCGGCTGCACATAGCAGACGAACGAGTTTGTACGTCGGCAGAGCACGACGCCGACAGAATAAAGATAAAGAATAAAGAGCGCCTTTTTATGCTGGCAAGACGGTGTCAATTCACTCATGAACTCAAATCCAAACAAAAACACAACTTCTAAACTTCCACTAAAGACACAAACAAACACTCTGACGCTTTCAAGGAAACGTAAATTTGCAGGGTGAATGCGAAACCGATCAAGCACAGCTCAGTCTGTTCACGCTTTGCACGATTAGGGTCCGTTCAGTTCGAGCGGGAGTCTTCCTGTCGCGATTCTTCACAAAAATAATATGAAGCTTTGTGAGTGTTTATTCGAATATTTGTAGTACATGTACACCGATTAAAGTGTCCTTCTCCCAGCAGCTACATTTTATAACTGCATGCATGATTCATTCGATTCAAGAAGCATTAGTTCAATCGGAGAGTTATCTAGACCAGGAATCCGCTGCCATTTTCTGCGCCAATAGCAGACGACCGACTCTGTTCACCTTTATGTCCAGGTTTTGGGTTTCCTAGCGTTGAAATTACTTTAGATTTGAGAGCGCAGCGTTTGGAAGGTCAAGTCTGCTGGCGTCTCGAACTTGATTTGCCAAATCAGTAAACAGCATACATCAGACGCCAGCTTCGATCGAACTTTTTGAGAACGACTTTTGATAAGTGTTTGTTAAAACTGTCCGAAATTTGAGTAAGGAGTGCTTGCTAGGTACAGGCTACTGTTGTTTTGTACTTGAACAACGAGTTTATGAAGTTGGAAACACCGATATGCTGAGTCAAAATGTTTCGTCGTCGATGGTGTTGACATAGCGAGCGAGTTCTCCCCGAAGAGTAGTATCACATGTAATTGCTCATCAATGACGATGGGGTTGGGGGGGGGGGGGGGGGCAAAAAGGCTCTGAAAGAAAGAACCTTTTATGCAGGAAACCATTCCTGATTCTCATGTGATGTGCTCTGTCACATGATTTCTCAAGTACTAGTACAATACGGACAGTTATTCCACAGGAGAGATAAAAAAAGGCCGTTATGGATGATTATTGTGTACTGAATAAGCCTTGAACTTCTGACTTTTGTATAGTTTATTTTTAACACACTGCCTCATTTTAAATGGTTAAATGTGTATATCTTTGTTTGAATTTTAGCGCTTATGGTGGTAGGTTTATTGTCGATATTAGTACAAAGGTTATCATGGGTCACCGTAAAATACGACTGGCCATAATAAGTAGGCTTATCAGTCATTATCACATGATTATGTTATCATGGGTCACCGTATGTGACGATTGGCTGTAATAAATAGGCGTGTTGTTATCACACATGTTATCATGGGTCACGGTATGTGACGATTGGCTGTTATAAATAGGCTTGTTGTTATCACATGTTATCATGGGTCACCGTGTATGGTGATTGGCCATTATAAGTAGGTTTATCTTGTATCTAAGCACTTCAGTCTAGATCGCACGTTAATTTTCTATTCGCCTGGTTTTCTCGCGGACTCAGGTGAATTGTATGGCACGGTGTTTGTATAACTTGATATCTACACATGATGTGCACAGTAATTTACTGTTTTTTCTTAGCTTATTTTTCTCCGTATACGTTTTGCTTGTCAAGTAGACCTTTAAGCATCCATTCCTTTCAACTCGTTCAGTATTCGACCAAGTCATATGGTGTAACAGCTAATTCAAACGCAAACGCAGACCTGTGGTCATCGACTTGGGATCATGGTGGAATGATCACCAGTAATTTTTAATGCGCTGACCAATGAGAACGTCAAACTCAAACGTGATTGCGTTACGATGCGTTTTGACGTCACCACTGTGCATGAGCAACTGTTGTCTAATGTAGTGTACATATGTATCTACTTTTGTAGATGGTTGTATAATAATAATAATAATAATAATAATAATAATGGAGATTTTTTATAGCGCATAATTATACTCAGCGAGCTCTGTTGCTGGTGTCGTTGTTCGTTGGTTTGATTGGATTGGATTGGATTGGTTGTTGTTGTTGTTGTTGGTGGTGGTGGTGTTGTTGTCAGTTGTTTTTGTTTGTTTCTGTGTTTCATTATTTGTTTTCTAGTGTTCACGTTTAGCTTTAGTGTTGTTGTTGCTGTTGTTGTTGTTTTGTTTTGTTGTTGTTGTTGTTTCTTGTACGTATTCTGTTGGCATACCATTTTCCAAGCTATATCAGTATCTGTATCAGTATCTGCAAGGCAGTAGCATGAACCTTTTTCCGAGCAAAAAAAATTACAAAATGTGCAGGCTTTTTTTTTCTTATAACACTGAGCAGATATATTTTGAAGAAAAGTGTATTTTCAAAAGTCGCATTTTCTCATTTGCTTAGTGTCCCATTACTAAATGTGCGATATTTGGTTTGTAAAACAAACAGGAATAAGATGTACAGGATCTATGACGATAATGAATATCACAAATCATAAAATAACACACACACACACACACACACACACACACACACACACACACACACACACACACACACACACAGAGTCTATGTGCACGTTTTCCTTTTTGCTATATATGTTCCTTTGTGTACATTTTGCTAGTGTATTTTCGTTTTTATTCATTTGATTTTGATGATACTAGTATTTAGAAAATAACTACACCTACAGCGATATAAAGCTTTGAATTGCAGCAAACTGTGTTCTCGGCTTGTTTTTTTTTCCCCCGCCTTTTCTCAGTCTTAAATATATTGAATCTGTTTATTTATCGATGGATATCTCTGTCTGTCTGTGTGTCTCTGTCTGTCTGTGTGTCTCTGTCTGTGTGCCTGTCTGTGTGTCTGTCTGTCTCTCTCTCTCTCTCTCTCTCTCTCTCTCTCTCTCTCTCTCTCTCTCTCTCTCTCTCATACTCGCGTATTTTCTTCGACGGTTTCATCATCAACAACAACAAAACAAAAAACAACAAGAAACAAGCAAATCATCACAGGGGACACATTAAGGCAACTCGACCTTGTTCTATTTTTTAATTCAGAAACAATTTAACCAGCATTTTTGTCTTAAGTTTCAGTGGTGGTACAATTACAGCATTGCTGCAAAGTTTTTAATGAGTCATTAAAATATTTTCATTGTATACTATATGAATTTTGTATTTCAAAATTCTATTGTGGCCCTCCTACCCATACTGTAATACTACTACTACTACTACTACTAATAAAGGCGGATAAACTTATTGTGCTTTTCTGGATGAGGTTCGCGGGAGGCAAGCCCCAAAATTTTCAGATGGATCATCAATTGGCGGTTACTTCCCTTAGATTTTCAATGGTTCATGGTTTGATAAGCATAGTTTATTTTCACTGCTTGAATACATTATGACGACCTATTCAAACGTGCAGGACCAGATCAGTTCCGGCTTTTTTTTTTTTTGAGAGAGAGAGAGAGACAGGGGTCGGGGGGAGGGGGGGGGGGGGCTCGGCCGACCGACACTGAAACGAAAAACCGAACAACTTTTCTTTTTTTTCAAGTTTTTTTTTTTTTTTTTTTTTTTGGGGGGGGGGGGAAGACGACTGTGACCGGCAACTGAAGGGTGACCCGCCGGGGGGGGGGGGGAGGGGGGAGGGCGACGACGACTGGGAGGGGGATTGGAGGGGGGAGGGCGACGACGACTGTGACAACTGAAGGGTGACCCGGGTGGACCCCGGCTGACGCCGCCTCGAAAATAACAATACTCGTTGATCGAGTCAGTGGCGCAGACCCGGCTATCGCAGCTAGGGACTAAGAGAGTAGTCAGTCACAGTCGAACGATTCAGCGCGGCCGGCAATGATTCATGCGTCAGTCACGCCGCCTTTCCAGTAAATGATACCTGCAATACTAACATTGATAAGCGAGGCAAACGCCAAATCCTGCTTGCGCAAATACAGCACTGATAGGCAGGCAGATCCCGGTTCCTATTTCGTGTAGTGTCACGCTGAGGTCCCCGGGTCTCCCGGTCCACAGTCGAGGCACTCACCACTACACTACGGGGGCCGGTCACTGAACTTCCTTCTCCCGACCTGTGTTGATTTGAGTGGAATACGTGTCTTACAGACCACAAGTCATTCCATTTGAAGAAGTGTCTCAGTTACCACCCTTTCCACACCAGGTCAGACCTCAAAACTGCCATTTAGGCAAGGCAAGCGGAATATGTCTGTTGGACATATCAATTTGTGACGCAAGCAGAATATTGGTAACTCTCTCAATGTACTTTTTCATCCAGAGCATAACCATAAGTGTGCGTGTTCATTTTCATTAATTGTTTCATGAACAGCACGGCCAGTAGTTGTAAAAACCATGCAGAAAGTAACTTTTTAATACTAGTACTACTGCTACTATTACTACTACTACTACTACTACTACTACTACAACTAACACCAATAATAATGATACTAATAATCATCATCATCACAAATTTATGTGTAAAGCGCATGTATAACTATTCATAATTACATAACAGCTAAACTGGGTTAAAACACTAAACAAGGTTGATGATAAGTTAAAATTACTAAAGCTTTTTTTTTTACTGTTGCTGTTATGCTGTAATATTCTCTTGATTGACGCACTCTTGTATGTGGGACAGCTGAGGAGTTTTTCGAGGGAAACTGCCAACTGCCCACTCGGTCCGCGCGGAAGCAGGACGCCGCGACCCACTTGACCTGTTTCCCTGTGCCGGGATGTCGATGGCCTCATGTCCTAACCGGGCCAGGATCTGGTCAACCTACTTCTGAAGCGGCCAGCTATTAATAATACCAGCTACCGGTGAACCTTACGTGCTCCCCAAACAACAGGATGTGGGAATGGATACAAAATCGGACTTGTTCGCGATAACTGTACATACCGCGATTACAGTTGTGCGTTGCGTGTTTGACTCCTTGCCGAGCCGGTAACAACAATTTCATTCAAGGTATTGTCTTGTTTGATGGTCACGGCCCGTATGTAAAAGTCGAAGTTAATTTAACCCACGGCTACGGGTCTAACCCAGACTAGGACAAAAGAAACCCTGGAGCAAAATTCAATTTTAAAAAAGGAAGCGAAGAAAGGAAGAAAAATCCTTCTATAAGAGTTTAGGCACCTTGCTGGAATGGGCCCGTTTCTTGATTTAAAATAAAAAACAACAGAAAATAGAGCTAGTTTAGTTCGAGGTGAGACTCTAACCCAGGGCTGAAAGCCCTATCCTCGGCTATTACTTACGGGCCGAAATCTACGATGATCTGGTCAGTCTGCATACCCGGTGATTGTTGTTGGTTGTTGTTGTTGTTTATCCCACCTTCTAAATCGGGGTAATTTCATCTTTGTCAAGCCAACTTATATTTTGGAACAGTTTGCCCCGTGAGTTTACCTGGACGCTCGAAATGTTAAAATTCGAGTGCTACGAGTGGTTGCAAAACCGACATAAGTAAGTAGGGGAACTCCTCCATTTTTATTGCAATCTCCATTTGTATTGTAGTGTTTATTATGTATTAATAATAATGAGTATTGTATAGGCGCATTACCCAATTTCATGAATTGGCTCAAAGCGCCGCGAACTAAACCCAATACGCACGCTCACGTGAATCACACGCATTCTCTCACACACTGGACATAAACACATTACAATCACGTGGTACGAAGGGTCAGCTCAGCTATTTAAATTTCAGAATTAAGAATTGCATTTATTTTTCAGATTTGGTGGGCTGAACATTTCCAAAGCAGAGGGGGGAGGAAGCCGGAGTACCCGGAGAGACCCCCGACGATCGGCCCGAATGAACGGTGCCACATACGAGAAGGAAAAATTCTTTGCCCCGTGTGGGAACCCCCTATTATCTTACGTGTATTTTGATGTGTATTACTGTTTTGTTTGTCCAGTACACCCAAATGTCCCTCTGGGATAATGAAGATTGATTGATTGATTGATTGATTGATTGATTGATTGATTGATTGATTGATTGATTGATTGATTCTTGGGATGGCTGGGATTTCCGGCTCGCAGTCCGAAGTGCTTACCACTAGTGTACAAGGGGTTTTACTACACATTCTTTTGGTTTCAGACATGGCTTCTAGAAAAAGCGTGTCTCTAGAGCTGCTACACCAAGAGGACGAAAGCCGGCCTGCTGGCGAGGTGTATCTGGAGAACATACGTCTCCGGGAACAGTGCCAGACGTCCGATGCTGATGATGCCGGCATATCCTTTCTTGACAGCATGAGGCTGCTTCGTAAGGACAACAAGGACATCAAATCTAGCATCAAGAAGGAGAGGAAAAACAGACGCTGGGTATGGACTTTTTTTCCCCTGCCCCAACTCTTTGCCAGCTCCAGTGGTGTTCCTCGCTGGTAATGGGTGGAATCCACGGAGGGCTCGGAAGCTGGGGCAATTTTTATTATGCATGATGATGGACATGAGGATGATGGTAAGATGATGCTGTGGAGGTCCGTGTGGTTTGGGACTGCGGGACAGGGCCGCATTCCTCGCTTCCTGTCATAAATATCCCGGCATTAACCAGGCCCGGGAACTACGGCACCTGTGGTGCCAGTCGTGTAATCATCCACATTATAAGACGTGTCATACCAAGGGAAGCACCCCCAAAGTCGCGCCCGTTAAGTGTAGGAATCTCGGCTGTGTGGGTATGGACTTATGTAAATAGCATATATATGCACATGATGATGATGGGGATCATGATAACAATGGTGATAATAGATTGATGATGATGATGGTAATGATGATGATGATGATGATAAATAAAGAAAGAAATCAACAAACAACATCAGTAAAATGCAACGATTGACCTTTTATTATGATCATATCCCAGTTGTAGATCATATCCCTGTTTATAGTGTATAGGTTCACATCTGTAAATGTAATCTCCTCTGTGTGTATGTGTGTGTGTGTGTGTGTGTGTGTGTGTGTGTGTGTGTGTGTGTGTGTGTGTGTGAGAGAGAGAGAGAGAGAGAGAGAGAGAGAGAGAGAGAGAGAGAGAGAGATGGTACAAATTTGTCTAGGTCTGTACGTGATTTTCAGGTTTGTTTTAATCCTGGCACTACTTAGCATTATTTTTTTTTTTTCAGTCGTGGATTTGCGTGGGACTGGTTGTTGCTTTTCAATTTCTTCTGATCGTGGCAATCGTCAGTCTGGCTGGAGTAGCTGTTTACGGAAAAAGCAAAATGTAATTATTCTCACAAAAATCTGTGTTTTATATATTACAAATGTGTCAGCCTGGCTGGTTTTACTGTTTACGGGGAAAGCAACACGTAAATCAGACCAAATTATTGTTTACACGCTACCAAAATTTGTATGCCCAGACATTCTCAATAACCCTACAGTCAACTTATAAATTTTGTTGTTTCAGAACTGCATGTGTCTTGACTGAGAATGAATTTTGTTAGTAAATCATCTCAGTTGTTCCTAGTATTAACAAAATCGAATGGCAAAGGAAAGTAGTCATCGCTGCCGTCAAAATAAGCTAGACAAGGAGGGTGGGTGGGTGTTTGGGAGTTAAACATCCTTTTCAACCACGTAAGGGTAATATCAAAGACGGGGTACGTTGCTTTCAATATCGAAATCAACTCCCCTAGCAAGAAAAGGAAAAAACAATAAACCATAAGAATTCAGGCATGAAATAGTTTCATTGTTAATATTTTTCTCTCAAGCAGCTGTTCTAGCTTGTCCCCAAGGGACGGAAGTACGACAGTGGAGGGAAGTACGACAGGGGAGGGAAGTACGACAAAGCCATAATTATCATCGCTTGTTACACACAGGACGACGTTCACAGAGGGAGTTCAGAGTGCTTTTTGTTTTATTTTTCTCCAGGCCTGCAACAGATGATGGTGCTTCTCAACTACCTCAAGCGCCTATGGCCATGTTGCAGCCTCTCCCCGTGAACCCGTTACGGATGAGTGATTCCGGTGTGCCGGCTCCCTTGAGGAAATACTACTTCAATGTTGGTATGTTTATCTCGAAAAAGTCCATGCAGTCATCGCAATTTGAAATCTTCGGATTACCAGAAGCCACTTCAAGCCACTATTACGCAATCTGCAGCGATCTGGGGCCTAGCGGGGAAGGCCTTGCCTAGTAGTGGCTTGAAGTGGTTCCTACTGGTGTGCAGTGGCTTGTTCTTTTTAACAAGTCTTATCGTATAGCGGGCAGGGGTGGCATAACTCGGGTTCTTAGGAGTTAAGACCTGTGCTAACTTTCAGCTTCATTTGAGCCGTCAGTTCTAAGCTACAACTGAGAGTACTCGACATGTGCCAGTGTTATGCGATAGTTTTCTTTGTATGTAAACACAACTTTGTAGATCGTTATGTGGATTGTGGAGAGTGGCGGTAACAGAACGGCAAGATAATGACAAAGTTTGCTCCTATGCATCTTAATCAACTGTCAATGAACTCACGCCTCCAGCATTAGAGTCTCCCTACACAACTAATACAATTTCTGTGAGAGTTTCACGCCTGAATGTATCTTAAAAACAAGTCAACAAAAAAAAAATCCGAGCATGTAATACAACCACGCGTACTGAAAATGGCCGTTTTCAACTGCAAGCTTTCATCATATTTCAGTCCGATATCATGCTACAGAAGTAATTTCTTTATACAAAAAAGCCGATTTTTTTCAAACTTCCTGTGAAACCAATGACTCCATAATTCTTACGCTCAAATTCCGTTTCGGAGAGGTTCCATCACCTTTAGGCTTTGTCAGACATCATCGAAATGTTTTGCTGATGTTGTTGTTGTAGTTTCGCTTTGCTTTCCTTCGTTTAAATTACTCTTGGTGTACACAGGTCTCCAACAGGACTACCTGCTCCAGGAATGCCAAGGGCCTCAACTGAAGCGATCCTTTCCGGACATGGACTACGCGCTACTCGGCTACAACGTGCTGAAAGGTTATCCTCTCGCTGTGGGTCATGACCCGGGCTTCACCCTCCCCATCTTCTCCGCCGACTACAGCGCTGGTCACATGACCGCCGACTGTCGTTACAGCGTGCCTAAAGGCATCATCCTCATCCCTGATGTCTCCTGTATTACATCATTCTCGTCTGACGTTGTACAGACTTCCTACGAACTGTCCAAGTCGTTGTCCGTCAGCGCTCACGCCAGCGGGGGTGGGTGGGGGGTCAGTTTCTCGGCAAGCGCTGGTGACAAGGAGTCGTCTTCCCAGGTAGCCACCGGAGAGTCGGTGTTCATCATCTCGCGAGCCACTTGTAACTATTACTACATGAAGCTGCTACAGCGCGACGCTCCACCTTTCCACCCTGTTTTCCTGGACTGGATCGTGGAACTGAACCAAACCGAGCATGACGACGTGTACATTGACTTTATCGAGAACTACGGAACCCACTTTCTGTCTGAGGTCAAATTCGGAGCGTCCTTCACCTACGAACACAAAATGACCACAAGCTCCTTCAAGGAGGAAACACAAAAAGGCGTCAATGTTGCAGTGTCTGCCAGTTACTCGGGACTCTTTAGCGTAGGAGGAGGCTTCAGTATGGATTCCTCTCAAAAGGAGGCTGCATCCTCGTTCCAGAAGAAGGTGACGACCCGAACCATCACAATCGGCGCCGCCCCTCCAGCCAATGGGGACGCCATGACGTGGGTTAAAGAGAGTCCGGTGCCCATGTCCTATGACTTGCAATCCATCGAGGACCTGTTCTCTGAAACCTTCATGGGCGGGGACTACATGAAGCAGTACGACATTGACTACCAGAGGATCAAGACGAAGATCGGAGAAACCAAACAGAAGTACTGTGCACGACTGAGGGATCAGGGGCTTGTCGACGACTGCGCGGAACTGTCTCCTGGACTCGTGATGCCGAAAACGAGGCTGTACAACCATTTCGCCACCACGAAGACACAAACCAAGGGACAGTGTATCGACGAATGCTTTAAGCGTACAAGCTGTATCGCCATGACATTCTGCGAAGGATGTGGAGACACTGTGTGTTACATGTACAAGGAAGATTTGAAATTCGGCGGCTTTCAAGAGGACAAGTGGACATCCATGTTCATCCTTCCCGAGATAGAAAACCTGCTGGTATTGGCTAAGACTGACATCAACAGCAACAACAAGCGCTCTATTAAATCAGACGAAGAGGTCACGACCTTTGACTCCTGCCAGTCTCACTGTCTTCGTGACATTTATTGCGCGGCCTTCACCTTCTGCACATGCCCAGAACAGAAGGAGAAGTGCACTCTGTACTCGGAAAAGGACATGTCCCTCGTTAGAAATAACGGAATGACCACGTATTTCGTCTCTCCTCGGAAACAGAGGGAGGAAATAGGCATTGCCACCACTACCGCATCCCCTGAAAATGAAACTACGGCCGGTAACTAAACCCACACAGGTTATTGCACAGCAAGCCGGATGTGTTACAGTCCGTTTGCCGAAACCAATATAGGTTTCTTTGTCTTGTAATATCTCTGAAACAATTTATTTGATGAAAAGTCTAAGCACAAAAAGTATGCAGTTTTCAGATAACCAACTGGATCTATTTTCTTTTTGTTTTACTGTATCAATTTAAATTTTACTGTATAAATTTAAATTTTACCGTAAAAATTTAAATTTACTATAAAAAATTTCAGTTTTTGCTTTGCACACGGGGAATTCTGTGTCAATTGGGTCAAATTGTCGACCTCTACTACGCCCCGTGTCGGGATGTAGGTCGATCACGGGATTGCCCCGGTGTCACAGGATAATTATTTCGGAACCGGACGAATGGGAACCATTCCGATTTATCCTGGCCCTGGTGGCAGGATTTTTCGGAACCATTCCGATTTATCCTGACTCTAGTGAAAGGATATTTGGAAACCACCAGCGTATTTCGGAACCGTCTAGAAGGTCATTAGCCCAAATGAATTTTGTCTGCCAGGTGCGGGATAAATGGGAATGGTTCCGAAATATCCTAGGATTTTTGGGAACCGGTACCGATTTATCCTGGTTCCGAAATATTCTACGACACCGAAACCGTATGCCGTATACGCAACAACCTTTCAAGCCTTTACTGGACATGCGCGTGAAACATTCACATGTCACTACATATATATATAGGACATGTTTAATACAATGGAAGGTGCACGGAGAAGTCATGGAGACCTTTTTTTGTTGAGTTTTGTTGTTGTTGTTGTTGTTGCTGTTGTTTTGACGGTTTTATTTTTTGGATTGTGTGTGTGTGTGTGTGTGTGTGTGTGTGTGTGTGTGTGTGTGTGTGTGTGTGTGTGTTTTGTTGTTGTTTTTTGTTTGTTTGTTTTTTTCGTCGTGATTGACTAGTCACCCCGAGGATGGAAGCTTCACGGAATTTGGTTGGGCCCATGAGTGAGGCAGACTTTTTCTTCTAACAATGTTCATCGAAAGTGTATAGTTTGTTGGAAAGCGGGAAAAAACACCTACATTTTTCGGCAAACAAACTATAAGGAAGACAGAGATGACCACACACGCACGCACACACACACACACACACACACACACACACACACACACACACACACACACACACACACACACACACACACACACACACACACACACACACACACACACACACACACACACACACACACACTACGTGATGAGCCATTATTCCACTCGCCAGTGCAAATTTGCAGTGGTAAATGTGAGCGCTTCACGGTACACGCAAACAAACAGAGTACACAAACAAACAAAGTAAACAAAATAAAAATCATGGCGTGTCAGAGTAGGCTATGCAAAATGTGAAACCTGACGAGGTTTGTCTCGTGGTAAACCATCTCTATCAGCCATCAGATTTGCTCCGTATGCGGGGAGCCGGGGTGGCCGAATGGTAGAGCGTTGGACTTCTAATCCTCGGGTCGTGAGTTTGTATCCCGGCTGGGGCCAAATATTTGTGCTGGCTTTTTCATCGTTGCCCGTCTTTGATGTCACCCGTATGTGGTGGAAAAGGACGTTAAAGCCCCAAACACCCACCCCACCCCCACCCGCTGTGTATGTACACGTGCATTTCCGGGCTGACAAGTCTCTAACGCTTCATCGATTATACGGGTAAAACCAGAATCTGCAATAATTATTGGAGTTCTCTAATAAAATACTCAACATTTTCAGTGATACTTCGTTGTCTTTTTGTCAGTGTTAAACCTCTCTTTCTCTCTCTCTCTCTCTCTCTCTCTCTCTCTCTCTCGTCGAGTTTGACGTCCTTGTCTTAATACCGAAACTCCTCTGAGATCAATGACAGTTTTGATCACCTCTGGTGTGTTGTTCTTGTTGCTGCTGTTCTTGGGGTTTCTGTGTGTGTGTGTGTGTGTGTGTGTGTGTGTGTGTGTGTGTGTGTGTGTGTGTGTGTGTGTGTGTGTGTGTGTTTAATGCTTTAAAAAAAATACCTTACATCAGCACGAGTAAGATTCTTCACAAGTTCAATCACACTCCCTATGATAGAAATCGCATTGCTGTTTAAGGAAATTAAAGATTGGAAATCATAAAATCAAACTGGTGAATGTAGTTCCAGGTCGTGCGCGCGCTCGCGCGCACAAACACACACAGACACACAGACAGACAGACAGACAGACAGACAGACACACACACACACACACACACACACACACACACACACACACACACACACACACACACACACACACACACACACACAGCGATAGACAGTTTTCAAAAAAGAGAAAAGTGGGAAAACCAAATACGAAAATACACGTACAATTCATTTGATCTGGTCGACTGCATTTAATTGAGATGCCATGTGATATGAAACATATATATATATATATATATGTATGTATATATATATATATATATATATATATATATATATATATATATATATATATATATATATATATATATATATATATATATTATTTCATTAGCACTACCTGCGTTCTATGTAAGTTTATATCATGCAGACTTGGAAACTGGAGCACCTGGAAAAGGAAAATCTAAGAAAATGGCGGATAAAAGTGTGACATGGTAAGCGTGGAACGCGACCCTGTCCCGTAGTCCCAAACCACACGGACCCCCATAGCATCATCTTACCATCATGCATAATAAAAATTGCCCCAGCTTTCGAGCCCTCCGTGGATTCCACCCATCGCCTGGGAGGAACACCACTGGAACTGGCGGGGCAGAAAAAAAATCTCGTAAGAAAAAAGTCTCACCGCTCTGATATTCCTGCCCACGGAGGCCGATTCGAACCTGCGTTCCTAGGATCCATAGCGGACGCCTTGAACATTGGGCCATATCATGTCACCACAATGGAACTTTGAGACACAGTCTAAAAGTCCGAATTATTTGAACGGCCGCAATGGATTCGATTCGGTTGGATATGTTACCAGCACCGGACGCTCAGAGAGGGGCCATAACACTACATGCTTCACTTGATTGTTCAAATAATCTCGTAATAGTTACGTCCCTTGAAGCGCATTGGCATTCTGACCACACACGTCAGTATACATCATGAAATAACTGTACATAGCCCAGGAAAACGAATAAATGTGTAAATGTTCCTTTTTCTGTTTTTGTTGTTGTTGTTGTTCTTTGTTTGTTTGTTTTTGTTTGTTTGTTTTGTTTTTCTTTCTTTCTAGAGGAGGGGTCGTGGCGAGGGGGGGGGGGGGGAGGAGGGGGGGTGCGGGGGAAGGGGAGGGGGCGGGCAGTAAAATCCTGTGAATGCGTTAGCGTTTAGCGCAGGCCGTTGAATATGACTATGTATTCGTAAACCGTTCATATAGAATTATTATGCATGGTGTCCGACAGGGATAACTCCTTTCATTTTAGAGGGTTTTGTGTGTGTGTGTGTGTGTGTGTGTGTGTGTGTGTGTGTGTGTGTTGTTTTGTTTTGTTTTGTTTTGTTTTTTGTTGTTGTTGTTTTGTTTTTTGTTTTTTTTGGGGGGGGGGGGGGTACATCGGCGTATTTTCCCTTTAATTATATGAACGAAACCATTGCTAGAGAACTTCAGTCTTAAAGAAGAAACAAAATTATTCTCTCGTTCAAGTGGCTTAGGTTATATCAGGTTAGATCAGTTTCTATGCTTGGGTCGTGAGTTCGAATCCCGGCTGGGCCAAAATATTGTGCTAGTCTTTTTCTCTTTGCCCCGATTTTTGATAATTATCACCATTACATGGAAAAGGACGTGAAACTCACAAACACACCACCCACCCTTGTTAGTTAATGTTCTTTATTAATTTCTTATGATTATGTTCCTTTTACATTATTATTAATATTATTACTTTTTTCATTATTCGTAGGAGCAGTAGTGGTGGCAGTAGTAGCAGTAGTAGTAGTAGTAGTATGAAGAGTGCTTTTTTGTTGGTGTTTCTTTATGTTTATGATATTTGTATGTTTGTATATGTTTGTTTATGTATATGTGTCAAAAAAAGAAAGGAAACGGTTAAAAGATATATCTTGTAATTTCGCCTCTCGTGTCTCACAGGATTTTCTTGGTATGCTTGCTTACCTATTGTGTTTCCTGAACTGTTAAATGATTTTGTACATGCTCACATTTTCACTAAACCCTAATAAAACTATAGCCCAGAACCCTCATTTAAATAAAATCATGTTGTCCAAATGTGTGTGTGTGTGTGTGTGTGTGTGTGTGTGTGTGTGTGTGTGTGTGTGTGTGTGTGTGTGTGGTTTTTTCTTCTTCTTCTTCGTGTTTCTGTCCTTATTTCCAGGGCTGCTTGCACATTCTTTTTTACAATTAATTATTACACACACACACACACACACACACACACACACACACACACACACACACACACACACACACACACACAGATTCTGAAAAGACAAAAAGAAAACGGTAATAAGCATCTTTAATTAGCTCTGCTCAAATACATTTTAGGACAGATGCAAGCGTACAGAATAAGCAAATAGCCACTTGTGCATGCGTGCGTGCGTGCGTGCGTGCGTGCGCGCGCGCGCGCGCGCGCGTGTGTGTGTGTGTGTGTGTGTGTGTGTGTGTGTGTGTGTGTGTGTGTGTGTGTGTGTGTGTGTAAAGTATTTTTTAAATGCAAAAACAAATACAGCTTTCACAGACAAAAACAGTCGGCATGTCTGAGTCATGCACATCAGTACACGCAATTATCAGTATTTCTCAAAACTGTAACAAAAGTAACAAGTGTAAGAGAAAAGAGGTAAACAAGCAGTGACCGTTTACAATAACAATCTAATGTAATATTCAAGCGCTGCAACGAAGGTGCAGGCATTGTGTGGGTATTGGATATATAATACGGGGCTAATATTCCCATAATCTGTGCTCACAGATCGTATCGTTCAGGGCCCGTATGTAAAAGTCGAGGTTAATTTTACCCACGGCTACGGGCCTAACCCAAACTAGGACAAAAGAAACCCCAAACCAAAGTTAAATAATAAAAAAGAAAGTGAAGAAAGGAAAAAAAATTCCTTCTTAGGCACCTTGCTGGAATGGGCCCCGCTTCTTGATTTAAAATCAAAAACAACAGAAAATTTCACCCGAGAGCTAGTTTAGTTCGAGGTTAGACTATAACCTCGACTATTACATACGGCCCTGGACTGCTTTCGGGGAGCCCGAATGGCCGAATAGTAGAGCGCTGGACTTCCAAAGCTCGGGTCGTGAGTTCGAATCCTGGCTGGGGCCAAATATTTGTGCTGGTTTTTCATCGTTGCCCCGTTTTTTAATTTTTTTTTAATATCACCCCTATGTGGTGGAAAGGGACGTTGAACCCCCAAACACCAACCCACCCACCCATCCCCACCTTCTGGACTGCTTTCCTGGTGTCCAGCATGACACGACTTTGAAACCTGGATAGTGACAGTACAAATTCAATAATCAAAAATATTTCTTCCTTTCTCCCTAATCGGGATGTGGAGGACTGGACAAAGTAAAATGGACAAGACGTGCATAAAAGGGGCAACAATGACATTAAACAAAAATATACCATGCGCGAAATCAGAACAGAGAGAGAAAAAAAAATGTACATTGGCGGCAGTAAAACGAGCTTTTATGAAACAAAGCGTCTGTAAAGGTGGCACTGAGCCAACAGGAGCGTGCTCGATGACGAGACACTCACTTGAAGTTCTACGACAGGCCGACCTGGTTTATCATTTCCTAGCTATAATTACAGAATATTCTACTGCTAGTAAAGAGGGGTTTCACTTCACTTCGGTGTGCCTTAGTTTATTTCCTGTGCAAAGTCTTTGTGGTTCTGTGTTACGCACAAATAACTGATTTTCATGCCGACGGTAACCGACGATTCATCGGTTATCTCCCCTGCGTGGCTGTTGAAGCACTGTGGGTGAACTTGCCGTGAATTGAAGAAATACGTCTGAACTCTCCCTTGATAAACAGCGACATCTGTT
>JACVVK020000312.1:375000-532500 GCA_018292915.2 Batillaria attramentaria | reverse complement strand
AACCGATAAAAACTCAAAAATAAATGCAATTCTAAAATTCCGAAACTGAAATTGCTGAACTGGCCCTTCGCACAACGTGATCGTAATGTGTTCATGTCCATTGTGTGAGAGAATGCGTGTGATTCACGCGGGCGTGCGTTTTGGGTTTCGCTCGGGGCGTTTTGAGCCAAATATTTGGGATAAAGCGCCTGTATTATTGAGCTTATTATTATTTACCATTTTGTCCGTCATCCTGCGTCAGCACCTCCAGAGATATACTGTGCCCAGACGCCATTTCCTACTGGAAGAAACAACGACAATAAATAACATTCGCGCAAAAATAGTACCTTCGGGGGGCCGTTGCTATGACACGGGCAAAACCAAACTTCCGCTATTTGACGATAGAGCGTTCTTGAGATAACAGAACATATGCGGTATTCCACCTGTGTGATATACAACTCATGTCTTTATTGTCCACTTGTAGGCGTCCCAGGGACCACGATTTTTAATGAAGAAAACTGTACAAGAAACCCAATATAGCGGTTTTCGTCAAACACCCCTGGTGTCTTCATTAGCACCTTCCCAAAGATACTGTTTCTCGCATGTAATCTAGAACCATTGCACAATCCCGCAAAATCCCGTACGATGTCATCTTAGTGTAGGCTTAGTGTAGGAAATGGATCAAATCGACGCTACTAAAACGCAATGTACATTTCATGGTATTTATTGTTTCAGCAATTGTAGTCAACGAGTTCTATGTGACTGTGCTAGTGTGTGTGTGTTAGTGACTGTACTTTATAGTGATTAAGTCGGAGTGTGTGTGTGTGTGTGTGTGTGTGTGTGTGTGTGTGTGTGTGTGTGTGTGTGTGTGTGTGTGTGTGTGTGTGTGTGTGTAAAATGCGTTAAGTGGAAAATTTGTCTTGCGTAAAAAAATTAAGATGGCAAATTCAAAGCAACAGACAACACCACTACAAATCTCATTTCTTGCGATAATACATATACTACAAGTGTACGAAAAAAAATCTTTAGAAAGAAACAAACCAAAAAAAAAAAAAAAAAAAGGACCATGCATTTTCCGTAAGCAGCCGCATGCACGCACGTACGTACGCGCACGCACACACACACACACACACACACACACACACACACACACACACACACACACACACACACACACACACACACACACACACACACACACACACTTTAGAACCTGACCATAATTAATATTGCAATTACCTGGACGAAGTGATGTCACGTGTCTAGCTAGACGTTACAAGCCCACAGCGGTCGTGCGATAAAACTGAATGTTAACCTTCCGCGTGTTTCGTTATAAGTAAACCCAACAATCGGTACTTGATCGCAACACTTCCGGGCGAAAGTAGACTGGTTACCCGTATGCTGGCAGTTTTGAGTTCATGCTGGATCTTTTAAAGCCCATTTTATCCCGAAAACAATGTAAAGGTAAGAGACAGAAATAGGAGCAAAGATCGTAATACATAAAGAAAAACAAGAACAAGCAAATGAATAAAATTAAAACAGAAAATAAACAAACCGGAAATCTCTCTCTCTCTCTCTCTCTCTCTCTCTCTCTCTCTCTCTCTCTCTGTGACCAAACTCTTACTTCCGGACTCTCAAATGACAACCGAACAAAAGCTTGAGAAATTGGACATGCTTCTCCTCCACAAACACCTCCAGTTCAGCATCAGTTGGGTGTTGTTTTTTTTGGTTTTTTTTTGCTGCCACAACTCTTTGCCGGCTCCAGTGGTATTCTCCCTAGTAATGGGTGGAATCCATGGAGGGCTCGGAAGCTGGGGCAATTTTCATTATGCATGATGATGGAGATGAGGATGATGGTAAGATGATGCTATGGAGGTCCGTGTGGTTTGGGACTGCGGGACAGGGCCGCATTCCACGCTTCCTGTCATAAATATCCCGGCATTGACCAGGCCCGGGAACTACGGCACCTGCGGTGCCGGTCGTGTAATCATCCACATCATAAGACGTGTCATACCAAGGGAAGCACCCCCAAAGTCGCACCCGTGAAGTGGGTGAAGCTCGGCTGTGTGGCAACAGCCTCCCCATTGGGCCCATAGCACACCCGCTCTGGGTAGGAGCCGACCTAGATAGGAAAAATCCCGCTTGCCTCGGCTGGGATTCGAACCCGGGTCTCCCGGTCCATGGTCCGAAGTGCTAACCACTACACTACAGGGGCCGGTCGTGGCATGATTTCCTGTACGAAACATTCAGCTGGTGCTCTCGGAAGTTAAGGCCAGTCGTGAGTCAGCTCCATCATTAAATTTAACACATCGACGGATATCCGTAAGTGTTTATCATTCAGAGTACATGTATACCGGACACTGGCACCAAGCCCCACCGTGCCACCCCACCCCCCCCCCCCCCCCCTACCCTCGTCCTCACGTTTCCTGAGTCTGGTACTCTCGGACGCAGAGACGGATATGCTTCATTGTTTATCAGTCAGAGTACTTCCATACACATTATCTGCATCGTCCGCCTCATAACGACACAACGTAAGTGTTTAGCGGAATTAATTTCAGGGGGTCATCAGATAAATGTTTCATTGTAATGTGGGCGTGAGTGAAGGGAATCATTCGCAGAGTTCACACAGTGTCCAGAAACCGCGAAAAAAGCTTTCCGAAGTGTGAAAACATTTTACAGAGTCGACCGTGCAAACACAGTCAACTCTGTCACAGTTGCAGAGTTCATACAGTGTCCAAAACCGCGACAAAACCGTGCCGAAAAACTGCCCCCATTTCCTGTCGGGCTCCGTCCATGCTACTGTGCACATCTCCGTGCAGTGGTCATCCTTCAGTGCAGTGGTCATCACAGCAGCCGTGACCGAGTCAGTACTGTCCGCTGTGATCCCCATACAAGTCGTGTCATTTTTGAATTTGGTCATTGTCGCTCGTATGCGAGCTGAAATGTTTACTCAAAAAACAAAATTGCTTTCAAACATGTGTACGTACCGGTAGTAGCATAGCTTGCGCCATGTCCGACATTGCTCAGTCGTCTAAAGTGACGTATCCGCGGCGTGGTCACAAAATGAGTTGGATTGTACGGTGTGCACAGTAGCGTGGACGGACCCCGGGAAGTGGGGGCAGTTTTTCGGCACGGTTTTATCGCTGTTTTGGACACTGTATGAACTCTGCAACTGTGACAGAGTTGACTGTGTTTGCACGGTCGACTCTGTAAAATGTTTTCACACTTCGGAAAGCCTTTTGTCGGGAGCTCAGATCTTTAATCTTCAAAAAGTTCCAAGACACTGGAAACAGTCCACTATTGTGCCTCTTGCTAAGAAACAGTCTACCAAGTCTCTTAATGATTTCAGGCATGTCGCCCATGCAATCTTTTGAGAAGATCATTCGGTCTCTCATTCACAGGGATATGCAACACTTGCTTGATCCCTTGCAGTTTGCGTATAGGGCGGGAAGAGGGGTTGAAGATGCTATTCAGACGTTGTTAAACCTTGTTTACAAACATCTGGAGGGAAGCAGGACTCATGCACGTGTTTTGTTCGCTGATTTGTCCAGTGTTTTTAATACCCCCCCTCCATTGTGGCTTGTAGCCAATATAGGGCAAAGGCGGACTTGTCCAATGGCATACAAAGTACACACTTCCTAGATCTAGGGAGCGCTCTCAGCTTTACTTACTTCCCCTACTTTCAAATTGATCTGATTGAGCGCGTGTTTTCGGTTTTAGCGACGCCTTTGTTCCTATTCTATATTAAATGTAATTACATGACATTACACCTAGGCAGTTGCTCCTTCTAAATTATTTAGTCTTCTTCCGCTGAAACCTCTTGCAGAGCTTTAGGGTGGCGACGTCTGCTAGTACTGGAGACGCACCAGATTATTCTGGGGCAGCCTTTTAGTACTGGTTGGACGCTGCAGCCCTCGTGGGTATCGCCGCATGCTCACCTGATGAGGGTCCCATTGACCCGAAACCACGGTCGTGAGCGGCTAAAATCATCAATTCATATGGCCTTGGTTGTATCGACCATTTTCCTCCCGGTGGGAGGGGAATGGGGGCCCTATGAATGGTGAGATACCCTTAGATCTGTTAGACGTTTCAGCGATAGGATGGTATATATATATATATGCGAATGTTTGTGTTGTCTTTTAAGCTATTTTGGTGTCTATGTGATTGTTTTTGCTCGAGGACAATAAAGATTGATTGATTAATGTGTAGGGGTTGCTGAAATCAAAAACAAGTTGATGAATCGACTCTGCAGCCAATGCCAGTCTCCATGCATTCTTTTCGTTATCTGTCACTTGGCGATGTTTCATCCATAGACTGCACGTATCTGTAAAACACAAAATCTCTTTACATTCCATGTGCGCACAGTCTAGGGCAAATGTGGATTAGGCTTATAATGATTTGGCTTTAAATGTTCAGTTGACTTGAATACGAATATCAATATGAAATATATTATCTTGCCAAATTAAACAAGCGTATAGTATTATAGTGTTTTCAGACATCAAACGCACGGCGTTGTGGGATGGATACTTGTGATTTTTTTTTTTCTCAGTGAACCCGATTCTGAGATCGTTCAGTGAGTTATAAGTAAGAAGAACTGAATTGCATCTTCCAGACGATGATTATTGAATACACAATTAAACTGTTGTTCGCCATTTTCTCGCTCTTTGCTTGTGTAGAGTGGTGTCAGAGAATCATTTACTAGTGTGAATGCTGAATTCTTATTTGTGAAACTCTCTGCTAACAACGCACTCTATTCATGTCACGTCAACATTAAAATGGAACATTTATCTGATGCCACCCGAACCTTAATTCCACTAAACACTTACTTTGTGTCATTATGAGGAGGAGGATGTCGACTATGTGTGCGGAAGTACCCTGGCTGATAAACAATGCAGCATATCCGTCAACATGCTAAATCTGGCGACGAAGATGAGCCATATCTCATCTCTGCGTCCGACAGCACCAGATTCAGGAAACATGTATCGTATCTCGTGGACAATGATTATGTTTGAATAGGTGCACGTGCGAGTTTGAAGGGGTGACGGTGGAGGGGTAGAGGTAGGTGGGTGAAGCGGGGAGGGGAGGGGGTGATGATAGAGTTTAAAGTATGCATGTACTCTCAATGATAAACACTTAACATATCCGTCAACATGGTAAATTTGGCGATGAATCTGACTACGATAGCACTTTACACCCAAAAACAATATCTCAAGTTCCCATATCCGAAATCTGGTGACAGCGAGAAAATAACAATGCGTTGCACATACGTTAACGAAAACGAAAGCAGCACAATAATTGTTTCAGAAATGAAATGATTCAGTAAACTTAGAATAAGTCAGTTAAAAAAAAAAGCATAAAAAGTTCGGCATCAAAATTAGGAAGAAGCGTATTTATTTTAGCAGCAGTAGTCGTAGTAGTAGTTGTAGTAGTTGTAGTGTGCTTCTAATGAATTGACTTTAAGTGTTCAGTTGACTTGAGTAGGAGTACGAATATAAAATGTTCATTACTTTAGGGGTTCCAGCCCCTTAGGTGAGGATGTGTGTGTGTGTGTGTGTGTGTGTGTGTGTGTGTGTGTGTGTGTGTGTGTGTGTGTGTGTGTGTGTGTGTGTGTGTGTGTGTGTGTGTGTGTGTGAGTGTGTGTGTCGGGGGAGGGGGGGGGGCGGCGGATCAAGTATACGGACACAAATATACAATGTGTAACCAACAAAAACCGTTAGTACAAGTATTACAATTGTCCGTCACGGCGCTCCATACCGTATATATATAATATTAGTGTGTGTGTGTGTGTGTGTGTGTGTGTGTGTGTGTGTGTGTGTGTGTGTGTGTGTGTGTGTGTGTGTGGGTGTGTGTGTGTGTGTGTGTGTGTGGGTGTGTGTGTGTGTGGGTGTGTGTGTGTGTGTGTGGGTGTGTGTGTGTGTGGGTGTGTGTGTGTGTGTGTGTGTGTGTGTGTGTGTGTGTGTGTGTGTGTGTGTGTGTGTGTGTGTGTGTGTAATATTTTGTGTTACCAAATTAAATGAACATATACTGTGTTTTTAAACATCAAACGTACGGTGTTATAAGACGGATACTTGTAATAGTTTTTTGTTTGTTAAAATTTGTTTGTTGTTGGTTTTGTTGGTGTTGTTGTTGTTGTTTTTGAGTGAACCTGCTTCTGAGATTGTTCAGTGAGTCAGAAGAAAAAGGGAATTGAATTTCATCTTACAGACGATATAGTTTTGTGTCAGAAAATAATAATAATAATAATAATATAGCTTTTTAAGAGCGCTGTTCTCCAACTTCCGCTTAAAGTACACACACACACACACACGCACACACACACACACACACACACACACACACACACACACACACACACACACACACACACACACACAAGCGCGCGCGCGCGCGCGATTTACATTCCCTTGGCTTACATACAATTGGGCAGTGCAACGAACTCATGATGCACACAGACAGACTTAACAGAGGTTTAACTATCAAAGGCCTGGCGGAAGAGAAAGGTCTTCAGGTGCGATTTAAACAGAGGCAGTGCGGTCTGAAGGCGGAGTTCGATTGGGAAGGAGTTCCAGACAGTCGTTGCTAAGAAGCTGAAAGAGCGCTCTCCGGCAGTTTTCATGTTACGCTTCGGAATTTTGAGAAGTTTTTCGTTAGCGGAACGCAGGATGCGCGACGGTTGATACTTACAGAGTAAGGCGGACAGGTAATCAAAATTATTTACTATTGCGAGTGCTCAATTTCTGTTTGTCGACAGAAATGTTTAAAGCATTTATCTGACGACTCCCTGACCTTAATTCCACCAAACACTTACATTGTGTCGTTATGAGGCGGATGATACTGACAATGTGTATGCAAGTACTCATGACTGATGAACAATGCAGCATATCCGTCGACATGTTCAAATTGGCGGTGGGGGGAGGAGAGGGGGGGGGGGGAGGCGCAGAATGGGGCAGCCGCGATCGATCGAAGTTTGCACACTAAAATCTCGCCGATTTCGTCAAATTATGTCCACTTACCGCCACTTTTCGAGCTTTGCCTGCTGCATGTAGGTGCGCCAAACAATTAGAGTGAAGTAGATGCATAAAATATGCCGCACAAACTTATACTTTGTCAGATACAAGCCTAAACAGCAAGCTAGTGTGTTTTTACCTACGTATCAAAACCCGCACAGCGATTCACAAAGCATGGGCGTTTACACACCCTGTAAAGCTAAGTTCAAACTTACGCACGGCGGCCCGGTACCCCATACCCATGTAACGCGAGCAAACCCCCCACGAAATATATATCTTTGTGCAGAATTTGTACAAATAAGACCCGTTTTGAAAATTTGATGTCTTCTGCCTGTAGTTGGGAGACATTTTGTCATGGTCGATGCATGTTTCAGACCAGGCCTCTATGTGTCTTCCTGGCGAACTTCCTGGCACATGGCTCGCGACAAACTGAAAACCTGACGCCCGCTACGGAGCATTCACTCTTGCACTGCATACTGTTGGAAACAGCCGTTGCTTGGCCACGTCCTGATCAGCAGAAGGTAAAAGAAGATTTTTTGTTTGTTTTTCGGTAATTGTATCCATTTCTCTCTCTCTCTCTCTCTCTCTCTCTCTCTCTCTCTCTCTCTCTCTCTCTCTCTCTGTGTTTGTTTAAATCTTCCCTTCATCTGCAGCGGTATTTGCTTTGTTTTTAATGTTGGTGGTATGATAAAGATGGAATCGTTTTCCACAGAAACCTTGTACACGCGCAAACTCGATCATCCTCTCCGCGAGAAAAAAATAATGTGGTTCCGGTTACCCGAACGCATATATCTACAGTTTCAACGCCGACCCCGGCCCACACGTTCTCCACGCAGTATCTTGTTTTAATTTTGTTGTTGTTGTTGTTGTTTATTAAGTGCTTGCATCATTTGCCTATTTTCGCGCACTGCGGGCGAGCTTCCACGCTACACTAGTTTTTGCACCCAACGCAAGTAAGCTATAAACCAAGCATGAATCAGTGCGTTCGCGTGGCACCAGTCTACCATGTACAGCTAAAGGGAAGTGCATCAAAAATCAACAAAAGAGTGTGATGGTATTTAAGTAATCGGGGGCACCGGATTGGGAAATATTATTTAATCTAAGTCCGTGCCTGCATTTCTTGGATTTGGAAACTGACATCGACTGGCAGTCCAATGCTTCACGCGCATCTCTGACTGAGGTGCTTTTAATTCAATTCAATTCAATTCAATTCAATTCAATAATTCTTTATTGTCCTCAAGAGGAGGCAATTCGGTTGCGGCGTAAAAAAGAGACAACAATCACAATACACAATATAACAACATGTCCCAATAGTAAGATATATAATATCACAGCAATAACACGCGCACGCACACGCACGCACACACACACACACACACACACACACACACACACACACACACACACACACATCCTAAAAAACCACGCTCTCATAAATTTAAAAAAAAAAAAAAAACGCCACTGTTAAGACGGGACTACAACCCTTCACTGAAAAGGTAACATTATAGTAAAAGACTATCACAAGGCACACTCATACCCTCACACACACGCACTCACACACAGACACAACACCTGCGCGCACACGCACACACACACACTTTAGTGAGGCAGGTACCAAAATAATGGGGACGTATTGGACAAAGCATCAAACTTCGTGGAGCACTTATTTATGATATACTAAAAGGGCTAAGGTGCTTTTCCAGTCCACGAAGATTAGGCCTTTGTAGCAAATGGCGGGACAGCGTATGATATCACTGACAGTTGTCCGCCCAGTATAACCGAAACTGCATCGATCACCAATACGGCCCTTTTCATCAAATGAGCTGTTTCAGTGTTTGTATGAGTTACCCCTGAGATGTGTTGTATGGGTGAAGCATATATGGAGAGTGTCACGGCAGTTTTTGTCAACAGAGAGCGTTAATGACCTTGACCTTGAGTCAAGGTCATCTAAAAGGGTATGTCTGCATATAGGTATGTCTCATTGCTGTCTATCATCATGCTTTGTTTGGTGCCTCTGCTGTTTGTTGTTTCTGAGAAAATGCCAACGTTAAAGTTTCCTCAAAACAGCGTGTATGGCCTTGACCTTGGCACTAGGTATCCCCGTAAACCTTTTATTAGCGTATATCATCAAGTTTGATGATACTTCTAGGAGAAAATTGCAATGTTAAATTTCCCAAAAGACAGCTTTAATGATTCAACATTTGGAAGCTAGGTCTTGAAAGGTCTTATTGCTATATACCAGAATGCCAGGTTTGGTGCCTCAGCTCTTCGGTGTTCCTGAGAAATTGCTATTGTTGAAGGTTTAAAAAAAAAATGTTTTCCGCAAACATCTTCCGCAAAATGCAGTATTTTAATGTTCCTAGATGACTGTTTTAGTGACATAAAAATGCCATGTTTTGAAAGGTCTTACGGCTGTCTATTAGCATGCCAAGTTTAGTGCCTCCGCTGTTCGTAGATTCTGAGAGGCCTATGTTACGGTTTACTGCGGACACACACACACAAGACACACACACAAGACACAAACATAGACAGACGACGGAGGGTTATTACATAGACTCACTTTGTTACACAAGTGAGCCAAAAATTCAGTATACGTACGGCGGCCCGGTCACCCATACCCGTGCAACGCGAGCAAACGGTCCATGAAACAAAAATGTTTTAGTAGAATCTTTACAAATAAGACTCGTTTGGAAAAATTCCCGTCTTCTGCCTGTTGGTGGATGACATTTTGTAGCAATCTCATGTTCAATGCATTTTTCTGACACGTTTGGAGTTGCTAATCTCATGTTGGGCCGCTTTAACAGTCTTCCTGGCTAACTTCCTGGCAGCCTGCTCGCGACAAACTGAAAATCTGACGCGCGGCTACGGAGCATTCACTCTCTCACTCCACACTGCTCGAAACAACCATTGCTCGGCCACGTCCTGATCCACAGAAGGTAAAGTACGATTTTTTTTCCGGCAATTTTTGTCCATTCCACAACCTCTCTCTCTCTCTCTCTCTCTCTCTCTCTCTCTCTCTCTCTCTCTCTCTCTCTCTCCACTGTATCTGACCACGTTGTTTCAACCAAGTCAGCGACACAACGCAAGAAAAGGCCTGTTCCAATTACCATTACCTAGAGTGTACATTTTAAAACAAGCCTCTCATTCTCTGGGTCACTTTCTTGGAACCAGTTGCCAGCATACTTAAAATGTACCCCGAAGCTTCATTCATTTAAAACTCAACTTCTCAGATACATACGTCAGTCACAGGTCCATGAACAATATCTGAACCATGCTAAATTACTCGTTATCAGATGGCACTATGACATGTTACCTTTTTACAAGTTGTGTCTTATACTACAATTTCAAACACCATGCTGTCTACTTCTTCACCTATTTCCCGATGTGTTTCCTTAGAATTTCTTGAGCTTCTTTCTATCTTTGCATGTTTAATTGTTTTGTTTTTTCTTCTAATTTTCTTATTAGATTTACTCCTTTTGTGCCAGGTATACTTTTTGTCATGTTAGTCTTTATTTTTTTTAGTGTTTCTAGATTAGCAGGACAGCTTGTAAGATAGGCAGAACATGCCTACAAGTCTTTATCCTGAAATAAACGTTTCAGTGAGTGAGTGAGTGAGTCAGTCAGTCAGTCTCTCTCTCTCTCTCTCTCTCTCTGTTTTTATGACAGGAAAATTCAAATAAAAAGAGAGCGAGAGACTGACTGACTGACTGACTGACTGACACAGATTTTCCTGTCATCTGTGTCGGGCTTTGTTTCATGTTGTTTTTAATATTGGTGGTGTGACGCACGCTCGATCATCCTTTCCGCGGAAAAAAAAAACATAATGTGGTTCCGGTTACCTGAACGCATATATCTACATTTTCAACGCCGACCCCCACACGTTCCTCACGCAACCTTGATTATCATTTTTTATTTTTTTTTAAGTCGTTACATCGTTTGCATATTTTCGCACACGGCGAACATGAGCTGTTGCGAGGGAGCTTCCCCGCTACACTAGTTTTGCACACAACACAAACTCCTACACATCGTCACAAAAAATTAATATGTAGCAGTAGGTCACCCTCGCAAACATAACAGCCATGCAGTGAACTAGACTCAGTAACTCTGTGCCGGATATGTATGCATCACTTTGTCACTTGCGTAGCAGGAGCGAGGCATCAGCATCTTACCTTTTAGCTAAAAATGCCAATTTCTGTGATACCAGGTTCCGCTAATTTGGCTAACGTAACCACATCATAATTATGGATACCCTCTGCAGGAAACTAGTAGCAATACACGTTTTCACAACCACCAAACACTGGATGGCAAGAAATGAAAGCTGACCTAATGCAACAGATAAATATAGGCCTAATGTAGGGACTCTTCACATTGACAAATCAAGGATGCGCTGAACTTGAATGCTTTGGGTCAGAGTTTTCAACAAAAAGCTGACAGTTTAAAATTTTGAACTGAATGTATTGAAAATACTTTATTCATCCCTGAACGAGAAATTGCTTTTGCCCGAAATACCACAAGACAATACGACATGGCAGAACTTAAGAAAAGAATTAATAACATGACTTTGCATAATTTAAGATATTTATAAATCTAACCTCTCTCTCTCTCACACACACACACACACACACACACACACACACACACACACACACACACACACACACACACACACGCGCGCGCGCGCGCGCGCGCGCGCGCGCGCGCGCGCGCGCTACCGCACTAACTGGATAGTTCAGCCACTTTGCCCCTAAATTTGCACGTTGCATGGATGGCGCTACACAACGCAACAGACTACCGGGCTAACAAGAATCTCACGACCAACGTATCTTACGTTTACATGAAAACATGATATCTTTTTTTGTAAATAATTATGGCGGTAGTGGTTGATAATATGATTTTCAGTCAGGTTTTGACAATTCTCGTGAAAATTCTAGAAAGCAAATCAAACATCAACAGGAACAACAACATGAACTTGTGTCCTATTATTATATAATTTAAATATTCGTTCAGCCACAGCAAAGATAAATATGTGTTGGTTTGTCACCCTCCCAAACATAACATGCAGTGAACTGGACTCAGTATGAAACAGGAAGAACAACAGCATGAAAGCCGAATCTGTAACCGGAGCCACAGGGCTGTTGTTGTGTACCAGAGCACCTTGACCTTGGGGGACTGAATCCTCTTTTGTATTTCTTCTGCAGCCAATAATCGCCATGTCTTCGTTCCGGCGTTTTACGATTGGCCTGTGCCTCGTGATGATTAGCATGGTCGGGGATGTAGAGACGGGCAACATACAGAGTGTACTTGGAAGCCTTGGGCCAAATGACGTCATACCAATATTTGAGATGCTGAGGGAAGACGGCGACAGAAGATTAGCGGAAGCAAATGAAGAGAAAAAGAGAAGGCGTCAAGAGAGCAAGTTAGAGTCGGAGTTTGTTCCTGCTAAGCAGTACATTGTTGCCATCGTCTCAAAAGAGGAAATTGAAGAAGTTAAAAAAACAAGCAAGGAGGGAAGAGATTCTTTCTATAAGCGGTTGCAAGAAGAAGGAAGACACGTGTTTCAGATGAACGAAAAATCAAAGAAAAAACCACCTTGCGCACAGGAACCATGTGGGAAACGTCCAAACTATCCGTGGCATGGCGAAGTTATTGCAATCCATAAACAACGTTTTGACAAAGCCATTAACCAAACAATTGAGCAAACGGGCAAAGATCCAATACTGCTCCTGTATTCTTATTACATCCCCTGTGCAAAACTTCCGAATACTTTCGGATACAGCTGCTCTGAGGAGCTGGCAACTTTCAAGGAGAATAATACTAATCTCAAAATGTTTGTTGCTTTCTCAAAATATTTTGTTGAAACTGATGGCAGAGCTGCACACGAATTCATGAAAAATGGTGGTATTACCATGGTCCAGAACATGGTCCGTTCATACAGGGTTTTACTTCCAGGCAGCATCGACAGCCAGTACGGTCCTTTTCATCAAAATGTGCTGTTTCAGTGTTTGTCTGAGTTACCGTTGAGAATGTGTTGTATGGGTAAGCCAAATATGAAGAGTATCACGGCATTTTTTGTCAACAGCATCACGTTCATTTGCTGGAATGATGTCGTGGGTCAAGTCGGTTTACCGACCGACAAATCAAAGTATCTGGAATGCGCATCTACTTACATAAAAACCCACATCAGAGACGACTGTCGTGATTGCAGCAGTAAAGCTCCCGAAAACTTGAAAGCGACGATTGAAATCGTAGTTCGTTGTGTGGAACAAGCCCTTTCTGTCGTGTCAACATTTGGAAAACCACAACCTGCAAATGATCCCTACTCTCCCGACTGGGTCGAGCCCAGAGGTACCCCGTACCCGCCAGGAACGAACCCAAACGAGCAAAAGAATATTAAACAGGTTTTCTGCGCTAACACAAAACTCAGTATTGATTCTCTTTGCACGAAAATGGAAGAATCAGAGGCACCAGGATGGATCAGAAATGTCGCTGACAGGGTGCTGGGATTGGTTCGAGAGAGGTTGCCCCGGTTCGATGGGGTGTGGGGATGGGTTCGAGAGAGGTTGCTCCGGTTCGCTGGGGTAAGGGACTAATGCTACCCATTTTTATGCCCACAGATCGGTCTGAGCTGTTTCATGGTCTCTGTTGTCAGACCACCAGACACCTGGACAGTGACAGCGTCTGTAATGCTCTCACTGAGTGAATAGAAACGTGCTCGATGACGCGGCGACCACACTGAGCACTCCAGTCGTGTAGCAACAGTCCTAGAATTCAAATGTTCGACCGCTCGAGCAAAGTGTAAACAACATTGTATCGCATTAAGAGCTGTACCATTCATCAAGCGAGAGTATTTCGATCAAGAGTTTTCACAATGAGGTGCGCCCGACTGCCGAACACATCTCATACAACGTATAATGACATCCACCGAAACACACACACACACACACACACACACACACACACACACACACACACACACACACACACACACGCGCGCCAGTTTAATGGTTTTATTCACCAAAACGGACACATCACCATATGGAAAATATTATCCACGACCTGTTCCGTTGCTGTTGGTTTTGCCAGTTGCTTCAGGTTTGGTTCTGGTTTTTGGTTTTAATTTTCAGATTTCATGAAGTTAATTGACTGATCCCTGTATTTCTGTTCGCGGCCTGTTCTCTGTGTGTTTATCCGCTGCAATTAGCAGTTATTCCCCATCAAGCTGTGGGATACCGACGAGTATTTTGATCCAAGACGCAAATCAACCCTGAGCTTTAGCGAAGGGTTGATTGCGTCTTGGATCAAAATACGAGTCGGTATACCACAGCTTGATGGGGTGTAAATGCTTTATCACCCTTTTGGGGGGCCAATTTATGGTATATTTTGCACATTTATCCTAGTAAAAACTGGCAGTCGACAGCGGCTGCACATAGCAGACGAACGAGTTTGTACGTCGGTAGAGCACGACGCCGACAGAATAAAGATAAAGAATAAAGAGCGCTTTTTTATGATGGCAAGACGGTGTCAATTCACTCATGAACTCAAATCCAAACAAAAACACAACTTTTAAACTTCCACTAAAGACACAAACAAGCACTCTGACGCTTTCAAGGAAACGTACATTTGCGAGGTGAATGCGAAACCGATCAAGCACAGCTCAGTCTGTTCACGCTTTGCACGATTAGGGTCCGTTCAGTTCGAGCGGGAGTCTTCCTGTCGCGATTCTTCATAAAATATGAAGCTTTGTGAGTGTTTATTCGAATATTTGTAGTACATGTACACCGATTAAAGTGTCCTTCTCCCAGCAGCTACATTTTATAACTGCATGCATGATTCATTCGATTCAAGAAGCATTAGTTCAATCGGAGAGCTATCTAGACCAGGAATCCGCTGCCATTTTCTGCGCCGATAGCAGACGACCGACTCTGTTCACCTTTATGTCCAGGTTTTGGGTTTCCTAGCGTTGAAATTACTTTAGATTTGAGAGCGCAGCGTTTGGAAGGTCAAGTCTGCTGGCGTCTCGAACATATGTTATCATGGGTCACGGTATGTGACGATTGGCTGTTATAAATAGGCTTGTTGTTATCACATATGTTATCATGGGTCACCGTGTATGGTGATTGGCCATTATAAGTAGGTTCATCTTGTATCTAAGCACTTCATGTCTAGATCGCACATCAATTTTCCATTCGCCTGGTTTTCTCGCGGACTCAGGTGACTTGTATGGCACGGTGTTTGTTTAACTTGATATCTACACATGATGTGCACAGTAATTTACTGTTTTTTCTTAGCTTATTTTTCTCCGTATACGTTTTGCTTGTCAAGTAGACCTTTAAGCATCCATTCCTTTCAACTCGTTCAGTATTCGACCAAGTCATATGGTGTAACAGCTAATTCAAACGCAAACGCAGACCTGCGATCATCGACTTGGGGTCATGGTGGAATGATCACCAGTAATTTTTAATGCGCTGACCAATGAGAACGTCAAACTCAAACGTGATTCCGTTACGATGCGTTTTGACGTCACCACTGTGCTTGAGGAACTGTTGTCTAATGTAGTGTACATATGTATCTACTTTTCTAGATGGTTGTATAATAATAATAATAATAATGGAGATTTTTTATAGCGCATAATTATACTCAGCGAGCTCTGTTGCTGGTGTCGTTGTTCGTTGGTTTGATTGGATTGGATTGGTTGTTGTTGTTGCTGGTGTTGGTGGTGGTGGTGGTGTTGTTGTTGTCAGTTGTTTTTGTTTGTTTCGGTGTTTCATTATTTGTTTTCTAGTGTTCACGTTTAGCTTTAGTGTTGTTGTTGCTGTTGTTGTTGTTTTGTTGTTGTTGTTGTTGTTTCTTGTACGTATTCTGTTGGCATACCATTTTCCAAGCTATATCAGTATCTGTATCAGTATCTGCAAGGCAGTAGCATGAACCTTTTTCCGAGCAAAAAAAATTACAAAATGTGCAGGCTTTTTTTTCTTATAATACTGAGCAGATATATTTTGAAGAAAAGTGTATTTTCAAAAGTCGGATTTTCTCATTTGCTTAGTGTCCCATTACTAAACGTATGGTATTTGGTTTGTAAACAAACAGGAATAATTAAGATGAATAGGATCTATGACAATAATGAATATCAGAAATCATAAAACACACACACACACACACACACACACACACACACACAGAGTCTATGTGCACGTTTTCCTTTTTGCTTTTATGTTCCTTTGTGTACATTTTGCTAGTGTATTTTCGTTTTTATTCATTTGTTCTGATGATACTAGTATTTAGAAAATAACTACACTTACAGCAATATAAAGCTTTGAATTGCAGCAAATTGTGTTCTCGGCTTGTTTTTTCCCCGCCTTTTCGCTTAAATATATTAAATCTGTTTATTTATCGACGCATATCTCTGTCTGTCTGTCTCTGTCTCTGTCTCTGTCTCTGTCTCTGTGTCTCTGTCTCTCTCTGTCTCTCTCTGTCTCTCTCTCTCTTTGTTTCTCTTTCAAATTCAGTAGTCGTGTATTTTCTTCAAAGGTTTCAACAAAAACAACAACAACAACAACAAACAAACAAACAAACATGACAGAGAACATTAAGGCAACCCGACGTTGTCCTATTTTTTAATTCAGAAACAATTTAACCAGCGACATAAAAGTGACAGAAACCACTTAACTTTCACAAAGGACGGCACAGGTCAACGTTTCGGCTTTCGCCTTCTTCAGGACGTTTCCTTTTCAATTTAACCAGCATTTTTGTTTGAGTGGCGCTACAAGTTTGAGTGGTGGTACAATTAAAGCATTGCTGCAAAGTTTTTATGAGCCATTAAAATATTTTCATTGTTTACTATAACTATATATATATATATATATATATATATATATATATATATATATATATATATATATATATATATATATATATATATATATATATATATTGTATTTCCAAAGTCTATTGTGGCCCTCCTACACACACAGAAATAATAAGAATAAGAATAAATAAACAGAATATTTAAGGCGGCTAAACTTACTGTGCTTTTCTGGATCAGGTTCGCGGGAGGCAAGCCCCAAAATTTTCAGGTGGATCATCAATTGGCGGTTACTTCCCTTAGACTATAAATGTTTCATGGTTTGAGAAGCATAGCAAATAAAAGCGACTTAAAAGGGACAGAAACCACTTAACTTTCACAAAGGACGGCACGGGTCAACATTTCGGCTTTCGCCTTCTTCAGGACACAAACAAATGGGACATAACTTCAACAAACAAAACTCTGCGGACGAAGTGACATACACGGCGGGGGGGGGGGGGGGGGGAAACAAACCCGCTGGGCGAGAAAAGGACCAGAAAACAATAGTAAAGATAGTAAAAAAAATATCACAACACCCATCCTTTGGTGACAGAAGACCATGGACTGTGTGTGAAAAAAAAAAGTGGGGCAGAAAAGAATTGTAAAAAAATTAGCAGACATCACAACACCATAAGCATAGTTTATTTTCAATGCATGAATACCTCATGACGCCGTACAATAATAAGGACCTATTCAAAAGTGCAGGACCAGATCAGTTCCGGCCTTTTTGAGGGAGTGAGGGGGCTTGGCCGGCGGGGAGGAAGGGGGCGGCGCAGACCCGACTATCGCCGGCACTGGCAGCTACAGGCTATGCCGGAAAGTACTAGTCAGTCACAGTCGAACTATTTTTCCATTCAGCAATGATTCATGCGTCAGTCACGCCGCCTTTCCAGTAAATGATACCTGTCCATGCAATACAAACATTGATAAGCGAGGTAAACGCCAAATCCTGCTTGCGCAGATACAGCACTGATAGGCAGGCAGATCCCGGTTCCTATTAATCGGGACACGGTGGTTAGACAGGGGCTGTAACACTTGTTAGTCCCAATAATGTTGTAACGGTTATGGCCCTTGCATCAGTACTTCACGACGTCTTACCGTCAGTAATATAACCTTGATGATCAGCTGATGTGCTTCTATTATTTTGTTTATTTTTGTTTCCTTATTTGTTTGCTTATTTATTATTGGGTTTGGAAATGTTCACCCACAAAATTTGAAATGAATACAATTCTAATATTCCGAAACTTGAATAGCTCAACCTTCGCTAATGTGTTTATGTCCAGTGTGTGAGAGAATGCGTGTGTTTCACGTCTAGCAACACACACACACACACACACACACACACACACACACACACACACACACACACACACACGCACACACACCACACACACCACACACACACACACACACACACACACACACACACACACACACACACACACACACACACACACACACACACACACACACACACACACTGGTAACATCAAATAATTAAGAAGCCAATAGTTAATAACAAAAATGTATGTTGGCATAATATACGCGTGACATGTCATTACAATAAATACTTTTGCAGCATAGTGTACAATAACTCTCTTGAATACTATTCAGACACTGCGAGAAACTCAAAGCCATAGTGCAAATATAGATACATTCACGAAAGCAAGCGCTATGGTTAAAATTAGATGCATATACTGCAAGAGAGAACTTCTGTCGATGATTCCACAAGTATAAACTATCTCTGAAACAGCATACACTGTATATTATCCGCACACTTTTGCAAAGTTACTTACTGTCTTTGTTGGCATCCATTGCATGGGTAATATACATTCAATATAGCGAGTCCGAAGTTGATACTATACAGCACTCTAAAGGAGGGTCAGTTCAAACATAAATTATTTTCTTCTTCGTGTCCTTTTTAAAAAAATTTTTTACTTCCATTCAACATAGCGATGTAGCGAAATCCTTGCGCTTCAGTGTTAGTCGCATTGATTTTGTTGCTAACGGTTCCCTCAAACGTCTGGATTGCGGTGCTGTGACCTGATGTGGATTTAGTTACTGCCTGTAGTCTCATTTCCAGGGGCAGCAGTAGTAGCGGTAATGCCTATTTCCTCGCGTTGCTTCCTCGGAGAGATGAAATACGTGGTCATTCCAACCTTCCTAACGAGGGACATGTCCTTTTCCGAATACAGAGTGCATTTCTCCTTCTGTTCCGGGCACTCGCAAAAGGTGAAGGCCGCGCAGTAAATGTCACGAAGACAGTAAGACTGGCAGGAGCCAAAGGTCGTGACCTCTTCGTCTGATTCAATAGAGCGCTTGTTGTTGCTGTTGATGTCAGTGTTAGCCATTACCAACAGGTTTTCTATTTCGGGAAGGATGAACATGGATGTCCACTTGTCCTCTTGAAAGCCGCCGAAT
Source organism: Batillaria attramentaria (assembly GCA_018292915.2). Taxonomy (NCBI): domain Eukaryota; kingdom Metazoa; phylum Mollusca; class Gastropoda; family Batillariidae; genus Batillaria; species Batillaria attramentaria. The sequence continues at coordinate 513,252 of JACVVK020000312.1, read as the reverse complement.
TTCAAATCTTCCTTGTACATGTAGCACACGCTCCCATGGTATACGGCACACTCACTTCCTTCGCAGAATGTCATGGCGACGCAGCTTGTACGCTTGAAGCATTCGTCGATACACTGTCCCTTGGTTTGTGTCTTCGTGGTGGCGAAATGGTTGTACAGTCTCGTTTTCGGCATCACGAGTCCAGGAGATAGCTCCGCGCAGTCGTCGACAAGCCCCTGATCCCTCAGTCGTGCACAGTACTTCTGTTTGGTTTCTCCGATCTTCGTCTTGATCCTCTGGTAGTCAATGCCGTAGGGCTTCATGTAGTCCCCACCCATGAAGGTTTCAGAGAACAGGTCCTCGATGGATTGCAAGTCATAGGACATGGGCACCGGACTCTCTTTGACATTCGATGCCCACGTCATGGCGTCCCCATTGGCTGGAGGAGCGGCGCCGATTGTGATGGTTCGGGTCGTCACCTTCTTCTGGAACGAGGATGCAGCCTCCTTTTGATCTGAGTCCATACTGAAGCCTCCTCCGGCACTAAAGAGTCCCGAGTAACTGGCAGACACTGCAACGTTGACGCCTTTTTGTGTTTCCTCTTTGAAGGAGCTTGTGGTCATTTTGTGTTCGTAGGTGAAGGACGCTCCGAACTTGACCTCCGTCAGGAAGTGGGTTCCGTAGTTCTCGATAAAGTCAATGTACACGTCGTCATGGTCGGTTTGGTTCAGTTCCACGATCCAGTCCAGGAAAACAGGGTGGAAAGGTGGAGCGTCGCGCTGTAGCAGCTTCATGTAGTAATAGTTACAACTGGCTCGCGAGATGATGAACACCGACTCTCCGGTGGCTACCTGGGAAGACGACTCCTTGTAACCAGCGCTGGCCGAGAAACTGACCCCCCACCCGCCCCCGCTGGCGTGAGCGCTGACGGACAACGACTTGGACAGTTCGTAGGAAGTCTGAACGACGTCAGACGAGAATGACGTAATACAGGAGACGTCAGGGATGAGGATGACGCCTGTAGGCACGCTGTATCGACAGTCGGCGGTCATGTGACCAGCGCTGTAGTCGGCGGAGAAGATGGGGAGGGTGAAGCCCGGGTCATGACCCACAGCGAGAGGATAACCCTTCAGGATGTTGTAGCCGAGTAGCGCGTAGTCCACGTCGGGGAAGGACTGCTTGAGGTAAGACCCCTGGCACTCTTGGAGTCGGTAATCGTTTCGAATGGCTGTTAACAACAAAGCGATACATCAGTTACAAGAAGGAGTACCATGAAAAGAACAAGACGATTTTGAAGAAGGCAAAGTGCTTAGGAGAAAAACAAGTGCAAGAAGAAACGTAGCAAATGCCCTGCTACGCGCTCTGTTGATGCTGCTGTTGCTACAACCACTATTACTACTACGACTACTACAATTGCTACTACAACTGTTACTACTATTGATAATACCACTACTACTGCTACTGTTGCCATGACTACTATTAGTATTACTGCTGCCGCTACTAATGCTGCAAATGCTACTGAACCATTTACTCCTACTAATACTACTATGTATCACTACTGCTACTACCTCTTCCACTATTCCAGCTGCTGAAGCTACAACTTCTACTACTACTGCTGCTGCTGCTGCTGCTGCTACAAAAATGGACGAGGTCAAGGTTCGAAGTTTGTTTAAATGCAATAGCTTATTTATTCCATGTTTCCTCTTTTTTAGCCTTTTTTTTTACAGCCTGCTTAATACCGCTCGCATAAGCACCCTGCACCTAGCGACTTTTGTGGAGCACCGTGTGTAGCACTGCATAAAAGCGTTAGGCCAAAGAAAGTCAAATTTCGGTACTATTAGAATCCGCAAATTCACGAAAATGGTTTCAGTGGCCAAAAGGAACACCTATTCATTTGGCAAACAACATTTGAGCTTCGTAAGCGGCAGTATTTCCCTTCAGAACCCATTACGAATATGGAGACTTTCGGTGGCTTGAGGTAAATCGAGAGACACGCATTGATTTATGGAGTTACACATGCACGTGGGTGAGTGGGTGTTTGGGGGTTTAACGTCATTTTCCACGACATAGGGTGGTATCAAAGACGGGGCAACAATGAAAAAGCCAGCACAAATATTTGGCCCCAGCCGGGATCGAACTCACGACCCGAGCATTAGAAGTCCAACGCTGTACCATTCGACCACCCCGGCTCCCTTACACATACACGTACTAACCATGAACGTCAAAGGAGTTTTTAAAGGAAGGGTGCTTCCAGTCTTTCCACCAATGTTCCATGCCCTTGTGTCCACGTTTGTCTTCTTTAGATTTTTCTTTGGAGTCCTCTTTGGAATCCACTTCAAAAGCCTCCTCTGAATCCGCCCTGGACTCGTCCGAATCTTTATCCCGACTACGGCTGCCCGGTCCAGCTTTCCGCTTGTCCAGATGGTGAGGATGTGATCTGGATTTTGTAGCTTCATCAAGAGCGCTCCACTCGGCAGGTTCGCGCCTGGTATAATAATAATAATAATAGTAATAATAATGAAGATGAATACTACTACTAATAATAATGAAGGCGATTACTACTACTGCTAGCAGTAATGATTATAATGAAGGCGAATAATAATAATAATGAAGGCGATTAATAATAATAATAATAATAATAATAATAAAGGCGAATACTACTACTAATAACAATGAAGACAAATACTACTACTGCTACTACTTCTACTAATAATAATGAAGGCGAATAATGATAATACAAAATAATAATACTAATGATTGGTTGATTGTAGTTTGGGAATACAATGTTCTTTCCCACCACAGGTGTAACATAAAATAAAATGAGAAAACTACAGTGTCTACTCTGTCGAAAAGTAAACCGACACATAGAACACCAGCATACAATAACTATTTCAAAACTGAGTGTGCTAGAAACAAAACGTATATTGAGTGAAAAACGAGAAAAAAGGCAACGACAAATGTTTGGCCCCAGTCGGAAGATGATGACAATAATAATAATAATAATAATGGGGGAGGGGCCTTTACAAGGTAATTTGTCAATCTGACTTTTTTCACACTTTATTTTGTTACCTGTCTTGAAACAGAGCAAGACCAACTGATGTGTGTAACAGAGGCAGCATCATAATTGCCAGGAATACAAGCCCCGTACATATCTGAAATGTTGAAATACAGGAAATTAATAATGGCGTATTACATTACTTCAGACCTCGTGTGGCTGGATTAACTTTGATACTCCTACTACTACTACTACTACTACTACTACTACTACTACTACTACTACTACAACTATCGGTACTACTGCTCTATTTCTATTACAACTACTACTATCAATAATGATTAAATAAGCAGACGCTATAAAGTCAAACGGAAGGGGGAGGGAGAACTCAAATAGAGGAGGGGGACCAACAACGGGGATGGGGTGGGCGGGGTGAGTGGGATGAACGCCCCGCCTGTCTGCCACCCCCCCCCCCCCCCCCAGTTCCTATGCCATTGTAAAGGAAAAAATAACGATAGGGGGTGGGGTGGGGGGGGGGTGGGGCGTTTCAAGTTCCACCATGATTTTCGAATGATGATTGGAAACAGCTCAGTGAAAGAACGGCGGTAAGTCAAAAGAAATACAAAAACTAACAACAATAACGACAAAAATCGATGCCATGATTGGAAAACACCCTACCTTCACGTTTCCCATCATACTTGGATTGGGATCCCCCTTGTCTCTTAGTATCTGCTTCAGTCTGTAAATAAAATAAACACACACGAAATAAATCATAAATAAGTCATGAAATACATGAATAAATGAATATCAACAAAATGAATGATAAACTACACAATAAGTATATAGATAAATAACACACACTAAATAAATTCATAAATGACGAATATATCAATAAAGAAATAAAGATAAAAATGAATAAGTACATGAATTTTTTTTTTAAATGAGTAAAATGAGTAATACACAATGAATAAAAGTAAAGAGTACATACACAATAAATAAAATAAATTCAATCAATAAAAGAATGATTAAACTTAACCGCTGTTTTAGGTTCAATTTTCCGGCTTTTCCATGAAGGATCTTCACGTGGCTACGGAGGGACAATCAACAACTTTTTTTTCCTTCTTTTTAAGCAAAAGATAAAACGACGACGACAACAAACAACAACAACAACAACAAAGGTGTAGTTATAAGCGTTTTGATAAAGAATGTACTGTATAGATAAAACCAAGAACGCTAAAACAGCGTGTGAACTGTGAAATATTTCTGAAGGTAAACGAAAAAAAAAAAAAGGCGGGGTGGGGTGGGGGGCTATAATCGCTTGACACTGTTTTGAGCTAGATTAGGACAAAGTCACCCGGTAGTCGGACTGATCATCCTCCCACCAAACTTCATAAAGAACTATGCTATAACAATTGTCGCACTTCAGACGTATATATGTGTGCGTGTGTGTTTTGTTAAGATAATTATGAGAGAAGTGTTTCTACAATTTCGTAATAGTTGAAGAATGATATTTTGACAGTTTAGCCGTAATGTATTTATTCATTATTGGCCAGCTTAACTGAAACAGGAGATCTGATTTAATGCAAGTGCTACAGCCATGCATCTACAGCAGACAATAAACATACAAACGACTTCGTCTAGAATAATGTATAATTACCTTCGATGAAGATCAGCAGCCACAGAGATAACTAAATTTGTCACGTGCTTTTATGTGTGTTCGACCAGGAAGCTCATCAACTCATGACCGAACTGGACAGCAAGGGTGTATCAAAATCGGCACATCCGATTGGTCCTGGGCTACGTGTTACAACCTTATGACAAAGTGATATTTACAAGTTCATGAAGAGTACCCGTACTCCTCAGTACAACTTGCTGAAAGTGTCCAGTAAAGGCGCCCGTACTTCAAACTCTTCATCCGGGTTCTAGTGCTTGAAACTCTCGGTGAAAGGCGGGATAACTCTCAGATCAAGATGACGTAAGTATCTCATTTGTCTGGGTGTGGGTGCAAATCTCCGCCATGTTCAAACACTCGGCTTTTACAGGCCATTGTCGCGTCATGGGAATTTCCCAAGCACCGCATTCAAAGATGTCATTACTAAAGTTGTGAGTTCTGAGTAGGGAGAATCTTGCCAGAAACATCGGGGTTAGTTAGGATGTCCATGTTCATCCTTTTAATTCATGAGTTTGTCTGGTTGCTTGTTTGCTTTATTGCTGCTGTTGTTGTTTTTGGTTTGGGTCTGTTGTTGTTGTTGTTTTGTTGTTTTTCAGTTTTGTTTTTTCTGTTTGTTTGTTTGGGATTTTTTTTAATTTTTTTTTTTGGGGGGGGGAGTTATGGCGTTAGTGTTAGTTTTTTTTTTCTTGTTTTGGTTTGTTGTTGTTGTCATTGTTATTGTTTATTTGTTTGTTGTTGTCGCTTAGTGATTTTGTTTGTTGCTGTTTTGTTGTTGTTGTGGTTGTTCTTGTTGTTTGGAGTTTCTTGTCTGTTTTTGTTTGTTGTTGGTTTTTTTTTGTTTGTTTGTTTGTTTGTTTTTGTTTTGTTTGTTTGTTTGTTTGTTTGTTTGTTTTTGTTTTTGTTTTTTTGTTTGTTTGTTTGTTTGTTTGTTTGTTGTTGGTTTTTTTTTTTTTTTTTTTGGGGGGGGGGGTTTGGTGTGTGTTTGTTTTCTGTTTTGTTTTGTTTTTGTTTGTGTGTTTTTGTTGATGTTGTTTTTGTTCGTTTTTTGTCTTTTTTTCGGGTGGGGGGGGGGGTGTCTTTTTGGCTTTATTTTGTTGTTGTTTGTTTGTTTTATCATGTTTGTGGGTTGTTTTTTTTAAATCTCAGGTAGAGCTGTATGTTTGAAATATGAACTTGCATGTACTGATGAAATTCGTAGTTTTCTTTTACCAACCAACCGAAATCCAGTGAACAGTACGTATTACCGAGGTTTTGTTTTTATTATTAATTTTGTGCGTGTGTGTGTGTGTGTGTGTGTGTGTGTGTGTGTGTGTGTGTGTGTGTGTGTGTGTGTGTGTGTGTGTGTGTGTGCGCGCGCGCGTGCAAGCAGTTTATCTGAGAAAATTCGGTCGGTTTGAAAGAAAAGTGAAATTTCCCAACCAGAAAACGACTTTTTCCAGCACGAAAGACTCATGCATGCTTATGATTATTATTGGCTTTAGTGCAGAGCCATCGTCAACATAAAGGTTGGATCGAAATAGCACAAGAAACACTCCCCGCCATTTTCGGGGAGCCGGGGTGGCGAATGGTAGAGCGTTGGACTCTCAGTGCTCGGGTCGTGAGTTCGTATCCCGGCTGGGGTCAAATATTTGTGCTGGCTTTTTCATCGTTGCCCCGTCTTTGAGATCACCCGTTTGTGGTTAAACCCCCGAACACCCACCCCACCCACATCCCGCCATTTTCACCAACCCCCGTGACAGAGTGTCTTGAACTGGCATAGGAGGGGCACAGCCGGAGACGATACGTTTGTGATACAAACCCCTAAAGTCAAAATCATAGAGGACGCTCGGTAATAAATAATAGTGGTAAACCCGTGCGATACAAATGGAGAAACGCCCTCAGGCCCTCGGCCTCATGACAGCAGAATTTACCGGAGTTTCGCCGCAGCGTGATACTTTGTCAGTATTTGTCTGATTTGCTGCCATGCACTGAGTCCTAATCCGGTCACGCACCACTGATGAGGAAGTTTGCTTTCATGTTCACGACATCCCATACACACTTAACACTCCCGATAAAACTCTGTTGCCCAACGCATGAGGACAATAGTGCTGTATCTCATCTTGTCTGTTCTTATCCACATTTTCTAAAACCTGACACCATACCATGACTTTGCGGTCGATGGAGAAGTGGTTAAGTATTCCTGCCTGCTAAGCCAGGGGTTGGGAGTGCGATTCTTGTTCCGGGTGTCGTATATTGTTGTATAAGGACCGTGCACCATACCTCTTCTTACTGGTGTCGTCAGTCGAAGGGAGCAGCAGACGGAGAGGACTTGCAGACCGCAAGTTGCGCGCTGGCTGGTACACAGGTATCATTTCCTGCAGAGGGGATGGGTGGGGGGAATACAGAATACAGAATACTTTACTGATCCCGAATATGGGAAATTGCAATTCTGGCCCGCATACTAGTAAAACACACAACTAATAAACATTATAATAAATGAAACTACAAATATACGCCAAAAAAAAGGTGTGGGAATTAGACGCCTGGAAAAGGCGGGAGTGAGCAAGCACCTTTTTCACTCCCGCCTTTTGCAGGCAGTTTTGTAAATGCAGCAGTATGTGGAGGAGAGGACTCTGTGATCAACGTGTTGCTGCACGGGGAACCAATGAAGTGCCTTGAGAACACGGTCACGCGCGGCTATAATAGTTAATTCAAAGTTAAGATTTTATCACCTTTTGCCCTTTTCGGGGGTATGGAGTTTACAATACAAGACACCATGACACAAAAACTTTAACGAAAGATGTGGTGTATAACAAGCATACATGTACGTCTAGACTTGACAGGCATGAGGGGGGGGGGGGGAGAGACAGACAGACAGAGACAGACAGACAGACAGACAGAGAAATTTTATAAGCCAAACTCCTTGTGTGATTTCATGATCTCCTTTACTTGTCGGTGAAGCCGAAGACAAATTTCCTGTTTCGCACACGAAACGATTCTTTTAGCAACAGCTTTCACACACAAGGGTTAACAAACGGTATTGAAAGACGTGGCGTGGGTCAATACGGGTTAACGGTAATAAACGGTGCAGATGGGCGTGACAGCTCTTATGTCTCGAATAAAGCCTGTAAGCGAAGTGCTGTCCTGTTATTGTTGGGGACAGTCACTGGGGAAGACAAGCAGTATACCTCACGCCCGCTGGTGTGTTATCACCTGTTATTACACAGCGCTTTCGTCGAGTATTGGACCAGGACAAGGTAAAGTTGGGTTCATCGTTCACTGCGATATCTTTTAAGACAGAACTGTCGAATGAACCTCAATAAATATTATTGTTGGTGGTAGTGGTGGTTATTGTTTTGATACTTTATGTGGTGATTTGTTTTCTTGATTTTTTTTGTCGTTGTTTGGATTAATATGTAAGTAAAACCTGCTGAGTGGCTTCCTTCCTCTCTACTTTGGAAATTTTCGTTCAACGAAAATTATTATTATTATTATTATTATTATTTATACCACTTTACAACAGAATCAGTGCTTACAAAGACCCGTAATCTATCACACCTATGATAACTCTTGCACAAGAAATCACACGTAGATTATAGATTGTACTTGAACTAAGTGCACATGCTCTACACGTAGCAATGTTCGAGCAGCATGTGCTGGCTAAAGGATATGCACTGCGTATGAAGAACTTGGCATGAATTCTTAGCTGTCTTCTGCAAGCTAACACAAACAAATCCAATTCACATAGCCTGAGGAGTAAGCACATTTTTCACTCCCGCCTTATGCAGGCGTCGAGCCCACACATTTTCGCACGAAATATGCGAGGCTGACCGCCGAGCGTGTGTTAGCCCTGCATTTTAACAATTAAACCCGGCCGCTGAAATCATGTCAGACATGAAAATTGCTAATAACAAAGCAGTTTCTGTCGTCTTCACCAGTGTGTAAAATACTTTCAAATTAAAGAAATCCAGATACGGACGGGGTATAAATAATTGTCCCAATTCGGCGCCTCTGATTACGTTCGTTTCAACTTGCAATTTCGGTCAAAATCGAGAAACTAGTGTGGTGGGTTGTTTTTTTGGTTTTTTGTTTGTTTGTTTGTTTGTTTTTTCGTAATTGGGGGCACTTCGTGGTGAAAACTATTATTATTATTATTATTATTGCAGCAATTCGTCGCCATGTTTAAGTATCATCGTTTGACGACTTCCCTGTGCATGTTGATGATCACCGTGGTCGGTGTCGTCAAACCAACAGGAAATCCTCGGCCAAATGACGCAGCTCAGACGGTGACGTCACCACCAGACAGTCTCGGACCAAATGACGTCATACCAATATTTGAGCTGATGAGGGAAGATGGGGAGAGGAGACTAGCAAATGAAAATAAAAGATTGGAGGATGTGTGTAAAGAGAATGGGCTGATTTTTTCCCAACAAAGTCAGTACTTGGTTGCCATCGTTGTCTCTAGGGAAGAAATAGAAGAAGTGATAAAAGCAGACCAGGAGGCAAGGGAACGTTTGTTTGCTGCGTTCCCGAACCAAGGGAGGCATATCTTTAAAACCAACTATAACAGTGACGAGAAACCAAAGTGCTCAGTAATCGATACGGACAAGTATCCATGGCACGGGGAAATCATAGCGATTGAGAAGGGCTATATTGACAATGCCGTGAAGGCCTTCGGACAAGAACAATCTGACAAAGATCCCATCGTACTGATATACAGCCACTACATCCCGTGCGCGAGAGTGGGCAACACGGGCTACAGCTGCTCAGAACAGCTGGCAAACTTTAGGAAAGGCAGGGGTAATATGAAAATGTTAGTTGCATTCACCACCTATTACTATGGCACAGACGGTAGAGCTGCGCACGACTTCATGAAAAACGGCGGCATCACAGCATTCCAGAACATGGTCCATACATACAGGGTTTTTCTCCCAAGCAGCGTGGACAACAAGCAGGGCACTTTTCAAGAGGAACTGTTTGACTGTTTATACCAGCTGCCTCTCTCTCGCTGCTGTACAGGGGAGACTAAACGGAAACGTATCACAGCGTTCTTTGTCAACACCGTCACCTACACTTGCTGTTTTAGGCTCGCCAGCGCGTGGCAACGATCCCCGTTTTATCCAGGAGGAATCAATATTCAAGGCAAAAAAAACTTTCTGGACCGTGCATCCGAATACATCACCGAACAAATCGGAGACGACTGTGAGCCATGCAGCAGGAAGTCTCCCCGCGACTTGCTAGCTTCCCAAGAAATTGTGCTCCGCTGTGTGGAGCACTCTCTATCTGTTGCAAGAGCCTTCGGACAACCCAGCCCTTGGGACAACCCGTACTCTCCAAGATGGAGTCCATATAGTGGCAAGCATCCAAATCCATACCCGCCAAACGCGAACCCAGCCACACTGAAGAAGCAGATTTTCTGTGAAAAGAGACAATACAGCGTCGAATCCTTCTGCACGAAGTTGCAAACAGTCCAGGCGGGGACATCTGACGACGGATGGGTGGAAGTACCGGCGAAGGGCCGAAGAAATCAAAATCGAGGAAGAAATTTACCTTCAGGCGAGCGTCGCAGGAAATCGTGAAATAATGGTTCCACAAGTATGACGTCAGCCTGAGTCTTAGCACTTGGGTTTTGCCTGATGCATTGACAGTAACTGTAGTCCGTGTCCAGCTTGACCAGGCTAGGACTGATAGATTGGAACGAAATGCTGAACGGAGACTGATTCAAGCTTACGACTGTGTCAGGGACTGAACGATAACACACGCTGAGGCTAGTCTTGATAAAGCTTAAAATGAATGAATAATTATGGTTTCTTTTCATGCTTCAGACATAAGAGGCATTGCCTTAAACAGTATCATTTCTTTTGCTGAGACACCCATTGAACCACCACGTTCCCCTAAATTCGACTGATTTTTTTTCAAATATATATTTAATTATAATAATACACTACTTAGCCTATATTCAGATGAACATTTGAATGAAGAAGCGATTTCATATGTGTGTGATGCGTAAAAATAGCGAGTTTGTTGCAAACTTTTGTCACAGTTCGCAACCATTGAGTGCTTTTGCATTTGGGAGAGAAAAAATGAGAGGTAAGGTTTAACAAAAGTTGGGTTCCTTTAATGAAATATCCAAGTATGTATGTAGTAAAACATGATCGGTCAACTGTTTTGAAGACACTTTTTTCCCACGGCCAAAATGAAAATGCTTTACTTGTGTCTGTTAGTTCACGTGTCACGCTAGCTTGTTGCTGATCCATAGCCACACGTGTAAACTGCTGCTTGGTAATTTTAATTCAAACTCGAGTTCAAATGTTTCTTTATTATCTCAAATGCGCCACGGCGCGACCCATTTTTGTTGATGTTTTGCGGAATGCTCCCGCCCGGAACGGGATTTTTTTTAAGTGCACACTTGATATTATACTTGTTGACATACACCATTAACGAGTCTGCTCTTGAATTTGACTAGATCTCTTAAGAAACCGGCCCCCGTAGTGTAGTAGTTAGCACTTCGTACCATGAACCGGGAGACCCGGGTTCGAGTCCCAGCGGAGGCAAGCGGGATTTTCCTACCTAGGTCGGCTCCTACCCAGAGCGGGTGTGCTATAGGCCCAGTGGGGAGGCTGTTGCCACACGGCCGAGATTCACCCACTTCACGGGTGCGACTTTGCTGGTGCTTCCTTTGGTATGACACGTCTTATGATGTGGATGATTACACGGCCGGCACCGCAGGTGCCGTTGTTCCCGGCCTGGTTAATGTCGGGATATTTATGACAGGAAGCATGGAATGCGGCCCTGTCCTGCAGTCCCAAACCACACGGACCTCCATAGCATCATCTTACCATCATGCATAATAAAAATTGCCCCAGCTTTCGAGCCCTCCGTGGATTCCACCCATCGCCTGGGAGGAACACCACTGGAACTGGCGGGGCAGAAAAAAAAATCTCGTAAGAAAAAAGTCTCACCACTCTGATATTCCTGCCCACGGAGGCCGATTCGAACCTGCGTTCCTAGGATCCATAGCGGACGCCTTGAACATTGGGCCATATCATGTCACCACAATGGAACTTTGTGACACAGTCTAAAAGTCCGAATTATTTGAACGGCCGCAATGGAATCGATTCGGTTGGATATGTTACCAGCACCGGACTCTCAGAGAGGGGCCGTAACACTACATGATTCACTTGATTGTTCAAATAATCTCGTAATAGTTACGTCCCTTGAAGCGCATTAGCATTCTACCACACACGTCAGTATACATCATGAAATAACTGTACATAGCCCAGGAAATCGAATAAATGTGTAAATGTTCCTTTTTCTGTTTTTGTTGTTGTTGTTGTTGTTGTTCTTTGTTTGTTTGTTTTTGTTTGTTTGTTTGTTTTGTTTTTCTTTCTTTATAGAGGATTGGTGGTGGTGGGGGGGGGGAGGGGGGGTTGCGGGGGAAGGGGAGGGGGAGGGCAGTAAAATCCTGTGAATGCGTTAGCGTTTAGCGCAGGCCGTTGAATATGACTGTGTATTCGTAAACCGTTCATATAGAATTATTATGCATGGTGTCCGATAGGGATAAATCCTTTCATTTTAGAGGGTTGTTTTTTGTTGTTGTTTTTTTGGGGTGGGGGGGGGGGGTGGGGGGGTACATCGGCGTATTTTCCCTTTAATTATATGAACGAAACAATTGCTAGAGAACTTCAGTCTTAAAAAAGAAACAAAATTATTCTCTCGTTCAAGTGGCTTAGGTTATATCAGGTTAGATCAGTTTCTTTGCTTGGGTCGTGAGTTCGAATCCCGGCTGGGCCAAAATATTGTGCTGGTCTTTTTCTCTTTGCCCCGACTTTTTGATAATTATCACCATTACATGGAAAAGGACGTGAAACTCCCAAACACACCACCCACCCTTGTTAGTTAATGTTCTTTATTAATTTCTTATGATTATGTTCCTTTTACATTATTATTAATATTATTACTTTTTTCATTATTCGTAGGAGCAGTAGTGGTGGCAGTAGTAGCAGTAGTAGTAGTAGTAGTATGAAGAGTGCTTTTTTGTTGGTGTTTCTTTATGTTTATGATATTTGTATGTTTGTATATGTTTGTTTATGTATATGTGTCAAAAAAAGAAAGGAAACGGTTAAAAGATATATCTTGTAATTTCGCCTCTCGTGTCTCACAGGATTTTCTTGGTATGCTTGCTTACCTATTGTGTTTCCTGAACTGTTAAATGATTTTGTACATGCTCACATTTTCACTAAACCCTAATAAAACTATAGCCCAGAACCCTCATTTAAATAAAATCATGTTGTCCAAATGTGTGTGTGTGTGTGTGTGTGTGTGTGTGTGTGTGTGTGTGTGTGTGGTTTTTTCTTCTTCTTCTTCGTGTTTCTGTCCTTATTTCCAGGGCTGCTTGCACATTCTTTTTTACAATTAATTATTACACACACACACACACACACACACACACACACACACACACACACACACACACACACACACAGATTCTGAAAAGACAAAAAGAAAACGGTAATAAGCATCTTTAATTAGCTCTGCTCAAATACATTTTAGGACAGATGCAAGCGTACAGAATAAGCAAATAGCCACTTGTGCATGCGTGCGTGCGTGCGTGCTCGATGACGAGACATTCACTTGAAGTTCTACGACAGGCCGACCTGGTTTATCATTTCCTAGCTATAATTACAGAATATTCTACTGCTAGTAAAGAGGGGTTTCACTTCACTTCGGTGTGCCTTAGTTTATTTCCTGTGCAAAGTCTTTGTGGTTCTGTGTTACGCACAAATAACTAATTTTCAAGCCGACGGTAACCGACGATTCATCGGTTATCTCCCCTGCGTGGCTGTTGAAGCACTGTGGGTGAACTTGCCGTGAATTGAAGAAATACGTCTGAACTCTCCCTTGATAAACAGCGACATCTGTTCTGCTGAGCAATGACGTCTGGGTTCATTTCCTGGTTACAGTTCCATTTTCCAGCAACTGTAGTATAAGTAGCAATGCCAAGGAAGTTACTCTGTTTCCGTAGAGATAATACAACAATAATAATGAGTATTGTATAGGCGCTTTACCCAATTTCACGAATCGGCTCAAAGCGCCGTCCATAGGCTGTCCAGCTTTCATACATCAACAGGGGACGTGTGGGTTGCAGTGCAATGACGTGCTGTGCATTTAAATTACTTTCTCCCTGCAGTCGCAGCGGTAGTTTTGTCAATGCTGATTTCCTCCATTTGTTTCCGGGGAGAGACGAAATACGTGGTCATACCTGTCTTTTGGACGAGGGACATGTCCTTTTCCGAGTACAGAGTGCACTTCTCCTTCTGATCTGGGCACGTGCAGAAGGTGAAGGCCGTGCAGTAGATGTCACGAAGACAGTGAGACTGGCAGGAGTCAAAGGTCGTGACCTCTTCGTCTGATTTAATAGAGCGCTTGTTGTTGCTTTTGATGTCAGTGTTAGCCAATACCAGCAGGTTTTCTATCTCGGGAAGGATGAACATGGATGTCCACTTGTCCTCCTCCCCGCCACGGAACCTCATGTCTTCCTTGTACATGTAACACGCAGTGTCTCCACATCCTTCGCAGAATGTCATGGCGACGCAGCTTGTACGCTTGAAGCATTCGTCGATACACTGTCCCTTGGTTTGTGTCTTCGTGGTGGCGAAATGGTTGTACAGCCTCGTCTTCGGCATCACGAGTCCAGGAGACAGCTCCGCGCAGTCGTCGACAAGCCCCTGATCCCTCAGTCGTGCACAGTACTTCTGTTTGGTTTCTCCGATCTTCGTCTTGATCCTCTGGTAGTCAATGCCGTAGGGCTTCATGTAGTCCCCACCCATGAAGGTTTCAGAGAACAGGTCCTCGATGGATTGCAAGTCATAGGACATGGGCACCGGACTCTCTTTAACAGTTGATGCCCACGTCATGGCGTCCCCATTGGCTGGAGGAACGGCGCCGATTGTAATGGTTCGGGTCGTCACCTTCTTCTGGAACGAGGATGCAGCCTCCTTTTGAGAGGAATCCATACTGAAGCCTCCTCCTACGCTAAAGAGTCCCGAGTAACTGGCAGACACTGCAACATTGACGCCTTTTTGTGTTTCCTCTTTGAAGGAGCTCGTGGTCATTTTGTGTTCGTAGGTGAAGGACGCTCCGAATTTGACCTCCGTCAGGAAGTGGGTTCCGTAGTTCTCGATAAAGTCAATGTACACGTCGTCATGCTCGGTTTGGTTCAGTTCCACGATCCAGTCCAGGAAAACAGGGTGGAAAGGTGGAGCGTCGCGCTGTAGAAGCTTCATGTAGTAATAGTTACAACTGGCTCGTGAGATGATGAACACCGACTCTCCTGTGGCTACCTGGGAAGACGACTCTTTGTAACCAGCGCTGGCCGAGAAACTGACCCCCCACCCACCCCCGCTGGCGTGAGCGCTGACGGACAACGACTTGGACAGTTCGTAAGAAGTCTGTACGACGTCAGACGAGAATGACGTAATACAGGAGACGTCAGGGATGAGGATGATGCCTTTAGGCACGCTGTAACGACAGTCGGCGGTCATGTGACCAGCGCTGTAGTCGGCGGAGAAGATGGGGAGGGTGAAGCCCGGGTCATGACCCACAGCGAGAGGATAACCTTTCAGCGCGTTGTAGCCGAGTAGCGCGTAGTCCATGTCAGGAAAGGATCGCTTCAGTTGAGGCCCTTGGCATTCCTGGAGCAGGTAGTCTTGTCGGGGTCCTATGTCCACCAAGATTGAAAACAAAAACATTTTGTTGATGTGTGACACAGAAGGGTAAAATCACCTGTACATATGGCATTGCTTGTAGCCATCATTTCCCTCCAACTGGTGTTTTAGTAACAGGATGGACCCCTCCTCCCTCCCCCACCCCCCACCAAACCCCCCAGGTTCCACCGAGGACTTTACCGCTTCTCAGTTTGACCTGGTTGTTAGGAATAATGAGGCTCCCCATTCCTCCTACCAAAAACATCGATCCGAATTTGGATCTGGATATTAACCAGGAAATTGTTCGACCCTCGATTTTTCACAGTAAAGTAGGTGATCTACGTTTGTTTTTCCTGGATCATCATTAACGCTTTGTCCTGTATACATATAAACTGATAATGTATTACTATTAATCAAATGCGCTTAGCGGCAGCAGGCTTTCCCTGCTTCGATGGAGAGAGATGGATATCAGTATGTGCGCCGAGGAGAAGTCTACCTTACCACTGATGGTACCAAATGCAGAACTAGCAGACCTTTTGGTCCAGGAGCCAACGTTCAGAATTTTAACTCCTCTGTGTATGAGCTTTTAAGGCCATATACTGACTTATATCTAGGTTCACAGTGGACGGCTCCACTCTGCAAGGCCCGAAGCCAAAGCCCCGCCCCCTTTACTCTGTCGTGTATCGGCAAAACATAGTACGTATATGACGTCATTTTTATGGAAAAAAAGGGGTGATTCAAGAGAAAAGAGATTGACATAATGGTCATTTCCCTCAAATTATGTCAATGGTCCTGACTGTTTTCTTCCCATGAAAGTTTGCCAGACCAAGCTAGGCGTGGTGTTCAATTAAGCCTTGGCACGCGACTGGCTGAATTGTGGGGGCTCGACCCTTTTGATTGAGAGAAGTGGAGTCGTCTATTTATTGAAAGCTGTAACACTTATACATCTGCTTATGTACAGCCTCCAACGGGCGGAGCCGGCAGTATAGGCTGATCTAACGAGAAGTGAGGCAGCTGTCACAGTGGCTATGTCAACAGAACCCTTTTAAAGATAAACCACTGAAACTTACCGACGTTGAAGTAGTATTTGCTCAAGGGAGCCGGTTCACCAGAATCACTCGTCTGTAGCGCTTGAGGCTCTTGGGAAGCCACGGGCCTGGAGATAAATAAATTAAACAAGTTAGCACACGGCGTGCCAGTTCCTTGGTCATCAGGGAAGTACACGGGCAGGAGGGGGGGGGGGGGGGGGCAGCGATATTTAAAATCATGACCTTTGTGTGTGTGTGTGTGTGTGTGTGTGTGTGTGTGTGTGTGTGTGTGTCTGTATTTACCGGAGACCGGGGACACACACGGGCAAATTTTTCCACACATCGGGGACACTCCGGAACCGGGGACGTCCCCGGTGTGTCAAAGTTCTATTTTTTTATTTTATCGTATTTCTTGACTAAAAATGATGTTACTAGTGAAATATGAGCAAAATCGGACAATGTCCCCGGTTTGATGGTAGAAATGCCACGGAGCGTGTGTATCCATACACAATTTTACCGGAGTATACACACAGGCTGTGTATATGTCCCCGGTATGTAGGTATGGAACTATTGACAATATCTGAACAACGGAATCATATTCTCCTACCTGAGGTACCTCAGCTCCATCTCCTGATGTTATTTTGTCTTTATGATTGTTGTCACGTGACAATAGACTGTGTTTCGCACGATATAAGCATGTAACTGCAAACCAGCGATACACACTGGAAACCGGGGACACACCTGGAAACCGGGGACACACGGAAACCGGGGACACACACGGAAACCGGGGACACACACGGAAACCGGGGACACACACGGAAACCGGGGACACACCCGGAAACCGGGGACACACCTGGAGACCGGGGACACACCTGGAAACCGGGGACAGACAGAGAACGCTGGTTATCGGGAACTAAAAAAAAAAAAAGACTCTGGAAAACGGTGTCACGTTGGAAACCTGGGATGCACTTAAAGCACTGAATATCGTGGACAATTTAACATTACTTTGTTTTTGCTTGTAGAGATAACTGTGTAAATTCACACTTTTTTCTTTTCTTTCTTGTTTTTTCTTTGGTGGTGGTGGTAGGGGGGGGGGGATAATACGGCAACATTGGAGTTACTGTATAATTTAAAAAAGTCTGTAGATGCTGTCTGCTATTCCTATACAAATATATAAATTCACCTCTCTTTGCTGAAATAATACACAGAATACAAGAGATATGTATACCTTAAATAAACGAAATCAAGGGTGCTTTGACGACGAGACAGTGATAAATGTCTGAATTCTCTCCCCCCCCCCCCCCCCCACACACACAAACGCGCGCACACATTTTGGAATAAATTCATTGATTTCTCCTTACACACAGCCCCTCCACCACCAGCCCCTCTCTTTCTCTGTTTCTCATCAGAATTCTTTATCTCCTCACACTACCCCCTTCACCACCCCCCACCCACCTCCTGCGCCTTTTCAAAATATAATCCCTCTCTCTTTCTCTCTCACCAGAACATCCTCTCTCTCTCCACCCCTCCCCCTTTCATCCCCCATCCACCTCGTTCTCTCTGTCACTCATCAACAAACGCCTTCTCTCTCTCTTTCTGAACAGATCTCCCCCTCCCATCTTTGATATCACCAGTCGTGGAGTGAGTGAGTGAGTTTTTTAAGCTGCGCAAGCCACAAGGACTAATTCACAGCTGAGTGTGCCTGCACTACGTGAAAAAAAAAATGTAACGTTGGACAAAGGATGCAAACTTGTATACGGGGCAGTATAAACCAAGGACATTCAGGAGACGCTGCACCTTCATGCTAATTTCTCGAACACCTGAAAAAAGCGTAGAAAACAAATAGTAATTACAACTAGACAAAACAAAGATAAACACTAAGCGCATATACAGCAAATATTGCAGCTTATCATCTCCTACGCGGACCAGTTCGCAGCACATGCCCCACATTACTTCTTCCTAGCTACTGGTAAAAAGAAGAAATATAGATAAAAGAAAAAAATATAGATAAAAGGGCCGAACTTTGAAGTCAGATCAGAGATGAGAGGAAGGACAGAGCGGCTAAATTGGGAGGTTTCAAAGAGAAAAACAGGCGAATGGGCTGGTGAGGTATAGACGGAGGGAGTTACACTGCTCAAAAAAAGTCAACGACCACTTGCAAAAACATGCACAACTTAGCAAAACAATCATTCAAATGTTCTGAAATTTTTACAAAACGTAGCTTGAACATATGGCTTAAACATCCTGAAAATTCACTGAATTTCTTTCATGGACTGTTGAGAAGCCATTGTTCAAAGACGACTGCGTGGCATTTTTGAATTCACATGACACTCAATGCAAGGGAATTTACTGACAAAAAGTGTCAGTATCGAGTGGTGTCTCCAAGACAGGCATTTAATTCAGTGCAGTGACGTCGACAGAGCCACCAAGAGTCCTCAGCACACCCTGGAGGGTATACCCTGCCACTCCAGATGCAGCAGCAACACCAGCTGTTACAGACGTCCCTTATAAAGTCTTTTCTTTGGGACAATCATCTCTAGACCTTCATACGGTCGTTGTGAGGTACAGAGTGAAGCTGGATTTGTCATTGAACATTTCCTGTCAAACTCTGCTGCCTGGTTCACCAAACATGAGGTCTTCATCAGGTGAGTTGAGCGGCTGAGTCAGTTTTCAGTGCACCTCAGGCTGACGGAACTTGAGCTGGACGTCGTGTAAATGGTTCCAAAAGTGTGAGTGTGCTGGCATTGGTGACCACCTAAGCTGCCTGCTGGAGTGGTTTTCCGTGGTTACTGTTGTTCTCTGAGCTTGGCGGGAAATGACAAAATCTTCCCTGTCTGTTGTCGTTTTTGGCCAATACGGTACAGTGGCTCATTGACACTTCCGGTTGCCAGGAAACGCTGTCGTGGCCTAACTATGACTGACTTGGACACAACCAGTCCTCAAGCATCTTCATAGACCGTCACGTTGCCATGCCATATAAGGGAACCATGCCAGCTTGCAAAGGGAAACAAATGAGCAGAAATCAAAGCCAAACATTCATTCTTCCACACCCATGTCATCATTATGTTAAAAACATGCTTTTGCGCGTTTGCAAATGAGTTCATTTTGATTGAATTTTTGGCATTTTGCTGAATAATTAAGCATCCGGCCCGATGTACCGGAAGTGGATGTGCAAGATTTTTTGCCTTCACAGCATCATCTGACTTCTTGTTAACACAGCTGCAGAGTTTGGTTCATCTGTATTAACACTTTTTTGGAATATGAACATTTAAAAACAGCATGTAAAATTAAAGGTGGTCCTTGACCTTTTTGGACCAGTGTAGAAAGGAAAATTTCTTAGTTGCCAAGGAAGACAACATGCCTGGGATGCAGTTGGAGAAAAGACCGTCCCAACACATAACCTCCTCTCCCCTCCTTGGGAAAACAACACACCTGAAAGGGGTGCGTTGTGAAGGTCCTCAACTTGACAGGTGTTCAGCAGCACCAGCAGGGTGCTGCAAACAAAGCCCGCCAAGGATGAAGACCAGGTGGGGGGAATCCAGTGAAGTCGGCCTTCAGGACCGACCCTCAGATGTCACACTGGACCAAGGGTCAGCATACACCTGCTTACTGACCCCCCCCCCCTTCTCCCCCCCCCCCACCCCCGGGGAGATTTTAAGAGAGCAAAAGACAGGTGAATGGACCGATGGAGGCAGAAATAAGAGTAAAGAAAGAGCAAAAGGGGTGGGCAATCTCAGCGAAATCAGCCCCGCCGCGTGAAGGCAAGCCTATGGGGCCACCAGTCGTGGAAGAGGACGCTGAACTCCCAAACACCTACCTACCTGTACCTCTCTATCTCTGTGCAAAATACCCTTCCCCTCTATTTCTCTCTTGTTGGAACATGCTGAAACACACCATCTCTGCCTCCACCCACTCCCTGTCCACCCTCTCCCCTTCTCGTTCTTGCTCACACACATCCAAGCTCGACTACTCCCCCCTCCCCTCCCCCTTTTTTTCCAACCAAATGAAGCTGATTCTGGCACAAACATTCACTCCATGTTTATATCCGACGTAATGACCCTAATTCCGACATAGAGATTTATTCCATGTCTGTTTCCGGTGAAATGAAGCTAATTCCGGCACAGATATTCACTCCGTGTTGGTATCGTATTTCTCTGTTGTAAAAGCATCATTCTCGCTTTGAAATTTCTAAAAACTACGGGTACTTCGTGTGCAGTAAAGCGTCTGCAGTAAAGCATATGTGGCACATACTGTCAGTGACGCATTGTAAAAATGGAGGAAATGTAACGTGACATCGACCTGGAGCTTAAATCTGCAGGGGCCACAGATAAATTTCGTTTAAATGTGCCAAATATTCACCAGAAAAAAAGATCGGTGCTTTTGTGCGGCATGTTACGAGTTTTTCCCTTACAGACCGGACTAGGGCGTGTCTGCAGTGGAATCGGTTTCATTTAGACGGATACCAACAAGGAGTGTCTGCACCAGAATCACTTTCATTTAGTCAGATATTTACACGCATGTTTTGCGTGGAATCGGCTTCATTCAGCAGTAGAATAACATGGTGGGAATATCACCAGAATCAGCTTATTTCATCAAATACGGAGTGAACTACATGGAAATCAGCTTCATTAGTCAGCATCATAATCAGCTTCATTTCATCGGACACTGTAATACGCATAATACGTGTCTGCGTCCGGATCTCCTCATGTATCTAAACGGGGAAAATGTCACTTTATTACTGACAGATTTCACAGGTAAGTGCCAATTCGTAATTGCTCTGGTGACAGTACCGTAAGACTTTCTCGTGGCCGATTGAGAAGGTATCTGCCATGAACACTACCACTACACTACCTACAAAAACAAAATATCAAAACAAACAAAAAAAATACTCTCTTTACAAAAAACTCTCTTTCTCAGGCTCAGGAAAATATCGGCCATCAAGATTATCAAGCCTCCTTATGATTAGCAATACTGACGTGGCTTACAGTCTTGCACAGTTTGGGTACAGAGCCTTAAAGATCTTAGCTTTCAACAAAAAGCTTTCAGAAGTGCGAACAAATTTTACAATCTACCTTGCAAGCACAGTCAACTCTGTCACACTTGCAGAGTTTTCAGTGTCCCTGAAACCCCAATAAAAGCCACGGGCAGCCTGATTTCACAGCTCGGTTTACGTTTTGACACTGAGCGATAAAGATCGTGCAGCACTAAACATCCGCTAGACACTCTAGCAGTGTGTCTCGCTCACTAACCAAGAGCCAAATAATGTCACGGCAAACTCGTTCTTTGGTTTTTATAAGCATCCCCGAAGCGCTGAAAACTCTGCAACTGTGACAGAGTTGCCTGGATTATGCACAGTCGAAGGATTCGCATTTTTAAAAAAAAAACGCAAACGTTAAGCCTTCACCCCCCCCCCCCCACACACACACACACACATACACACTCACTCACACTTAACCACTGTGCCTGCGCCCCTCCTCTACCCATTTCTCTCTTTTAGTGATCACAATGAAGAAGGTCAGTTTAAAAAGAGATTTGTCAGAAATGTGCATGGATCGGCGTTACATGGGAAAAGGGGAACACAAAAATGCGCGGTATGGATACTCCTGTGGAGTAGTCAATATTAAACACAGAATGAGGGACAGCTGCAAACAGTGCTATTGTTTACAACTGCAGCTGCAAGGGAAAGGTTCACTAAAGGTGCACGTGAAGCACTGGAATAACCAAAACGACATCCCCGTGGTATAGTAAAGTAGCTTGGCATCACCTAGAGATTTCACAGGTAAGTGCAAATTTGCAGCTCGTGTACTGAACCACGAGCGCAAGACAGTAAGGTGTGAGGTGAGGGGACACGGTCGATTGGTGCTGCTTGATCTGCAATCAACAAATCAACTTCGCTATGTTGATGTATGTGGGGGCGGGGAGAGAAGACAGATAGACGGGGACAGAGCCCCCCCCCCCTCCCCCCCCCCAACACATGTGATCACCCAAAAAAAACAAAAACAAATAAAAACTCAGTTAAAAGACGGCGAGAGTGAACAAGAAACATTCTATAGGAAATAAATTATGCACTAATCAGTGCCACATGGAAACAACACGAAAATACGCTTTATGGCATCCGTACGTGGTGGAAAAAGACGCTAAAGCCTCATACACCCACCCACCCAGCGCTGACTGTGTACGTGCAACGTCAGAACCGATAGCACGCGATCACTGCCAGATTCCACAGGTAAGCGTCAACTGCCAACTTGTACCGGACCAGGCACATGATGGCAGGAATTGTGATGTGTTAGGCAAAACAGTTCACTGGTGCTGACTATGAATGAGGCCTCGCTTTGACCTAAACACGCGCGCTTCCCACCAGCCGGAGCTTCGTCCCTAATTTTTGAGGCGTGTTCTTTTATGTATCCTGCGCGGCGACTTTGTGTTCATATTAGTCCGTGCGGCCACCTTCTTGTAGTTGGCAATGGGAAGATAATAGCATGTCCCCTTCCCTATGCCCCAACCCCCGATTAAAACGACATATCAAATCAAACCCTACCAAGTAATTTTGGGGTTGGGGTTGAGCGGCATGAGGCCACAAACTACTAACACCAGTTATTTTAACTAGTCAGTTTCACCAGTGTACGTCTGTTCATCGTTGTGTAATGTGCGTGAGTGTGAGTGAGTGATAGGCGCATTGAGTTTTATTTAAAGAAATGCGCCCTAGAAATACCATTTATTATTATTATTATTTATTGTACATCAATGGCGTTACACATACAACAAAAAACAAATCTTATTTTGATTAAGCCTGCATTTTAATGTTGCCGCTTAGTGGGAATGTTGCACTTTGATTATACTCGTGTTTCCTGCAACAAGAACCGCCTAGGGGTTTCTAGGGGTTAATATTGCCTGATTTTCGCACAGGGAGTCTAAGGAGAGTCTGTGTATTTGGGAGTTTACGTCCTTTTCCACCACGTATCGATAATATCAAAGACGAGGGAGAGAGGGAAAGCATTTCTGCATTTCATGAGAAGTCACCTTTGATCACCCGGCATGAATGACTGGGTGTGTGTGTGTGGGGGGGGGGGGGGGTATTTGGGAGTTAACGTCCTTTTCCATCACGTATGGATAATACCAAAGACGAGCAAAAAGAGAGAGAGAGAGAGGGACCGACGGGCGGGCGGGCAGCCGGCGGACGGACAGACAGACAATGGGAAGATGATAGCATGTCTCCCTGCCCCAACCCCCCCCCCCCCCCAATTTAAACTACATATCAACTCAAACCCTACCAAGTAATTTTGGGGTTGTACACCAATGGCGTTACAAATAAAAAAAAAATCATATTTGATTTAAGTCTGCGTGAATTTAAATGTTGCTTAGTGGGATTATGTTACTTCGATTATGTTCGTGATTGCTGCATTAAGAACTAACTAGATGTTGCTAAGGGTTAATCTCGTCTGATTTTCGCATACAGAGCATAAAGAGAGAGAGTGTGTAATTGGGGGTTAACGTCCTTTTCCACCACGTCGATAATATCGATCATATCTATGACGAGAGAGAGAGAGAGAGAGCAACTATACTACAACATTATGAGGAGACACATTGCATCATCATCCGGCATGATTGACGGGGTGGGGTGGGTGGGGTGGTATTTGGGAGTTAACGTGCGGATGATATCAAAGACTACGGAGGCGGATGATATCAAAGACGAGCAAGAGAGAGAGAGAGTGGGTGGGGGTGGGTGTTTGGGGGTTTAACGTCCTTTTCCACCACATAGGAGAGAAAGAGAGACAGACAGACAGAGATAGAGAGAGATTGATTATAGGTCGACACTGTGACATTAGTATGCATGGTATCACACGACATGGATGAAGAAGAGGGAGGGAGTAGAGACAAAGGCTCGGACCCCCCCCCCCCAACCCTCCTCCTTCCTCCGCCATTTCTTTGGGGAAAAAGAAAGCCAAAAACCCATAGCCATAGGACGTAAAGCAAGCTAATGATGATGATGCCAAAAACCCAGTTATTCTACTGCAAATCGCGATGTCACACAGGAAAAGTGGAGCACAAAATTAAGCTTTATGAATGCTGCGGTACACAATCTCAATGTTTGAAGCGGAATAGAAGACGCAATTGTATTCAACTGCAGCCGTAGTTATTGGGGAAAAAGAGAAACAAATAAACAACAACAACAACAAAAACCCTTGAATTTAAAGACATTTTACGTTGCCCCTCTATGGTGTCGCTCATACGTGGCGGAAAAGAACGTTAGACACGAAAACACCAACCCATCCTAAACTGTGCACATAAATCATCAGAACTAATAGGACACCCCCCGAGTTTAATTAGTACGCAAACACCGCCAGATTCCACAGGAAGTGTCCAGCGCCAAATCGGACCGATCAAAGAGGACGCCGGCGGGAGTTGTGATGTGAGGCCACACGGTCCATTCGTGCTGAGTCGTCTGCACTCAACAATTAAACCTGGCTCCATCGTAACTACCAGCCACGTGCTCTGGTGACAGTTGCGTGGGACTTTTGCATGGACGAGTTATCTTGTAGAGAGGAACAGGCTCAAACGCAGTATGTTCCCCTCCCCCCCCCCCCACTCCCACCCCCGGCCCTGCCGCCATATCTTTTTCTTCCATTTCCCGGCGCTAGTTTCGCAAGATGACAAAGCATGAGGTGGGGAAAAATATTCATCACATGCACAGTTCGCTAAACGGCTCCCAACCAGCCGGAGCTTCGTCTCAAATTTTTTTGGCATGTACTTTTATGTACGGCGACTTTGTGGTCAAATTAGTTCGTGCGGATACCTTCTTGTGGTTGGCAATGGGAAGATAATAGCATGTCCCCCTGCCCCAAACCCCCGATTTAAACGACATATCAACTCAAACCCTACCAAGGAATTTTGGGGTTGTGCAGCAATGGCGTTACACATACAACAACAACAACAACAAAAATCATATTTTCATTGCGCCTGCATGGATTTTAATGTTGCTTAGTGGGAATGTTGTACTTTGATTATAATCGTGTTTGCTGCAGCAAGAACCGCCTAGGGATGCCAGGGGTTAATATTGCCTGATTTTCGCATAGAGAGTCTAAAGAGAGAGTATGTAATTGGGAGTTAACGTCCTGTTCCACCACGTATCGATAATATCAAAGACGAGAGAGAGGGGGGGAGGGGGGAGAGCGTTTCTGTTACATCATGAGGAGTTACATTTGATCACCCGGCATGATTGACTGGGTGTGTGTGTGTGTGTTGGGGGGGGGGGGGTATTTGGGAGTTAACGTTCTTTTTCATCACATATGGATAATACCAAAGACGAGCAAAAAGAGAGAGAGAGAGAGAGAGGGACCGACGGGCGGGCGGGCAGCCGGCGGACGGGCAGACGGACAATGGGAAGATGATAGCATGTTTCCCTGCCTCAAACTCCCCCCCCCCCCCCCCCGATTTAAGCTACATATCAACTCAAACCCTACCAAGTAATTTTGGGGTTGTACACCAATGACGTTACAAATATATTAAAAAAAATCATATTTGATTTAAGTCTGCATGAATTTAAATGTTGCTTAGTGGGAGTGTTGTACTTCGATTATGTTCGTGATTGCTGCATTAAAAACTGCCTAGATGTTGCTAAGGGTTAATCTCGTCTGATTATCGCATACAGAGCATAAAGAGAGAGAGTATGTAATTGGGGGTTAACGTCCTTTTCCACCACGTCGATAATATCGATCATATCTATGACGAGAGAGAGAAAGAGAGAGCAACTATACTACAACATTATGAGGAGACACATTGCATCATCATCCGGCATGATTGACGGGGTGGGGTGGGTGGTGTGGTATTTGGGAGTTAACGTGCGGATGATATCAAAGACTACGGAGGCGGATGATATCAAAGACGAGCAAGAGAGAGAGAGAGAGTGGGTGGGGGTGGGTGTTTGGGGGTTTAACGTCCTTTTCCACCACATAGGAGAGAGAGAGAGAGACAGACAGACAGAGAGAAGAGAGAGATTGATTATAGGTCGACACTGTGACATTAGTATGCATGGTATCACACGACATGGATGAAGAAGAGGGAGGGAGTAGAGACAAAGGCTCGGACCCCCCCCCCCTTCCTCCGCCATTTCTTTGAAGAAGAAGAAAGACAAAAACCCATAGCCATAGGACGTAAAGCAAGCTAATGATGATGATGCCAAAAACCCAGTTATTCTACTGCAAATCGCGATGTCACACAGGAAAAGTGGAGCACAAAATTAAGCTTTATGAATGCTGCGGTACACAATCTCAATGTTTGAAGCGGAATAGAAGACGCAATTGTATTCAACTGCAGCCGTAGTTACTGGGGAGGGTGGGTGGGTGTTTGGGGGTTTAACGTCCTTTTCCACCACATAGGGTGATATCAAAGACGGGGCAACGATGAAAAAGCCAGCACAAATATTTGGCCCCAGCGGGGATCGAACTCACGACCCGAGCATTAGAAGTCCAACACTCTACCATTCGACCACCCCGGCTCCCCGTAGTTACTGGGGAAAAAGAGAAACAAATAAACAAGAACAACAACAAAAACCCTTGAATTTAAAGACATTTTACGTTGCCCCTCTATGGTGTCGCTCATACGTGGCGGAAAAGAACGTTAGACACGAAAACACCAACCCATCCTAAACTGTGCACATAAATCATCAGAACTAATAGGACACCCCCCGAGTTTAATTAGTACGCAAACACCGCCAGATTCCACAGGAAGTGTCCAGCGCCAAGTCGGACCGATCAAAGAGGACGCCGGCGGGAGTTGTGATGTGAGGCCACACGGTCCATTCGTGCTGAGTCGTCTGCACTCAACAATTAAACCTGGCTCTATCGTAACTACCAGCCACGTGCTCTGGTGACAGTTGCGTGGGACTTTCGCATGGACGAGAGAGGAACAGGCTCAAACGCAGTATGTTCCCCTCCTCCCCCCCCCCCCACTCCCACCCCCGGCCCTGCCGCCATATCTTTTTCTTCCATTTCCCGGCGCTAGTTTCGCAAGATGACAAAGCATGAGGTGGGGAAAAATATTCATCACATGCACAGTTCGCTAAACGGCTCCCAACCAGCCGGAGCTTCGTCTCAAAATTTTTTAGGCGTGTACTTTTATGTACGGCGACTTTGTGGTCAAATTAGTTCGTGCGGCCACCTTCTTGTGGTTGGCAATGGGAAGATAATAGCATGTCCCCCTGCCCCAAACCCCCGATTTAAACGACATGTCAACTCAAACCCTACCAAGGAATTTTGGGGTTGTGCAGCAATGGCGTTACACACATACAACAGCAACAACAACAAAAATCATATTTTCATTGCGCCTGCATGGATTTTAATGTTGCTTAGTGGGAATGTTACTTTGATTACAATCGTGTTTGCTGCAGCAAGAACCGCCTAGGGATGCCAGGGGTTAATATTGCCTGATTTTCGCATAGAGAGTCTAAAGAGAGAGTATGTAATTGGGAGTTAACGTCCTGTTCCACCACGTATCGATAATATCAAAGACGAGAGAGAGAGAGAGAGGGGGGGGGGAGCGTTTCTGTTACATCATGAGGAGTTACATTTGATCACCCGGCATGATTGACTGGGTGTGTGTGTGTGTGTGTTGGGGGGGGGGGGGTATTTGGGAGTTAACGTCCTTTTTCATCACATGGATAATACCAAAGACGAGCAAAAAGAGAGAGAGAGAGAGGGACCCACGGGCGGGCGGGCAGCCGGCGGACGGACAGACGGACAATGGGAAGATGATAGCATGTCTCCCTGCCTCAACCCCCCCGATTTAAACTACATATCAACTCAAACCCTACCAAGTAATTTTGGGGTTGTACACCAATGACGTTACAAATAAAAAAAAAAAAAATCATATTTGATTTAAGTCTGCATGAATTTAAATGTTGCTTAGTGGGAGTGTTGTACTTCGATTATGTTCGTGATTGCTGCATTAAAAACTGCCTAGATGTTGCTAAGGGTTAATCTCGTCTGATTATCGCATACAGAGCCTAAAGAGAGAGAGTGTGTAATTGGGGGTTAACGTCCTTTTCCACCACGTCGATAATATCGATCATATCTATGACGAGAGAGAGAAAGAGAGAGCAACTATACTACAACATTATGAGGAGACACATTGCATCATCATCCGGCATGATTGACGGGGTGGGGTGGGTGGGGTGGTATTTGGGAGTTAACGTGCGGATGATATCAAAGACTACGGAGGCGGATGATATCAAAGACGAGCAAGAGAGAGAGAGAGAGAGAGTGGGTGGGGGTGGGTGTTTGGGGGTTTAATGTCCTTTTCCACCACATAGGAGAGAGAGAGACAGACAGACAGAGATAGAGAGAGAGATTGATTATAGGTCGACACTGTGACATTAGTATGCATGGTATCACACGACATGGATGAAGAAGAGGGAGGGAGTAGAGACAAAGGCTCGGACCCCCCCCCCCCCAACCCTCCTCCTTCCTCCGCCATTTCTTTGGGGAAAAAGAAAGCCAAAAACCCATAGCCATAGGACGTAAAGCAAGCTAATGATGATGATGCCCAAAACCCAGTTATTCTACTGCAAATCGCGATGTCACACAGGAAAAGTGGAGCACAAAATTAAGCTTTATGAATGCTGCGGTACACAATCTCAATGTTTGAAGCAAAATAGAAGACGCAATTGTATTCAACTGCAGCCGTAGTTATTGGGGAAAAAGAGAAACAAATAAACAACAACAACAACAAAAACCCTTGAATTTAAAGACATTTTACGTTGCCCCTCTATGATGTCGCTCATACGTGGCGGAAAAGAACGTTAGACACGAAAACACCAACCCATCCTAAACTGTGCACATAAATCATCAGAACTAATAGGACACCCCCCGAGTTTAATTAGTATCAATTATCCTGTATTCCTTGTAGGATCTGTATTAGTATGCAATCACCGCCAGATTCCACAGGAAGTGTCCAGCGCCAAATCGGACCGATCAAAGAGGACGCCGGCAGGAGTTGTGATGTGAGGCCACACGGTCCATTCGTGTTGAGTCGTCTGCACTCAACAATTAAACCTGGCTCCATCGTAACTACCAGCCACGTGCTCTGGTGACAGTTGCGTGGGACTTTCGCATGGACGAGTTATCTTGTAGAGAGGAACAGGCTCAAACGCAGTATGTTCCCCTCCCTCCTCCCCCCCACCCCCACCCCCACCCCTGCCGCCATATCTTTTTCTTCCATTTCCCGGCGCTAGTTTCGCAAGATGACAAAGCATGAGGTGGGGAAAAATATTCATCACATGCACAGTTCGCTAAACGGCTCCCAACCAGCCGGAGCTTCGTCTCAAAATTTTTAGGCGTGTACTTTTATGTACGGCGACTTTGTGGTCAAATTAGTTCGTGCGGCCACCTTCTTGTGGTTGGCAATGGGAAGATAATAGCATGTCCCCCTGCCCCAAACCCCCGATTTAAACGACATATCAACTCAAACCCTACCAAGGAATTTTGGGGTTGTGCAGCAATGGCGTTACACATACAACAACAACAACAACAAAAATCATATTTTCATTGCGCCTGCATGGATTTTAATGTTGCTTAGTGGGAATGTTGTACTTTGATTATAATCGTGTTTGCTGCAGCAAGAACCGCCTAGGGATGCCAGGGGTTAATATTGCCTGATTTTCGCATAGAGAGTCTAAAGAGAGAGTATGTAATTGGGAGTTAACGTCCTGTTCCACCACGTATCGATAATATCAAAGACGAGAGAGAGGGGGGGGGGGGGAGAGCGTTTCTGTTACATCATGAGGAGTTACATTTGATCACCCGGCATGATTGACTGGGTGTGTGTGTGTGTGTTGGGGGGGGGGGGTATTTGGGAGTTAACGTCCTTTTTCATCACATATGGATAATACCAAAGACGAGCAAAAAGAGAGAGAGAGAGAGAGAGAGGGACCGACGGGCGGGCGGGCAGCCGGCGGACGGACAGACGGACAATGGGAAGATGATAGCATGTTTCCCTGCCTCAACCCCCCCCCCCCCCCCCCCGATTTAAGCTACATATCAACTCAAACCCTACCAAGTAATTTTGGGGTTGTACACCAATGACGTTACAAATATATATAAAAAAAATCATATTTGATTTAAGTCTGCATGAATTTAAATGTTGCTTAGTGGGAGTGTTGTACTTCGATTATGTTCGTGATTGCTGCATTAAAAACTGCCTAGATGTTGCTAAGGGTTAATCTCGTCTGATTATCACATACAGAGCCTAAAGAGAGAGAGTGTGTAATTGGGGGTTAACGTCCTTTTCCACCACGTCGATAATATCGATCATATCTATGACGAGAGAGAGAAAGAGAGAGCAACTATACTACAACATTATGAGGAGACACATTGCATCATCATCCGGCATGATTGACGGGGTGGGGTGGGTGGGGTGGTATTTGGGAGTTAACGTGCGGATGATATCAAAGACTACGGAGGCGGATGATATCAAAGACGAGCAAGAGAGAGAGAGAGAGAGTGGGTGGGGGTGGGTGTTTGGGGGTTTGATGTCCTTTTCCACCACATAGGAGAGAGAGAGACAGACAGACAGAGATAGAGAGAGAGATTGATTATAGGTCGACACTGTGACATTAGTATGCATGGTATCACACGACATGGATGAAGAAGAGGGAGGGAGTAGAGACAAAGGCTCGGACCCCCCCCCCCCCCAACCCTCCTCCTTCCTCCGCCATTTCTTTGGGGAAGAAGAAAGCAAAAAACCCATAGCCATAGGACGTAAAGCAAGCTAATGATGATGATGCCCAAAACCCAGTTATTCTACTGCAAATCGCGATGTCACACAGGAAAAGTGGAGCACAAAATTAAGCTTTATGAATGCTGCGGTACACAATCTCAATGTTTGAAGCGGAATAGAAGACGCAATTGTATTCAACTGCAGCCGTAGTTATTGGGGAAAAAGAGAAACAAATAAACAACAACAACAACAAAAACCCTTGAATTTAAAGACATTTTACGTTGCCCCTCTATGATGTCGCTCATGCGTGGCGGAAAAGAACGTTAGACACGAAAACACCAACCCATCCTAAACTGTGCACATATTAAATCATCAGAACTAATAGGACATTCCCCGAGGTTAATTAGTATGCAATCACCGCCAGATTCCACAGGAAGTGTCCAGCGCCAAATCGGACCGATCAAAGAGGACGCCGGCGGGAGTTGTGATGTGAGGCCACACGGTCCATTCGTGCTGAGTCGTCTGCACTCAACAATTAAACCTGGCTCCATCGTAACTACCAGCCACGTGCTCTGGTAACAGTTGCGTGGGACTTTCGCATGGACGATTTATCTTGTAGAGAGGAACAGGCTCAAACGCAGTATGTTCCCCTCCCCCCCCCCCACTCCCACCCCCGCCCCTCCCGCCGTATCTTTTTTCTTCCATTTCCCGGCGCTAGTTTCGCAAGATGACAAAGCATGAGGTGGGGAAAAATATTCATCACATGCACAGTTCGCTAAACGGCTCCCAACCAGCCGGAGCTTCGTCTCAAAATTTTTTAGGCGTGTACTTTTATGTACGGCGACTTTGTGGTCAAATTAGTTCGTGCGGCCACCTTCTTGTGGTTGGCAATGGGAAGATAATAGCATGTCCCCCTGCCCCAAACCCCCGATTTAAACGACATATCAACTCAAACCCTACCAAGGAATTTTGGGGTTGTGCAGCAATGGCGTTACACATACAACAACAACAACAACAAAAATCATATTTTCATTGCGCCTGCATGGATTTTAATGTTGCTTAGTGGGAATGTTGTACTTTGATTATAATCGTGTTTGCTGCAGCAAGAACCGCCTAGGGATGCCAGGGGTTAATATTGCCTGATTTTCGCATAGAGAGTCTAAAGAGAGAGTATGTAATTGGGAGTTAACGTCCTGTTCCACCACGTATCGATAATATCAAAGACGAGAGAGAGAGAGAGAGAGAGGGGGGGGGGGGTTCTGTTACATCATGAGGAGTTATATTTGATCACCCGGCATGATTGACTGGGTGTGTGTGTTGGGGGGGGGGGGGTATTTGGGAGTTAACGTCCTTTTCCAACACGTATGGATGATACCAAAGACGAGCAAAGAGAGAGGAGGGGGGGGGGGGGACCGACGGGCGGACGGACGGACGGACAATGGAAAGATGATAGCATGTCCCCCTGCCCCAACCCCCCGATTTAAACTACATATCAACCCAAACCCTATTTAGGTGAAAGATTAGTCCAGAGCATTCATTGTAAATTGAGGCTTGAGATGAGTGATCTTAATGACCATCTCTTTAAGAGACATCTATCTGAAGACCGCTCATGTGCTTGCGGTCACGTTGTTGAAGATCCAGCCCACTTTCTTATGGATTGTCCTCTCTTTAATAATGCACGTACGCAAACAATATCAACCCTTCCATATAACTACAACATCGACACCCTCTTGAGAGGGAATCTCTGTCTTCCTTTGCATGACAATATAAACATTTTTTAAAACTGTACAGCACTTTATAGAAGTATCAGGTCGCTTTGACACCTAAATTCCAATTTCCAATACCAGTCGCCGGCCCGCTGCCGCCGTCGCAGACGCAAATCCGACTGCATTTTTCTTTGTACTCTATCTATTGGATCATTCTTTCTATCCTCTCTCTTCTCTATCTCTTACAGATCTGTCTTACAATACTCCGCCGCAAATGTTTTTTTGTACTTATGAGCACATTCATAAGTTTTTAACTTGTTGTGCTCGGTATTGTCGAAACTGATTGTGTGAGTGAATTTTCTGTCTGTTCAAAATGAATAAAAACTGTTTAAAACCAAACCCTACCAAGTAATTTTGGGGTTGTACACCAATGGCGTTACACATAAGAAAATTCATATTTGATTTAAGTCTGCGTGGATTTTAATGTTGCTTAGTGGGAGTGTTGTACTTTGATTATACTCGTGAATGCTTCATTAGGAACCGCCTAGGAGTTGCTAGGGATTAATCTCGTCTGATTATCGCATGCAGAGCATAAAGAGAGATAGTATGTAATTGGGGGTTAACATCCTGTTCCACCACGTCGATAATATCGATCATATTAATGACGAGAGTGAGAGAGAGAGATTCTACTACAACATTATGAGAAGGAGACACATCATCATCCGGCATGATTGACTGGGTGGGGTGGTATTTGGGAGTTAACGTGCGGATGATATCAAAGACGAGCAAGAGAGAGAGAGAAAGAGAGAGAGATACAGACACACATAGACAGAAAGAGATTGATTATAGGTCGACACTGTGACATTAGTATGCATGGTATAACACGACAAGGAAGAGGAAGGGGGGGGGGGGGAGGAAGTAGAGACAAAGGCTCGACCCACCCCCACCTCCCTCCTCTTCCTCTTCCATTTCTTTGGGAAAGAAGAAAGTCAAAAACCCAGATTTTCTACTGCAAATCGTCATGTCACACAGAAAAAGTGGAGCACAAAATTAAGCTTTATGGATGCTGCGGTACACAATCTCAATGTTTGAAGCGGAATAGAAGACGCAGTTGTATTCAACTGCAGCCGTAGTTATTGGGGAAAAAGAGAAACAAATAAACAACAACAACAACAAAAACCCTTGAATTTAAAGACATTTTTACGTTGCCCATCTATGGTGTCACTCATACGTGGCGGAAAAGAACGTTAGACACGAAAACACCAACCCATCCTAAACTGTGCACATAAATCATCAGAACTAATAGGACACCCCCCCCCCCCCCCCCAGTTTAATCAGTATGCAATCACCGCCAGATTCCACAGGAAGTGTCAAGCGCCAAATCGGACCGATCAAAGAGGACGCCGGCGGGAGTTGTGATGTGAGGCCACACGGTACATTGGTGGTGAGTCGTCTGACTCAACAATTAAACCTGGCTCCAACGTAACTACCAGCCACGTGCTCTGGTTGCGACAGTTGCGTGGGACTTTCGCATGGACGAGTTATCTTGTAGAGCGAAACAGGCTCCTGAAAACAAAGTATGTTGCACTGCCTCCCACGCCCCCCCCCCCCCCCCATTTCCCCGCCATTTCTTTTTCTTCCATTTCCCTTCAGTTTTTCAGCTGACAAAGGATTAGCCGGCGGGGAAATATTCATCACATGCACAGTTCGCTAAACAGCTGGAGTTTCATCCCAAAGTTTTGAGGCATGTACTTTTATCCACCTTGCACTGCGACTTTGTGTTCAAATTAGTCACAGCTTGGGGCCCAAGGTCCGTGCGGCCACCTTGTGGTTGGTAATGGGAAGATGATAGCACTCCCCCCCCCCCCCCCCCCCCCCCCCGGGGCAAAAAAGAAAACCCAACAAACAACCAACAACAACAGGAAACAGCTCAGTTACTGTTGTTGATGGTTTTGTTGTTGTTGTTTTTTCTTCCAGGCCATTGCTCTCTCTCTCTCTCTCTCTCTCTCTACGTTAGACTCCAAATGCTCGGGTCGTGAGTTCTAATCTCGGCCGGGGACATATATTTGTGCTGGCTTTTTTTCTCGCTGCCACGTCTTTGATGTCACCCATAAGTAGCCGGGGGAAAAGGACGTAAAACTCCTAAACACCCACCTACCCACCCTCTCTCTCTTTAAAAAAGAGAGTGTGGATAAGATCATTAACAGTAAATAAAATGTCCAGGCGTTCTGGAAGCACATTAGAAATGAAAAGGAAAACCCAGGGCAAAAAACAATATAAAAAATAACGGTGGTGAAGAGGAGGAGGAAGATGACACCGCACAAGCAGGCAGTGAAGTTGATGACATAGTTGACGACCTTAGTTACACTACGTCAGAAATATGCTTTCAAGATATCACATGGGCATCACTGACTTCATATCTAAAAATTCTAGGTATCATATTCAAAATGGGCGCAAAGAAATGCTCCCGCCTCCTCCCCCCCCCCCCTCCAAAAAAAAAAAAGAAAAAAGAAAAAATGCTATCGAAAATGGTAATGTAGACTGCCCTGTCTGCCCACGGGCAGCTGAAGACGAAAATCACATTTTTCTTTTTTCACCGGCCGCCCGATGCACAAGGACATACGCCCAAACATATTTAATGAAACCCGTCAGAACCTACCTACCAAAGCAGTTATATTTCACGCCGCGTCATCTTCATGTGGAGGCTACGAACTCCCCCCCCCCCCCCCCGCCCCTCATAGTTATATTTCAGGACTCTTAACCATAACCTGCCAGTGCACAACCACCGCTTTCTATCCATAACACGTAATGAATGGTTGTGTAATAAACGTGATGCACTCGAGCTGAGTGACGAATTTCATTACTTGTCTTGCTGCGCATTCTTTCAATGCCACGCGTAAGAAACAAACAAACAAGGAACATACAACCGTATTTGTACAAGCTACCCAATGCACTGACATTCGAAAAACTGATGACCTGTGACAAAACATGATACTACTTAAGCATGCTCTTTTTTTTTTTAATATGCCATGAAAGAAGTCAGGTAGGCTAGAGCAACTGACCATGCATATTAAGACATAAATATTGGTGCTGTTAACTAGTAAACATTTATGCAATTGGGTATGTGTGTTGGTGTATATGCCGCATAACCATTCACAATTTATATGAAGACATGTAGGTACATATGAGGGGCGGGGGAAGAGTTCGTAGCCTCCACATGAAGATGACGCCGCGTGAAAGTTTCGGTCTTCTATTTTTTCAACATTGGTGCGTCTCAACTGCACACTTTTCTACACGCGCAAAATCCTACTTTTCTCACCCCTCGTGTGTACATCGTGTATCTGTTTGTCAGTGCAGGCACGCATAGTGTATCCGGTGCGGTCCAACGAACGTTGCCCGTTTATAGTCACACCAAAAGTTTCCGGTCACGGCTCTGTTTGAGAATAGCCACTACCCTGCTTGTTTAATTAGTGTGTTGTATCCCCGCCGCGCCACTGATAAAGAACGTGGGAAACGACTATGGCACTAACGTCGGCGATACTTTGAAGGCCTACTCCCAAAAGTTCTCTTTGTCTAAGGCCTAAAGCTTTAACGTCTGGTAGTTTGATAGGTGTGGTGACTCGAAGGCGCGACTGAGACGGGTTGTGTCGGTCTATCCTGTGGACTAACGCTCAGCAGGAAGCGCCGTCCACCTGTGGGGAAGCCGGGTATAGATGAAGGTGCTATGGGATCGCGCGGGCGACTAGCCAGAAGTTTATGGCTTGACACTACACTGCCACGGCGCCGCTAGGGTAGTACTACAAATCTTTGTTGCAAACCCACAGAGTGAAATGAACGATCCTCTTTGACAAGTCAGTAGTCAGTAATTAAACGACTGGGTTCAAAGCTGATATCCACATCTTCATGAAATAGCTACAACATTTTGTTTGGGAAAATCAGCAACTTTTTCATTTTTAAGCATTCGAAGGTTTCCTTTTACTCACAATAGCTTTCACCCGTAGATGAAATATAGTAAATAGTGTTGCCAGATGCCTATACTACTTTCAAACCTACTCTGTGGCAATCTGCTCATAGGCTCTTAAAGAGACGAGCACAGTCGACTGAATGTGATTTTGTTCTCGTTGTACCTCTGCAAACTGCAAGAATTGATAATAAAAAATGATAGAAAAATATTGTAATATGATCATTTCGACCGTATACCTGTTTAAAACCGGGACATTTCTAGAGCAAGACTTGGACGCTGCGAAACCAACTAAATTCGTTAATTCATTTGAAGTTCACTAATTTGATGTCTCTTCAACAAATTTAAAAGGAACTCCTCCTAGGTGTAATTTTCCGTTTTTAAAGATACCCTTTCCGTTCTTATTTCATTTTTCGAACGCAAAATCCGGTCCACAGAGAACACAAATTTCACATTGACTTTATTCGTAAACCACACTTTTCCACTGTGACATCTGCCAAGAGTTTTTTAGTGTCTGTTCAGTCGTTGCTTTTGTTAGATTGTCGTTTTAATTGCTTGCTGCTGTTGTATTTGTACTTTGTTTAGTTTGTTTGGGTTTTGGTTTGGGGTGGGGGTGGGTTCATGGTCTAGTAGAGGCATCCTTATTTACAGAGACGTGGTGGTACCAAAAGGACTGCCTTGTCAATAAAGCATGCGCTACTTAGGGGGAACCTGACGATTTATTCCTGATGGTAATCGTATTTCAGTATTTCACATAATTACAGCAGGATAGCTAGCTTGGTATGGAACGGTTCTTTTGACCTGGTTGCTGTTCCAAATAATGGGAGGATGCAATGTTTAGGCGCTTTCTGATGATGATGAACTAAATTTTGTTAAGACAGAACTTGACAGGCGCTTCGTGCTGGTTGGTTGGTTAGCTGGGGTTTATCGTCCACGCCACAACGAGGTGATTGCAGACGGCCCTAGGGGACAGGTTATGGGGGATGGGGATAGCTACCCTAACTGTACAGTCCAGCTGAACACTTATTCAATCCAGTCAGGCTGCCAGGTCGACCACATTTTATGTATCCTTGACTGTAATGGACAAGTTACAAAAACAAATCCAGTTCAGAGTCAGTGGAAGTGGGGCAAAGTGAAAAAGGCCTGTACAAATTTTGGCCCTATCGGGATTCGAACCCGGGACCTTTCAATCTCGAGTCCAAAGCTCAAAACCGTTGAGCCACCGACTCCCCCTAGGCGCTTCCTGTCGGTTGTGGGCTTGAGCGAAGTTGACCAATCGCCAGTCAAGCCGCTTCCCGCCCGCCGTTGGCTCGTGACAGGGGCGGAAAGTTGACCAATCGTTTACCTCGGGATTTTCCGTCAACACTTGAGTCGCTGAGCGGAAGTCTTGTTTCCTTACTGTGCTAGGGTGTAAGCAAGACAGCGCGTGCAAACTCTACCGCTCACAAGCGTATCGTGTGTTCAGTTGTTCTCGAGCCCAGTCGTTCGATCTTGTGTCCACTTATTGCTACTGAGAAAAATTTCTTCAGGTTGATGAATCGGAGAGGCAGAAATCGTGCCGCTTCTTCTCCCAAAGGAGGTAAGACATCAGTTTACATAGTTTTGTCTGTGAATAACAAGCATCTTTGTGTAAATGTGACCAGTAAACAGAACAAAAATGGTCTGTAGACATAAAACAAGCTACAAGTTATTTTTGCATACCAGTTCTCTCGCTCTCCCTCTTCTTCCTCTTCCTCCTCGTCCTACTCATTTCTTTTGTTTCTTCTCCACAGTTCTCACCTTTATGCTGTGTTCCTATCGGAACTTATTTCTCCTGGTTGTCAATACAAGTAGTCCGAAAATTTTATGCGGAGTGCACTTTTTCGCGTAGTTCATAGTGACTTCCAACCGAATTCACGACCCGAAACTTGAAAGCCCCATGTTCTACCAGTTCAGCTACATTGGCTCCCCTGTCTTTGTGCCCGCAGGCTAATTTTCTGGCTCAACGTGTATTTTGAGGTATTCACTGAAACGTTTTGCCAAACACACACATAAAATCAAGAGACCATTACCTGCCCAGAAAGATGTATGATGCCTCTGGTTTTGCTTACTGGGTGTACAGCTGTAGTTTTGTCAAGCACACGTAGCTTTGTAGTGAGCGAATTCTTAGTGCAGGACTAGTAACTGTATCACTCAAAAAACCCTATCACATCCTCCTATTTCTTTCATCTACAGACAGGGCAATGGTGCGGCTGAAGATGAAAAACCGTGGCGGCCTGGTTCGGTTTTCACCAGATGGTAAGTACCCTAGTATTCATGGTATCATTTGACTAAAGTCGCTTTGGCCAGAAGCTTTCAGAAAACCTACACCTCGTTTGACCGAATGTATGACAAAGGCGAACTTCTCTTTCGATAGAAACGAGCTTTATCGTGAATCCTGTAAGAGAACAAAGTGTTTTCGATTCGATGAGTGCATTGCAAGCAAGAATATGCTGAGCATTTTGAAATGATGTGAGAAGCTGTGACCTAAGTTTGTCGATGATGCGTCTGACTACGCACTACACGACCCCCCCCCCCCCCCCCCCCTTGAATGTGATGGTTATTTCGACCAAAGAGAGCTACGTGCTTGAGGTAATTTGTGGACAGATATATTTTGTGGGATCAAATTGTAGCTGCGATTTGAAGTTCCGAAAACACAACCTGTAACATCTCACATCATTTGGAAACTCAGTTTCTACCCCTTTGCATCTATATTTTTTAGTGTAAATTAAGCGTAACCAGATACATACCCCTTGTTCTTTGACAACTTGAGTGATGTCTTTTAAATTAGGATATGAATGTCTGTGTGTGGCATCAGCATTCATCTGAATCTTGAAATTCGATGCCAAACAGAGTCCATCGTTCATTAATTACTATTAACCAACAGGCACAGTGCACAACTGAGATTGTCTCATTTATTTAACGCAGTGACTAGCATTACGTGACCGTAACGCCCGTCCCATATACTGCGGTAACGTGACTTATAGCGACGCATGCGCACACACGCGCATTTAACAGCTGTTTCCGGTAATGACCCGATCGCGTAGATGTTTTCGTTCATTCAGTCATCTGTCACGTGTTCATGACGGACGTTTTTGTTGATAGCGATTATGGAAGCAGAGCAGCTCTCAGTAGGGCTAGCCTTTCAATCCTACAGTCAGCTGAAGAAAGCAGTCGCAGACTTCGAAACGAAATCTTCTGTGCAGTTGTCTCTAAAATGTCAGACGCGCGGCTAATTGCAGGGGAGCCGGGGTGGTCGAATGGTAGAGCGTTGGACTTCTAATGCTCGGGTCGTGAGTTCGATCCCGGCTGGAGTCAAATATTTGTGCTGGCTTTTTCATCGTTGCCCCGTCTTTGATATCACCCTATGTGGTGGAAAAGGAC
Organism: Batillaria attramentaria; assembly: GCA_018292915.2. NCBI lineage: Eukaryota > Metazoa > Mollusca > Gastropoda > Batillariidae > Batillaria > Batillaria attramentaria. The sequence continues at coordinate 473,112 of JACVVK020000312.1, read as the reverse complement.
GTTATACCCCCAAACACCCACCCATCCACCCGCGGCTGGCTCTCAGGCGCGCGTGATAATGTTTTGGTCCATCAGCGGGCTGTGCTTCGCTATCCTTGTTGACATGCCCGAGTGTCGTTTCTCCGGTAAGCAGGCGACACGCGAATAGGAAAGGGCCTGTGAATAAATGAACGTACTTCGCCGTTGATTCATCGTGTACACTGACACAGAGCAGAGACACACATCCCTAATGAGGACTGAACTGACGTTCCTTATCACACCGGCTTACGGTCTGCAAGTAGCCGTTTCTCTAAAATGAAGACGTGTGAGGGGAGTGATTCACTATCAGTGTGGAAAATACACACCCATAAGAATTCTTTTGGGGGCCACAGATGTAATGGCAGTCACCAAACAGTCCGTACATAATGCTAGAAACAAAGATAACATGGGTACTGAGCCCCACACAGAACATAATTATACTGTCACGTAAACCTAATCCTGGGTACGGGTTTACGGTCACGTAACTGCAGCCACTGCCTTTATTTAAATTTGTAGCTCTGAACCGTCAAATGTAGAACGGAGCCTGATATCCTTTCACTTCGAAAGACAATGACGCTGGTATGACTCACTGAAACACCTGCTTTGTTATGAAAAATAGCTGTAAATGAAAAATGATCCTTACCCTCCCGCTCCCCCTCCTCCCCCGATATTTAAGTTAGCCACTTTGTGTTAGGTCAGTCGTTAGGTTGATAGTTTGACAAGGTGAACGCTTTATTTAGCAAACAACAAGAAAACCACATTATGCAAAGATTTATCCACACAATTCCATTTTTCCTCTTTCCTTTGCAGACTTTTACAGGGATGTGACAGAAGATGAAGGTAAGATTAGTCACACGTTACACCGAACAACCAACACAAAAAGCAGCAGTCAGTGAAAGGCAGCCAACATCCCTGTAAAACCTCAGTAAAGTAACAGATTAGTCACAAACCAGTCTATAAAAGAAGTGTTGTAAGATGGATGAAACTCAGTGCTAGACCTATTTATTGGTGCAGCCGGATGCTTTGGTCTTTCCAAATGATGCGAGTACGTGAGGGCGGGGAGGGGGGGGGGGGGTTAACGTCCTTTTTCACCACATACGGGTTATATCAAAGACGGGGCAACGATGAAAAATCCAGCACAAATATTTGGCCCCAGTCGGGATACGAACTCACGACCCGAGCATTTAGAAGTCCAACGCTCTACCATTCAGCATCCCCGGCTCCCGATGCGAGGATGATTTCAAACATAACAGATTACTGAAATAATGAAACAGAAGACGTGTTTGTAGTCTATGTAGTTCAAAATTAGAAAACCACGAAAACCATGAGAAAGTTAGTTTACATCATGCGACACCGCGTGTCGCACCGCCTACTTGAGTCTTATCGGGGTGATGTGAGGGTGTTTGCTGATTAGCTAATCGGTTATCGACGATTGATCCATGGCCTGGCGCTGCCGCCATTGAGGGCAAGTCTTCACACCTTTCGCGACTAACGCCCACCGGGAGTTAATGGGGTCATCAGTTTCAACCAGGCCTTGATTTCAAACACTATTGAACCGAATGGTGTGCTGCTGGCCGGCTAATCCTTTTCTTTTGTGAAGCCTTTCCAAGAGAGAGAGAGAGAAAGAACACTTCTGTGTTTTCGTTTTGTAAAATACAAACAAGGAGGAACGGCCCCGTCCTACAAAGTTGTTTCTCCAAACTTCATTTTATTTTGTCTGTTTTGTTGTTATTGTTGATCCTCTACAACCTCGACCGATTAGCCACGTGACTGGGGTGGGGCCGGGTGGGGGAAGAAGGGAGAGAGAGGCAGAGAGAGAGGGTGGGTAGGTGAGTGTTTAGGAGTTTAACGTCACATAAGGGTGATATCAAAGACGGGGCAACGAGAAAAAGGCCAACACAAATATTTGGCTCCAGCCGGGATTCGAACTCTCGACCCAAGCATTGAAAGTCCAACGCTCTACCATTGGGCCACCCTGGCTCCCCAGAGAGAGAGAGAGAGAGACAGAGAGGGACACGTCAGTTCCATGAACTAAACATTTGACGTCAGCCTCAGGCAGGTCCTCATACAGAGACAGAGAGATGACGTCAATTCAGTGAACTAAACTTTTGACGTTAGTCTCTAGCACTGAGATCGTCTGAGGATGCTTGTTTATGTCGTGAGTTCCATGTTGGCTTTGTGGCTTCCCCGATTGAATTATTTTTCACATGAAAGCTGGAAGATCTAGAGGGCTGGTGAAATGTCGGAGGCAGTGACGATACTTGCTAATTTTGTCTGTGAACTAAGCGTTTGACGTCAGCCTCACACTGCATGTCTTTTGATTTCCCTATTGCTTTTGTGACTTCCCTGACTGAAATAATTTTTACATAAAATCTGGAAGATCTAGAGGGCTGGTGAAACGTGGACTAGAATACCTTGGATAGTACTTATGAAATCGCAAATTTGGAACTCTTTTGACCGGTGCTTCTCGCAGAAACTTGAAAAAGCTATGTTTATCTAAAAGTTCAGTTATTCTTAATGCTAAAGCTATAATAGTGCAGTAGTTCCTGTCATATGTGCAGTTGTCACACTAGACAAAAACGCCGGGATGATAAGTACTTTGCAGTAATCTTTTTCAGATATTTGATCTTATGTGCAAATCAACCCTACCTCGGAAATATTTATTTTACACAAAACCGGTCAGAGCTACAGAGCTGTAGCACGAATACAGGCAGTGTGATTGGGTGAACTTCCGAAGTCTAGAAAATGAAGGAATTTTAACAACTTTTACGAAATGATTCGTAACATGAACGATTTTTTAAAATTCGGCGATAACTCTTCTGAAAATGCGGCAGGCTAAAAATCGTGAAAGGTAGCTCTGGAGAAGGTGAATTCGCATTTTATTCCCAAGTAAAAAGGCCTCCAGTGAGGTGGTTTAGGAGATAGCCATCATTTCATCGGCACACACACACACACACACACGTCTCACAACTCCCGCCAAAAAAAAAGTAGCAGCATAGTGTGCAGATCAAGTGTCTATGACGCAGATTTCGTTACGTCACAGTGTGCGCGAAAGTATGTATTGTCTGGAGAAACGTCACAACCTTGTTTTGTACTACTGAAACTTGCTGCTGCGCATAGCAGATTTCATGTGAAAAATAATACAGTCGGAGCAATCACAAAGCCAACAGGGAAATCAGAAGACATAAACAAGCATCCTCAGACGATCTCAGTGCTAGACGCTGAGGTAAAATGTTTAGTTAACGGAATTGACGTCCTCTCTCTTTCTCTCTCTGTATGCTGCCTGAGGACCCTTGCACACTGGCGTCACGCGACATTGTCGCGCCACGCGTGCAGCAAATTTTGTCGCGCGTCTACGTGTGCAACCCCTTGAAAGGGGAGCGACAGGCGTAGCACGATTGAAAAATTCTGTCGCGCGAGGATAGGAAATGTTCTATTCGGCGAGCTCGACGCGCGCGTGTAGCGTGATTTCAGCCGATCAGAAGAGAGCACAGGGGCCAGCACTCGCCATCCTCTTCTCTTCCAAGATGGCGGAATTGCGCGAAGATGAAATCTTTCGCCTCATCGACCTGTATCGTGAACAGGAAAAACTCTACAATTTTCAGCTCGATTCATATCAAAATCGACGGGTATGCCGTTTTGTTGTGTCACTCTCCGCTGACTCACACTACGGTACTGAATAAATAAATGGAGTAAATAAAACTAGACACAAACCACTTGCCACTGATCTCTCATTGTCTATGTTATTCTACAGCAAAGGTTTGTTGTAGCTAAATTCTATCAAGTTATCGTGGCCTCGATCACCAGTCTCTACTCAGACTGCGAACAAGCAGCCTGAAATTTATGATACGTTTCAGATCTAATTTCGCATTCCTTCGCACACTCAGAAGCACTCGTGGCGAGATCTCCGAAAACAGCACGCGCGCGATTCTGACTCCAGAGAGTGGACGTCAATTCCGTGAACTAAATTTATTATTTTGACCAGAGATGACGTGAATTTCGTGAACTAAACATTTGACGTCAGCCTCAATTTCTGAGATCGTCTGAGGATACTTGTTCATGTCTTGTGATTTCCCTGCTGGCTTTGTGACTTCCCCGACTATGAGTTATTTTTTACATGAAATCTAAGATCTAGAGGGCTGGTGAAATGTCAGGCAGTGACGATACTTGCAGATTTTGTCTGTGAACCAACAATCTGACGTCAGCCTCACGCTGCTCGTCAGGTGATACTTTTACATATCTTGTGATTTCCTTGTTGGTTTTGTGACGTCCGTGACTGAAGAAATTATTACATAAAATCTGGAAGATTTAGAGAGCTGGAGAAACGTGGACTTGAATGCCTTGGACTGTACTTACGAAATTTCAAAATACATGTAGGAACTTTTTTGACCGGTGCTTCTCACAGAAACTTGAAAAAAATTGCGCTTTTTTAAGGTGGGAGGAGACGTGAAGTCTTCTTTGGCCGGGGAGGGCACAAGGATAGCCAAATGGTTTTTGACTTTCAATGCTCTGGTCTGAGTTTGAATCCTGACTGAGAGACAAATATTGGTAATACATGTAGTGTTTCTTTGTTGCGCTGTCTTTGGTGTTTGGTGAAAAAGGACTTGCTTATAGCCAACCACACCGGTCAGGGGGTTTCACCACTCTAAATCCTCTGAAAGGGCATTGCCTTTACACCCGTCAGAGCCTTGGCGGTCCCTGCACACCATCCCAGGTTTCCAGGAGACCTTTGTTTTGTTTTGTTTTTAAAGTCTAAGTTTTTCACTCATACAAATTAGATGTTCTCTTTTCTGACTTTTAATGGGTAAATCATGCGTGTGCCAAAAATATGCCAAACACGTTGTAGCACAATCACGTTTGAGACGGATGCCCTCATTGGTCAGATCATTGAAATTACTGATAGCCATTCCATGAAAACCGTTGTCAATAATTACTGATGTTTAAACTGGTTCGTGCCACACTGCTTAAGAATCGGTGCTCTTAAAGATCTATGCCCCCAACAAAAAGCTTTCCAAAGTGCAATTTTTTTTTACAGAGTCGACAGTTGTCATAGTTGCAGAGTTCACACCGTGTCCAGATACAGCGACAAAACCATGCCGAAAAACTGCCCCCACTACTGTCGGTCTCCGTCCACGCTACTGTGCACATTCCCGTGCAACTTGGCACATTATGTGACCATGCCGCGGATACCTCAGTATAGACAACTGAGCGATGTTGGACTGAAATGTGTGGTAGAAAAGGCCGTTAAACTCCCGAACACCCACCCACCTTGGACTGAAATGGCACAAGCTGTGCTACTACTGGCATGCTGAACGTAGGGGAAAGCAATTTTGTTTCTTGGTTAAACATGTCAGCTCGAGCTTGCAGAACGAAAAGTAAAACCGCAATTAGGAGATGTTGTTGCCTATAAAACGTGCAGTGTTCATCCGTCCATGCAGTGATCATGGCAGCAGCCGTGACAGTCAGTACTGTATGCAGTGACCCCCATACAAGTCCCTTTTGGGGGGGGGGGGGGGGAGGGGGGATTTGACGAGATGTGTGAGAAATGAAGAACACGAGAGCACTTCGGATTCAGTCGTCTAAACTGACGTATCCGCGGCGAGGTCACATAATGAGCCGGGTTGCACGGCGATCATGTGCACAGTAGTGTGGACGGAGCCCGACAGGAAGTGGGGACAGTCTTTCGGCAGGGTTTTGTCACTGTTGTTTGGACACTGTGTAAACTCTGCAACTGTGATAGAGTTGACCGTGCTTGCACAGTCGAATCTGTAAATGTTTTTCACACTTCGGAAAGCTTTTTGTTGGGAGCTTAAGCAGACTTCATGAGAATGTGTGCCTCGAGCCCTGTACAGCAATTACGAAATTGACAAAATGGAAGGGGATGACGTCATGTTTTTCTGTCAAGGCTCGTTCTTGTACAGGTAGTAGCAGCTCCTAATCAGCACTCTGTATTTTTTTTTTTTTATAAAATATGCCAAAACATGGGCAGAGTGTGTTGCAGTGGTAATGAGCAGTCTGTGCTTGTCGGCGTTTGGAGATTGTTGCAGTAATGTCGAAGAAAAAGTGATGCATTTAGCCTTAATCAAAGTTCACTTTAAAATCTACAGACAATTTAATGTTTATGGCCATGGTGCCGACAGGTGCTGACAGGCTAAAGACCACAGTCACATGAAGCCCCAAATTGCCTAATATTCCCAAGTTAGCTATAGCCGTTATAGTCACCCACAAAAGACAGTTTATTAAATGCAAAACATACTGTGCACGAACCATTTAGTTGCATGCTATGAGGGTAAAAAGTCTTATTACAATGAATTAGCATGCATCTTACCCTACAAATGTAACAATCATCAAAATCACATCGTTTCAGAGCAACTACAATCTAGCACAATCAACAAACATGGTCCACACAATTAGCGCTGCTCCTGGCGTCTTTTGTGTTTTATACAAGACAGGGGACATTTTATTTAACTTTTGGCAGTCTACATGAATTCCAAGTGAACAAAATATTTTAAAACAAGGAGTTGCTTTTTAGTATTGAAAAAAGTTGTATGGAGAAGGTGGTGAGGATTGAAGATAAGAAAATTGTTTTAAATTTTAGATAAACCATGAAATATCCAAAAGGTATATTTTCTGTCTTCATTATTGAACCATACTGCCACACTGGAGACATTCAAACATCCATTGAGAGTGTCTCTGGACTGTCCTATGACTTTTGCCGTGTATGCTGGTGGGGATTGCATCTTCACCGCCAAGCCAAAACCAAATATACCCCCCTCCCCTCACACCCCAAACCCTCAGATAACTGACCTGAATCTTCCCGAATTACGTATACCATGGCAGTGACTGCCAATGCTATGTTGTAATGTTATATGTGTCTTGCTACTGTTTTGCGTCTGTCCTGGCACAGGAGAGCCAGACAGCTGTGAACGTGCCTTCTCATGATGGACTGGAAATAAGACAGGAAGAAGCTGGAGCCTCCAGTCATTCCAGTAGAAGTATGTAATGTTCTGTGTTTCGTTTTTCCTTATTGCATTTTCCGTTGTACATCTGTGTGTGCATATGTGTGTGTGCATGTTTGTAGGGACAGTGTTTATAGTGTTTATATCAAGTACATGTATCTCAAGGAGAGAGGCAAATTGTCTGTGCAGGGGCTAGGGCGATCTTGGCATGGCATTTTACTTGTTTTGTTGGGTCATCCCCCCATGCTCCCCCAGTTCCCCATTTTGACTTAACAAGGCCAGTTAGTTAGTTATTTAGTGCTTAACGCTGCGCAAGCAATTAAGACTATTTCGCGGCTAAATTAACAAGGCCAGCTGTTGGGCTGGTGTGCTATAGCGCTCACATGTTGGTGCAATAGGACCATTTCAAAATGTGTGGTGGTTTTTTGAAAGTGGCATAGGGTGCCCTCAAAGTGTAATAAACATGAGAGAGAGAGAGAGAACAAACATCACCCTTGGGATGTCATTCATAATCGCATGTGCTATGTTTGATTTTAAGAGGTTTAATAGTCCTTTGGCCTAGATGTGTGATAATCATTGTTGTGGGTCAAGGTCACAGTAACGCGAGAAAGGTAACCAAATTCAGTTTGAAGATTGTCACAAGCCAACAAGGCGAGGCAAAAATTTTTCCATCTCCACGAAAGTATGTTTCCCTCTTCTCAAACACTTATAATTAGACCAAAAAGCACCAGACTAAACAGTTTTTAGTCAAATTCTAGAACTTTTAACCAATAGAACTGTTTCTTTTTCTAAAGCACCTGAAATTATGCCAGTTTGCACAGGTTTTAGTAATAGTTTAAAAACATTCAACCTAAGTGTAAAGCCAATGACAGCTTGTGACTTTGCCGCTTCATTATCACATGCTATGCGCTTTTCCTCCTTGAGGATCGTGTAAATGTTAAGCATTGCTTATGTCAAGGGGGGTGGGTGGGTGTTTTGGGGCTTATGTCAAGGTCACAGTTATGAGTCTAATATGGCCCCTCTGGTTATCTATTTTGTGTGTATGGGGAAATGTGTATTGTAATAGCCCCTTTTCTTGATCTTTATTGTTTAGTTGCAATGATCACAGAAATGAAGTTTTCTACTACGGGAAGAGTGCTTCTTATTGCTTGGCCTGTAAGCTAAACTATTTGATATTTCTTCTTTCAGAACGAAGACATGGAGAGAAAAGGCAGTGGGGAACTGCTGAACAGGAAGCTGTCCACAAAATATTCTTCGAGAATATCAGCACTGGGAACTTGCCAGGGAAGGCGGAGATTCTGGAGGCCCAAAGAGTAGAACCATCACTGGGCAGACGTTCTTGGCAGAATGTGAAAGACTACATTCGAAATGCTATTACCAGAAACTCCAAAAAATTGAAACGATAGCCACAGTTTCCACAACGTTTTCCCCCATTCCTTTACAGAAATAGCATAAACTGTGAACTTTAATTTAGGCACAGACCTGTTGCCGACGTTATGTGCTCAAACTAGCAGCTAATGTAACCAGTTTTTGTCCAGTGTCCAAAAACAGATTATCCAGGAATGTCTGCTTTGTTAGATCATTTCAATGGTCATAATTTGGGGCATCCATCAGATGCAAAATGACTGAAAGAAAAGTGATCATGTAAATGCGATCAAAGGTATGAAATGAAATGTGTTGAAATCCAGAGGTTGATATGGTGTTTTCTAATGGTGTTCTCTGTGATGCTTTTATGTTTGCTTTGTAAACCAGCTATTTCCCTTTTTGTGTAAGAGCAGCTTGAAGGGATATGTAACTGTTTTAGTGATACGATTTTTGTTCCTTGGTGACCATTTCATGTTTTGCTCTGAAAGAAATTTTTGGTGACCTTGAGAGGATAAAAGTCGGAATTTGTTGAGAAAGGCATGAGTTTTCTTTAACTGATTTATTTTTAGAACTGACTTTTTTTAAAGCCCACATAAAATCTTCAGTATGTACAATACTGTTCTGCCAAGAAAAGGAAGGAGGAAAAGATTGCACACACGGTCATATTGTATCAAGATGCATGTAGTGTCACATGTGACTTTCTAACTTCATTTTTATAATTGTTGCCCCGGCTGGGGCCAAATATTTGTGCTGGCTTTTTCATCGTTGCTCCGTCTTTGATATCACCTTTTGTGGTGTAAAAGGTGTTAAACCCCAAACACCCACCCTCCCCACTATAGTGGGGCATTGCCCCTGTGGTCCCCGAGCAGGCTGCTGCCTCTTCACCTCGGCCTAGGTTTTACTTCATTTTGTTAGTGTTTTCATACTTATTTAAAGCGTATCCCCTTCCTGTATTGTTAGATGAGATATGGTTAAACATTCTCTCTTAGTATATCGTGTTTTCTGAAAGAAAAAAATATTGACACTAGTAAACACCTCAAAGAGATAAAGAACAGACTGCCTTTTTTGGATTCGTATTCCGGCTGGGGCCAAATGTGACGCTACGCCACGAAATGAGTCGGAAGTTACATGCAGCTGAATAGTGCAACACCCGATTTTCCGACCGAGGTGGCTATTTTGTTTCATGGGGTACGTCATTTCAACAGATCATAACTTCAAAAATAATTATCCGATTTTATTCTGGTTTTCACCATTGGATTCAGCATTAAAAAAACCTGTAAGATCATATCAAAACTTCAAAAAGTGACTTCCGACTCAAATCGTGGGGGTGCGTCACAAATATTTGTGCTGGCTTTTTCATTGTTGGCCCGTCTTCGATATCACCCATATGTGGTGGAAAAGGACGTTAAACCCCCAACACCCCCCCTCCCCCCCGCCTTTGTGGATGTGTCCCCGGTGTGTTGTGTGTCCCCGGTGTGTTGTGTGTCCCCGGTGTGTTGTGTGTCCCCGGTGTGTTGCGTGTCCCCGGTGTGTTGTGTGTCCCCGGTTTGTTTGGAAATTTGCCGTCACGTTCCTCGGTATATGAGTAGGTATAGACGTGATTTTAAAAAGAAAATGTCTTTTGATAATTTTATTGTAATCTCCATTTTTATTGTGATCTCCGTTTTTATTGTGATCTCCGTTTTTATTGTAATCTCCATTTTTATTGTAATCTCCGTTTTTATTGTAATCTTTATTGTAATCTCCATTTTTATTGTAATCTCCATTTTTATTGTAGTGTTTATTATGTATTAATAATAATGAGTACTGTATAGGCGCTTTACCCAATTTCATGAATTGGCTCAAGGCGCCGTGAACCAAACCCAACATGCACGCTCACGTGAATCACACGCATTCTCTCACACACTGGACATAAATACATTACAATCACGTGGTACGAAGGGTCAGTTCAGCTATTTAAATTTCGGAATTTAGAATTGCATTTATTTTGCAAATTTGATGGGCTGAACATTTCCAAAGCAGAGGGGGAGGAAGCCGGAGCACCTGGAGAGAACCCCCGACGATCGGCCCGAATGAACGGTGCCACATACGAGAAGGAAAAATTCTTTGCCCCGAGTGGGACTCGAACCCCTATTATCTTATGTGTATTTTGATGTGTATTACTGTTTTGTTTGTCCAGTACACCCAAATTTCCCTCTGGGATAATGAAGATGTATTGATTGATTGATTGATTGATTGATTGATTCTTGGGATGGCTGGGATTTCCGGCTCGCAGTCTGAAGTGCTTACCACTAGTGTACAAGGGGTTTTACTACACATTCTTTTGGTTTCAGACATGGCTTCCGGAAAAAGCGTGTCTCTAGAACTGCTACACCAAGAGGACGAAAGCCGGCTTGCTGGCGAGGTGTATCTGGAGAACATACGTCTCCGGGAACAGTGCCAGACGTCTGATGCTGATGATGCCGGCATATCCTTTCTGGATAGCATGAGGCTGCTTCGTAAGGACAACAAAGACATCAAATCTAGCATCAAGAAGGAGAGGAAAAACAGACGCTGGGTATGGACTTTTTTTTCCCTGCCCCAACTCTTTGCCAGCTCCAGTGGTGTTCCTCCCAGGTAATGGGTAGAATCCACGGAGGGCTCGGAAGCTGGGGCAATTTTTATTATGCATGATGATGGACATGAGGATGATGGTAAGATGATGCCGTGGAGGTCCGTGTGGCATGGGACTGCGGGACAGGGCCGCATTCCTCGCTTCCTGTCATAAATATCCCGGCATTAACCAGGCCCGGGAACTACGGCACCTGTGGTGCCAGTCGTGTAATCATCCACATTATAAGACGTGTCATACCAAGGGAAGCACCCCCAAAGTCGCGCCCGTTAAGTGTAGGAATTTCGGCTGTGTGGGTATGGACTTATGTAAATAGCATATATATGCACATGATGATGATGGGGATCATGATAACAATGGTGATAATAGATTGATGATGATGATGAAGATGAAGAAATCAACAAACAACATCAGTAAAATGCAACGATTGACCTTTTATTATGATATATCCCAGTTGTAGATCATAACCCTGTTTATAGTGTATAGGTAAATGTAATCTCCTCTGTGTGTGTGTGTGTGTGTGTGTGTGTGTGTGTGTGTGTGTGTGTGTGTGTGTGTGTGTGTGTGTGTGTGAGAGAGAGAGAGAGAGATAGAGAGAGAGACATAGATGGTAAAATGTGTCTAGGTCTGTACGTGATTTTCAGGTTTGTACTAATCCTGGCACTACTTAGCATTATATTTTTTTTCAGTCGTGGATTTGCGTGGGACTGGTTGTTGCTTTTCAATTTCTTCTGATCGTGGCAATCGTCAGTCTGGCTGGAGTTGCTGTTTACGGAAAAAGCAAAATGTAATTATTCTAACAAAATGTGTGTTTATATATTACAAAAGTGTCAGCCTGGCTGGTTTTACTGTTTACGGAGTGGAGCCAGGGTAGCCGGATGGTAGAGCGTTGGACTCTCAATGCTCTGGTCGTGACTTCGAATCCCGGCTGGGGCCAAATATTTGTGCTGGCCTTTTTCTCGTTGCTCCGTCTTGGGGCTGCCTTTTTTTGTTTCTCTCTCTCTCTCTCTCTCTCTCTCTCTCTCTCGTTATACCACCTTTGATATTACCCTTACGTGGTGGAAAAGGACGTTAAACTCCAAAACACTCAGCCACCCTACTGTTCACGGGGAAAGCATCACGTAAATCGGACCAAATTGCTTTGCACACGCTACCAGAATGTGTATGCACAGACATCCTCAATAACGTTACTTCTAATAAATGTAGTGGGTTCAGAACTGCATGTGTCTTGACTGAGAATGAATTTTGTTAGTAAATCATCTCAGATGTTCTTAGTATTAACAAAATCGAATAGCAAAGGAAAGTAGTTATCTCTGCCGTCAAAATAAGCTAGACAAGGAGGGTGGGTGGGTGTTTGGGAGTTAAACATCCTTTTCCACCACGTAAGGGTAATATCAAAGACGGTATCACGAGAGAGAGAGAGAGAGAGAGAGAGAGAGAGAGAGAGAGAGACAAAAAAAAAAGGCAGCCCCACCCGGGATTACTGGACAAGGAAAGTAAGAATAATACGTTGCTTTTAACTCCCCTAGCAAGAAAAGGAAAAAGAATAAACCATAAGAATTCAGGCATGAAATAGTTTTCATTGTTAATAATTTTCTCTCAAGCAGCTGTTCTAGCTTGTCCCCAAGGGACGGAAGTACGTACGACAGGGGAGGGAAGTACGACAGGAGAGGGAAGTACGACAAAGCCATAATTATCATCGCTTGTTACACACAGGACGACGTTCACAGAGGGAGTTCAGAGTGCTTTTTGTTTTATTTTTCTCCAGGCCTGCAACAGATGATGGTGCTTCTCAACTACCTCAAGCGCCTATGGCCATGCTGCAGCCTCTCCCCGTGAATCCGTTACGGATGAGTGATTCTGGTGTGCCGGCTCCCTTGAGGAAATACTACTTCAATGTTGGTACGTTTATCTCTAAAAAGTCCATGCAGTCATCGCAATTTGAAATCTTCGGATCACCAGAAGCCACTTCAAGCCACTATTACGCAATCTGCAGCGATCTGGGGCTTAGCGGGGAAGGCCCACGCCTTGCCTAGTAGTGGCTTGCAGTGGCTCCTACTGGTGTGCAGTGGCTTGTGCTGTTTAACAAGTCTTATCATATAGCGGGCTTAAACCCAGTAGATTTTTAGTATATATTTACATCTTGTTTTAACGTGGACATTTTTATGTTTTAAAGGACCTGGCAGAAAGGGACTTTAGCTAGCCGCGACTGAATTAGCCTTTGTTGCTTGCGCGGCGTTAAGCCCTAAATAACTAACTAACATATAGCGGGCAGGGGTGGCATAACTCGGGTTCTTAGGAGTTAAGACCTGTGCTAACTTTCAGCTTCATTTGAGCCGTCAGTTCTAAGCTACAACTGAGAGTACTCGACATGTGCCAGTGTTATGCGATAGTTTTCTTTGTATGTAAACACAACTTTGTAGATCGTTATGTGGATTGTGGAGAGTGGCGGTAACAGAACGGCAAGAAAATGACAAAGTTTGCTCTTATGCATCTTAATCAACTGTCAATGAACTCACGCCTCCAGCATTAGTCTCTCTACACGACTAATACAATTTCTGTGAGAGTTCCACGCCTGAATGTATCTTATAAACAAGTCACACAAAAAAAGAAAAAAAAAAGAACATGTAATACAACCACGCGTACTGAAAATGGCCGTTTTCAACGGCAAGCTTTCATCATATTTCATGCTACAGAAGTAATTTCTTTATACAAAAAAAGCCGATTTTTAAAAAATTTCCTGTGAAACCAATGACTCTATAATTCTTACGCTCAAATTCCGTTTCGGAGAGGTTCCATCACCTTTAGGCTTTGTCAGACATCATCGAAATGTTTTGCTGATGTTGTTGTTGTTGTTTCGCTTTGCTTTCCTTCGTTAAAATTACTCTTGGTGTACACAGGTCTCCGACAGGACTACTTACTCCAGGAATGCCAAGGGCCTCAACTGAAGCGATCCTTTCCGGACATGGACTACGCGCTACTCGGCTACAACGTGCTGAAAGGTTATCCTCTGGCTGTGGGTCATGACCCGGGCTTCACCCTCCCAATCTTCTCCGCCGATTACAGCGCTGGTCACATGACCGCCGACTGTCGTTACAGCGTGCCTAAAGGCATCATCCTCATCCCTGACGTCTCCTGTATTACGTCATTCTCGTCTGACGTCGTTCAGACTTCCTACGAACTGTCCAAGTCGTTGTCCGTCAGCGCTCACGCCAGCGGGGGTGGGTGGGGGGTCAGTTTCTCGGCCAGCGCTGGTTACAAGGAGTCGTCTTCCCAGGTAGCAACCGGAGAGTCGGTGTTCATCATCTCGCGAGCCAGTTGTAACTATTACTACATGAAGCTGCTACAGCGTGACGCTCCACCTTTCCACCCTGTTTTCCTGGACTGGATCGTGGAACTGAACCAAACCGAGCATGACGACGTGTACATTGACTTTATCGAGAACTACGGAACCCACTTTCTGTCTGAGGTCAAATTCGGAGCGTCCTTCACCTACGAACACAAAATGACCACAAGCTCCTTCAAGGAGGAAACACAAAAAGGCGTCAATGTTGCAGTGTCTGCCAGTTACTCGGGACTCTTTAGCGTAGGAGGAGGCTTCAGTATGGATTCCTCTCAAAAGGAGGCTGCATCCTCGTTCCAGAAGAAGGTGACGACCCGAACCATCACAATCGGCGCCGCCCCTCCAGCCAATGGGGACGCCATGACGTGGGCATCAACTGTTAAAGAGAGTCCGGTGCCCATGTCCTATGACTTGGAATCCATCGAGGACCTGTTCTCTGAAACCTTCATGGGTGGAGACAACATGAAGCCCTACGGCATTGACTACCACAGGATCAAGACGAAGATCGGAGAAACCAAACAGAAGTACTGTGCTCGACTGAGGGATCAGGGGCTTGTCGACGACTGCGCAGAGTTGTCTCCTGGACTCGTGATGCCGAAAACAAGGCTGTACAACCATTTCGCCACCACGAAGACACAAACCAAGGGACAGTGTATCGACGAATGCTTCAAGCGTACAAGCTGTATCGCCATTACATTCTGCGAAGGATGTAGAGACACTGTGTGTTACATGTACAAGGAAGATTTGAAATTCGGCGGCTTTCAAGAGGACAAGTGGACATCCATGTTCATCCTTCCCGAGATAGAAAACCTGCTGGTATTGGCTAAGACTGACATCAACAGCAACAACAAGCGCTCTATTAAATCAGACGAAGAGGTCACGACCTTTGACTCCTGCCAGTCTCACTGTCTTCGTGACATTTATTGCGCGGCCTTCACCTTCTGCACATGCCCAGAACAGAAGGAGAAGTGCACTCTGTACTCGGAAAAGGACATGTCCCTCGTTAGAAATAACGGGATGACCACGTATTTCGTCTCTCCTCGGAAACAGAGGGAGGAAATAGGCATTGCCACCACTACCGCATCCCCTGAAAATGAAACTACGGCCGGTAACTAAACCCACACAGGTTTTTGCACAGCAAGCCGGATGTGTTACAGTCCGTTTGCCGAAACCAATATAGGTTTCTTTGTCTTGTAATATCTCTGAAACAATTTATTTGATGAAAAGTCTAAGCACAAAAAGTATGCAGTTTTCAGATAACCAACTGGATCTATTTTCTTTTTGTTTTACTGTATCAATTTAAATTTTACCGTAAAAATTTAAATTTACTATAAAAAATTTCAGTTTTTGCTTTGCACACGGGGAATTCTGTGTCAATTGGGTCAAATTGTCGACCTCTACTACGCCCCGTGTCGGGATGTAGGTCGATCACGGGATTGCCCCGGTGTCACAGGATATTTCGGAACCGGACGAATGGGAACCATTCCGATTTATCCTGGCCCTGGTGGCAGGATTTTTCGGAACCATTCCGATTTATCCTGACTCTAGTGACAGGATATTTGGAAACCACCAGCGTATTTCGGAACCGTCTAGAAGGTCATTAGCCCAAATGAATTTTGTCTGCCAGGTGCGGGATAAATGGGAATGGTTCCGAAATATCCTAGGATTTTTGGGAACCGGTACCGATTTATCCTGGTTCCGAAATATTCTACGACACCGAAACCGTATGCCGTATACGCAACAACCTTTCAAGCCTTTACTGGACATGCGCGTGAAACATTCACATGTCACTACATATATATTACATTAATCCTCTTCGCACGCTGTGGTGCATAAGGCCGACACCAGAGCTCGCCATCGTGGTCTGTCCACCGCACATCTCTCCAGGAAGTTCCACGTCCACCCCTGTTCCTTCATCTCTCTCTCCACGGTCCTCCTCCAAGTCTCCTTGGGGCGGCCTCTTTTTCTTCGGCCATCAGGGGTCCAGCGAAGAGCGATTCTTGGCAGGGACGTATATATATAGGACATATATATAGGACATGTTTAATACAATGGAAGGTGCACGGAGAAGTCATGGAGACCTTTTTTTTTGTTGAGTTTTGTTGTTGTTGTTGTTGTTGCTGTTGTTTTGACGGTTTTATTTTTTGGATTGTGTGTGTGTGTGTGTGTGTGTGTGTGTGTGTGTGTGTGTGTGTGTGTGTGTGTGTGTGTGTGTGTGTGTTTTGTTGTTGTTTTTTGTTTGTTTGTTTTTTTCGTCGTGATTGACTAGTCACCCCGAGGATGGAAGCTTCACGGAATTTGGTTGGGCCCATGAGTGAGGCAGACTTTTTCTTCTAACAATGTTCATCGAAAGTGTATAGTTTGTTGGAAAGCGGGAAAAACACCTACATTTTTCGGCAAACAAACTATAAGGAAGACAGAGATGATCACACACGCACGCGCGCGCGCGCACACACACACACACACACACACACACACACACACACACACACACACACACACACACACCCCACTACGTGATGGGCCATTATGCCACTCGTCAGTGCAAATTTGCAGTGGTAAATGTGAGCGCTTCACGGTACACGCAAACAAACAAAGTAAACAAAATTAAAAACCATGGTGTGCCAGAGTAGGCTATGCAAAATGTGAAACCTGAGGTGGTTTGTCTCGTGGTGAACCTCTCTCAGCCGTCAGATTTGCTCCGTATGCGGGTAGCCGGGGTGGCCGAATGGTAGAGCGTTGGACTTCTAATCCTCGGGTCGTGAGTTCGTATCCCGGCTGGGGCCAAATATTTGTACTGGCTTTTTCATCGTTGCCTTGTCTTTGATATGACCCGTATGTGGTGGAAAAGGACGTTAAACCCCCAAACACCCACCCCACCCCCACCCGCTGTGTATGTACACGTGCATTTCCGGGCTGACAAGTCTCTAACGCTCCATCGATTATACGGGTAAAACCAGAATCTGCAATATTGATTGGAGTTCTCTAATAAAATACTCAACATTTTCAGTGATACTTCGTTGTCTGTTTTGTCAGTGTTAAACCTCCCCCCCCCCTCTCTCTCTCTCTCTCTCTCTCTCGTCGAGTTTGACGTCCTTGTCTTAATACCGAAACTCCACTGAGATCAATGACAGTTTTAATCACCTCTGGTCTGTTGTTCTTGTTGCTGCTGTTCGTGTGTGTGTGTGTGTGTGTGTGTGTGTGTGTGTGTGTGTGTGTGTGTGTGTGTGTGTGTGTGTGTGTGTGTTTTAATGCTTTAAAAAAAAAACAAAAAAAAACTTACATCGACACGAGTAAGATTCTTCACAAGTTCAATCACACTCCCTATGATAGAAATCGCATTGCTGTTTAAGGAAATTAAAGATTGGAAATCATAAAATCAAACTGGTGAATGTAGTTCCAGGTCCAGGGCGCGTGCGCGCGCGCGCGCACGCACACACACACACACACACACACACACACACACACACACACACACACACACACACACACACACACACACACACACACACACACACACACACACACACACAGAGCGATAGACAGTTTTCAAAAAAGAGAAAAGTGGGAAAACCAAATACGAAAATACACTTTCTGATCATGAATAACGGTAATTCCAGGGCTGTGTTTCTGTCTCCGAAAATCAATGATAAGCTCCTGGGTTTTGCTGACATTGAGTTCAAGGTACCAGTTTACAAAGTCAGAGAGTGCGGGACCATGATCTTGCTGATCACCAACCAGTAAAGACAGAATAGCGCTGTCATCAGCAAATTTTACAAAGTATGTGTTCTCATGGCTGCTTCTACAATCGTCGGTATAGAGGATGCACAGGAGAGGTGAGAGGCAGCAACCCTGGGGCGAGCCCGTGTTTGTGATTCTCACATCGGAAAAAAGACCATTTACAAAAACCTGTTGCGTTCTATTACTTAAAAAGTCAGCAATCCAGAGAACCAGTTGGGAGTCTAAATTAAAGTTAGAAGTGAGTTTTTGAAGAAGAATGTGGGGCTGCATGAAATTGAAAGCACTGGAAAAATCAGCGAATAAAAGTCTTGCGTGAGTGTTCGGTGCTTCAAGGTGCTTATAAAGTTTATCAAGAATAAATATTTTCGCATCCTCGACACCCCTGCCAGCTCGGTAGGCAAACTGTAGGGGATCCAAACGGGGCTCAGTAACTGACAGAATGAAGGACTTGATAATTTTCTCCAGAGTTTTCATGACCAGGGAGGTAAGGGCTACAGGCCGAAAGTCATTGGGTTGTTTAGGGTTACTTTTCTTGGGGACCGGAATGACAGTTGACCGTTTCCAAACTGAGGGAACAATGCCATAATCTACCGAGGACTGGAAAAGGTGCCGGAATACACCACTAAGCTGCTCAGAGCAATACCTCAAGGTTCTGCCGCAAATGCCATCCGGCCCAGGTGCTTTTCGTACATTGATACCTCTAAGACACTTTTCAACACAGTCCTGATCAATCTCTATTGAATGCTGTGATACAAGTGACTGTTTCAGCTCAGAACGTTCAAGTGAAAAATCATGTCTCTCGAAGCGAGTAAAGAATGAATTTAAAGTATCAGGCAAAGCGTCATTCATAACACCCTCCACACTAACCCGTCCAGTCTGAACAGTTACATTTACACTCGGCGCTTAGAAGTCGATTATCAGGGATGTCTTATTTCTTTCAAGGTCAGAGGTCGGTTGCTACTGGAAACATGAGTTTTGCTACTGTGCTGCGGCGCGGGGGTTGGAGAGCGCGTTGTTTACATGATGTCCTCGCAGTCTTGTTTGTTTTTGGAATCACCGACTTGTTTTGCCGTAAACGCTCTGAAAGAAGACGCGGCTGACGTCCAGAAAAGTTTCCGTTCTGTCCTAGAAGTTTGGGATAACGTTTTAGTGTTTACTGTATGGTGTGAAGTGTAGACGAAATCTGAAAAAAAAAAAACCAGCAACAACAAAACCCCATTCTTAGCATAACAGTACGTGTAGGAGAGAAACAGAATGGTTTTACTGCAGGCTAAGATTCTTCTCGACGAAATTTGAAAATGAAACTGTACACGAAATTTGAAAATTAAATTCTAGACGAAATTTGAAAATTAAATTGTACACGAAACTTAAAAATAAATTCTAGACGAAATTTGAAACTTAAATTCTACACGGAACATGAAAATTTAATTCTTAGCATTTGATTACAGTATTTGTATAGGAGAAAGAAAATAAGCTAAAATGTCATATGGCAGGTTGGGTGTGAACATTTCGTGGTTACTGCGGGTTACGATTCTTTTAGACACAATCTGGTGGGAAAAAAGTCTTAGCATTGTGTATGCTAAGACTTTTTCCCACCAGATTGTGTCTAAAAGATACACAATAATTAAGCATACACAATGCATAATTCTGATTTTTGTAATGACAAAATCTGACAAACTCTTTGCATTGCAGTACATGTGTAGGAAAGAGCAAGAAGAGGCTAAGATGCCTGTTGTTCAGCTGCACCCACAAAACGTCCGTAATGCCGTCAAACTTTCGTAACTTTGTCCATAAGTGTTTTGAGCGGTGCTCAGTCAGACTGGGGAATTATCAGTCATTTGGAAATTTTCAGTCAAACTTCCTATCCTTTCAGCCAAAAAAATCCAAGTTTCAGCCGAAAAAAAAAGGAAGGGGGGAAAGGCTGCACACATAATCGTGTATCATGATACATGTAATAGTATATGGGACTTCAGTGTTGAAGGCGTGCATATCAGTACCAAGGCAGTATAAATTTAACTTCTGGGTGCCAGTAGAGGCTACTAAATGCCTTTAAACATGCTAGAATTTGTTTTTCTGAAGTGGGGCGTCGCCCTCGCTGTCCCACAGTAGTGTGCTACTGCTGCACCCTGTCCTAGGTTTCAGTCTTTTTTCCCTTCAGCAGTTCCACAGCCTGAATAGTGTGAGTGGGTGAGTTTTTAGGGCTTGAAGCCGCGCAACGTAAATAGTGTGATTTTGATCGTAAACAAGCAAGTCAATGAACAACAATAACACACACACACACACACACACACACACACACACACACACACACACACACACACACACACACACACACACAGTGTGCTAGTAACAGTTCCCTCATGACCTTCGACTGACAGAAACTACATCCTTATGTTAACAATACAACCACGCTGAAGTTAGAACTGAGCAGTTAAACTCGCCTGTTTACAACAATACCCCTAAACGTTCAGTCATGTGTATCCTGAAGCGAGGCCGCTTCAGGGTGGGTGGACTGGCCATTCACTTCCAGTACAGCTAAGCTGTTTCCGGTTCGTCTCAAGAGGCCGCGCCGAGTTGCGGATGGGAGATAACGACTGTCTTTGGTCCGGAACGGATGACAGTGCTTCACGGCCCAACATCACAAACCGAGTGTTACAAGCTGGTTGAATGAAGTCAACGCGTATGTCCTGGTGGACTTGACGGTCTGCATGACGTAGTTTGGCAGCGTAGCAGAGTGTGTATAGGGTAGTAGCAGGTCTGTCACAGAATACAATGCAAGTGAGGGTGAAAAGGTGGGTGTTTGGGAGTTTGACGTCCTTTTCCACCACGTATGGGTGGTATCAAAGACGGGGTAACGAGGAAAAGGCCAGCACAAATATTTGGTTTCACCCGGGATTCGAACTCACGACCCGACAATACAAATGAGGCAAGTTAGGGAATAAGAGGACCTGCATTATAAAAGTGAATTTCCAGGGGGGGGGGGGGGGGGGTTACGCCAGTTATATCTTGTGTCCTCGGAATCTTGCTTGCTTTCTGCATGAATTTTGGTGTCTCAAGGTAAAAAGGTTTGGGCCTTTGGAGGGGGGGGGGGGGGGGGGGGAGCGGTGGAGTAACTCGGGAACCAAGCCAATGATACGTCTTGGTGGCTAAAGGTACGACCTCGACCTCTTAGCCACGTGACTGGGGTTAGCGGCGGAGGCGTTCAGATGCTGCACAGACAAAACCCTTTCCGAACCAGTGAGCCAGTGAAAGGAAGGACGTTGCCCGAGGAAAGTGAAAAGCGGGGGGGGGGGGGGGGGGGGTTCAGATGCTGCGCAGACAAAAACCTGTACGAACCAGGGAGCCACTGAAAGGTAGGACGTTGCCCAAAGAAAGTGAAAAGCGAGGGGGGGGGGGGGGGGTTGGGCGATCAGATGTTGCGCAGACAAAAACCTTTACGAACCAGGGAGCCACTGAAAGGAAGGACATTGCCCAAAGAAAGTGAAAAGCCGGGGGGGGGGGGGGGGGTTATCAGACGACTTTCTGCCAAGTCGTTTTGATATTTCATGCAACGGCTAAACTGAGTTCTCTGTTGCGTGGGATGAGAGAGCAGGAAGAGGGGTTGGGGAGGGGGGTAGGGGAAGGGAGGGTGGGCTAGACCATGGCTTTGCCCCCCCCCCCCCCTTACCATAGTCACCTGATTTTCCAGGTGGAGCAAAAAGATACTCTTGTCCCCCCTGCTTGGGTACGGGGGGGGGGGGGGGGGGGAGCTGCCCCCCTCCCCCCCCCCCCCCCGGTTCCGGCGCCCCTGTTGTTGATTATGGACGTATACAATTTGCTGACACAACTCAGAAGAGAGATTCCACGATAATTATCTGGGTTATTTGTATCTCTCCACTATTAGAAGCTGCAAAGTCAAATGGTGCCAATGGCCAAAAGAAACAAACATTTGACAAACACCCCTAGTGCTTTGTAAGAGGCGGCTCTTCCTCTCTGAACTAATTACGCACATAGAGATGTCAGTCAGATTATATGTGAAACTTTGGGCTGTCACTTATGTCACGCTGACGTGGTAAAATGGAACGATAATCTCATGGTCTTTAGCCTTAATTTCCATAAACACTTGTATCGTTTCCTGGTAGTTAAGGCGGATCATGCTGACGCGCGGTTTAGTAAGCGTGAACATGGCTAATAAACCTGAATGTATCCGCCAACGGGGTAAATGTGTGAAGAAGTTACATTTTTGTTCCGAATGTTTTTGTATAATTTTTCTGTAATTTATGTGCGTCCGTAAGAACAGTGAGAGGCAGAAAAAATGCCTACACGCACAGTTTCGATGCTATCGCGAGTGTTGTTTTCAGTCCCTCAGTGCGTCAATTTTTAAGAGACAGGCTGAGGAGGGAGAAAGGTATAATGCTCTATTAAAATCAGTATTAGCGGACAGTCGGCCGTTTTCGTTTGATACGGTTCTGTGTTGCCAGTGTCCTCCTCTTTCGGCCATCAGTGACATTGTTCCTATAACTGGTTGTTGTTTTTGTTGTTGTTTTCTATGTGTTAGTGTTTTGTAGGGAAGCAGGTATAGGGTTTTGTGTTGAAAAGTTCTCTTGCTTGGTAAATTTTATTTAAATTTATTTTCTGCTTTTCAGATTTGTATTTGTTGTATAGTTCCTTGGTTTGTCAGTCCGTCTGTTTGTCTGTCTAGTTTTGTATTCGTATTGTACCCCGTTTCGTCTCATTTTCTGCTGTCGTTTTATATTTGGTATCACAATGACTAGTTCGTTTGAGCCCAGTGCTTCTAAATTTCAGAAGTTCGGTAATATTGTCTGCCTCTCTGTATTTTCTATTTTTCTGTAAATAATAATAATAGAATATTCAGACTCCTCTTGTCATGGTTTGCACGCCTAAGTAATTACGCACACTTTCTTTACTCAGACATTCTCTAAATCTAAACGTGATTTCAGAAGGTGCAACAACCACTTCAGCCGCACAACCGGGCCTACAAATGTGCAGATGTAGCTGAAAGTTCATTCCAGACTTGCGTCGTATCCTGGTAATAGTGGGGGAGCCAAGGTGAATAAAACAGGTCGATTGTTCACATCATAGTAGAGACATGCCGTTTGGAATATAAGTACATACCACATCTCTGAACAATATTAGCGACAGTAACACCTGGACCGCCCCCTCTGGTGGGCGTGGCCGTCCGTTAATTGGGTCGACATGACCCAGAAACAAATTATTACGCTTTTTCATCTTTAGCTTGGCCTAAATGGTTATTGTGATGAAATGAACGAAAGAGAAACTTAAAGAACATGACAGGGAACCATCTTATGTTATATTTGGTTCCAAAGTATCAAAATATTATGTTTGAGGACTTCATGTTTTACACTTGTAATGTAATTAGCAGAATGGCCATTTATTTTGTAGTCACAGGTATGAATCCGATCTCAGAAGCATCCTATCTGTTGAATAAAGCAAGTTATATATGTATTGTTCAAAAGAGTTTTAATATTTTTTGGTATTACTCCCATTATGGAATAATTAAGAAAAAGTAGGTCAAATGGGCGAATTCAGGACTGAGTCATACCGACTGCTTGTAATGGTTAATTTCCATCTTACATTGCAAAATGCAAAACTGTTCCTGAACAGTACATTTTTAATGCCCTAATGCTGAGCTTAATCTTTTCTATTTATTAATTAGAAACTTAATTGGGTTACGAGGTCTCACCTACAGGTATGATGTCTCATTAGTGATGCGTACGACAAGTCCACGAAAATTTCTAAACTGTCTATTCTGTTGTCTCGGTACGAGTCCTTGTAAATATGTTCTACTTGGTGTCACTGTGCAATATCATTCTGTTTTGTTGTAACTGTCTCCATACTCTCGGGGAGCCGAGGTGGTCGAATGGTAGAGCGTTGGACTTCTAATGCTCGGGTCGTGAGTTCGATCCCGGCTGGGGCCAAATATTGTGCTGGCTTTTTCATCGTTGCCCCGTCTTTCTATATCACCCTATGTGGTGCAAAAAGGACGTTAAACCCCTAAACACCCACCCCCACCCCGTCTCCATACTCTCAAAGGTAACACGTAAAGAAAAACACACCAAAACGATGAGCCATTTAGTCTTCCTGCGAACAGTCTCCTCTGCAGGCACACAAGGCAGTACATTGCAGGTTTGCCTTTCTGCAGTCGCATCTTCCCCGGCAACCCTGTTTACACCCACATTTAATTAGTTCCTCGCACGATTCGGCGGCTTGTTTGAGTGTCGTCCAGATCGGCGTCCAGGATTTATCAGCCTCCCTCTCCCATCCCCAGTTCGATGGACTGGGCAGTTGTGGATCTTTTTCAAGACTCTGCCCCCACACATAACCAGACTGGAATTCTGCTCTCAGAGCATGCTGTTTCAGTGCTGCTTCCGTTGGAGGAATGTTCTCCAAAGATTTGCTGTTTCTGGAAAAAAAATCGCCTGGCGAGCTGCGTCCATCTTTGTTAGTGTGCTGGAGCGGTTATACAAGAAATCTTTGGAGTGTGGCGAAGGTGTCTTCCGTTACCTGCCTGTCCGTCATGGCCAAGAAAGCTCTAGTAGCTTCAGGGAATGCGTTCGAGGTACACCACGCTGTTTTCTTCCCTCTCCCAGCAAAAAAGGACACAGTGTCAGATCCTGTGAAGGCATGGAACGCCAGAAGTGCCCATGCTTTATATGGTCCAAAAAAGTCAGCAATGTCATGGGCGGCAATGTACCTGAAAGTTTTGCCACACCCAGAGGCAATCCACAGTTCCGTTGCTGCCATTTTGTGGAAGTGCGCAATCGCCAGCACCAGCACATCCGTGTCTGTTGTCCTGATGAGGACCTTGTGCAGACCAGACCGTGCACAGTCAGCTGCATGCAGAATGACAGGAGTATCTGCTTCCTCGTGTGAGCAAGGCCGCAAATCATCTTTGGCTTCTGTTGGACAGCACAGAACTTTGTCGCCGATTGTGGTAAAAAATTTTTCCCCTCGTCATATGACTTCTCGGCAAGGCTCTTGGCAAGGAACTCAAAGAGTTGGGTTTTGTTGTCATTGTCCCGCAGAAACCCCTTCCAGTTTCCAGGCAATTGGGCCGATGGCACGACCATCCTCTTGAAACCACAACCCCGCCTCTCTCTTCCTGATGCTTTGAGAGTGTCAGCCTTGTACACATCCCAAACGATGTCCACCCGTGATGCAGTCTCAAACTGTCGCTGGATGTACGGCAGGAAAATGAGATCGACATACTGCTGAAAGTTTTTCGCAAGCTTTGGTGACAACATCTGGACGATTGCTGCACCATCCAGCACTTTGGCATCAACGTCTGGTGAACATATTGAAACAGGGACGAGGACAGCATCATCTAAGACATCTGCTGTGATGTCTGCGGGGTCCTCAACAATCATGAAAGCCTTGTCGTCCAAGACCTCTGGAGGAACATCGGGCAGGTCGTGTAGGACTGCAGGACTGTCAGCAACAGGAGCTTCAGAAGATTGAACAGCAGCAGGCAACGGGCAGCTCTCACTAATTCCACAGCTTGTGAATCCCTAGTGCAGACCTGTTTGATGGCAGCCCCCAGATCTTTGTTGAACATTAGCACGACGTTTTTTCTTTCGTGGATGGCGAACAAGTCTGGGATATTTGCAAGGAGTTTTTCACGAAGACGCTGTGAGTGGACTCTCTGTGGAACATAAAGACCATGGGCTTCCAGGCGGCTGGCATACAGGCGACACAGGTAGAATAGTGATCTTGTCCGAGGGTCGTCCCTGTAGCTTTCTACAAAAACAACGAGCTCAGCGAACGCAATCGCCTGTAAAGATGATGAATCGTCTTCTTCAGCAGCCTCTTGGTTGGCTTTTGGCTGTCTTCTGTAATATGCTGACAGACACTTCAAATGGTAATTAGCATCCCCTGATACCATGTCTACGTTGGCAAGCTTCCGGAGCACCTCAGTGTCATTGATTTAACTGCTGTATAATGAACTTTGTAATGCACTCCTGATGTCCATGCCTCATGGGTCCCCTTTGAACCTGGTGGTTTATTACAGAAAAAAAAAAACACAGCCGGGATTTGGTTGAGCTGCCTGCTGGTGCTTCTTCACTTTTACTATCCTCTAGTGCAGTCGAGGACGTACCAGTTGCTCTCCTAGTTTTTACTGGGCTTGCAGAGGGACTGCATGCCTGCTTTCTTTTTCGCTCCAAAATGGTGGTGCTCACCTTTGCGTAGCATGATTTGTGCCATGAAGCAGATTTCAGACGAAATGTTTCCTCAAACCCATTCCCTGCCAGGGGCGCCGGAAGATGTTGGGGGGAGGGGGGCAGAATCTCAGAGGGGGGAAACGCCAGAGCCAGTGAAAGGAAGGACGTTGCCCAAAAAAAGTCAAAAGCGGGGGGGGGGGGGGGGGGGGGGGGGAGTGATTATCAGACGACTTTCTGCCAAGTCGTTATGATATTTCATGCAATGGCTAAACTGAGTTCTCTCTTGGGTGGGATGAGGGAGAGAGCAGGAAGAGGGGGGGAGGGGAAGGGTGGGGGGCGAGACCATGGCTTTGCCCCCCCCCCCACCCTCTTGCCATAGTCACCTGATTTTCCAGGGGGGGGGGGGGCAAAAAGATACTCTTGCCCCCCCCCACCTCCTTGGGTACAGGGGGGGGGGGCAACTGCCCCCCCACCCCCCGGTTCCGGCGCCCCTGTAAAACGTTCCTCTTTGGTAAAGCTTTCCAGTAACCTCCCGTGTCAGCACCTAGTCAGTTTCACCAATGTATATCTGTCCACTGTTTGTAAAATGTGCGTGAGTGTCGGTGAGTGATCGGCGCATTGAGTTTATTCCAAAGAAATGCGCCCTACAAATACCATTTATTATTATTATTATTATTATTATTATTATTATTATTATATCGTGTGTTTCCGCCAGGTGTGGTTGACAGGCGAACAGAAGAGCTCATGTCCAAGCCCCGCTGCGGCAACGTGGACTCCATGATGGGCGTGGCCCCCGGGCGGGGTCGCTCTGACCTGGGGCACCAGTCCCGAAAGCGGTACAGGCGCTATACAGAGGCGTCCTCCAAGTGGGGCAAAAATAACCTCACGTTCAGGTGGGTCTCGGTCAGGATTAGAAGAGCCACGCAAAAGTACAAAAGACACGATTTGCTCTCTCTCTCTCTCTCTCTCTCTCTCTCTCCGGGATGAAGGCAAATGGTTAAGGCCTTGTAATGCGGTTGATAAGCCCCAGCACTGACATTTATTAGATGCTTTCATATTATCAGTGATGCCCCCCCCCCCCCTCATATTATCAGTGATGCCCCCCCCCCCAAAAAAAAAAAAAACACAAAACAAACAAACAAACAAACAAACAAACAAAAAACGAAAAAAACAACAAAAAACGAAAAACTCACGTCTAACATCATCTTTATGAGCTCTCTCTCTCTCTCTCTCTCTGGGGTCCCCCAAGGATCAGTGCTAGGACCTCTGTTGTTCTCCGTCTTCATAAATGACTTGCCAATGCATATTTCTGATAAGTCAGTGCTATGTGACATGTTTGCCGATGACAGTACTCTCCATGTGTCAAGTAAACAAGTATCCCAGATCACTGAATCTCTCCAGCAGGGTCTAAATGACGTTTCCTCCTGGTGTTCATCTAATCACATGCATATCAATTCTAACAAAACAAAAAGCATGTTGATTACAACCCGCCAGAAACACCAACTCTCTCCTCCACCTCTCAAACTTACCATTGACCATGCTGAAATTAAACAGGTCTCGGAACATAGGCTCAGTACTAGGTGTGATCGTTGATGACCAGCTAAAATGGAAATCACACGTTGACCACGTTTGCAGGACAGTAGCTAAGAACCTTTACTTATTATCTTAAACTGAAAATCTATATGGACTGTGACCATCGCAAGCTCTTCTTTTTTGCCCATGTTAAACCCCACATAGATTATGTTTCTAATGTATGGGACAGCTGCAGTCAAGTTCACTTATCTAAACTCAACTCCTTACATAGAAGATCAATAAAACAAGTTCACCCCCATTCTACCATTCCAACGGACCAAAGATTCAAACAGCTCGGGATTCTGTCTCTGCGCAGTCAACATATCCTGAACAAATGTCTACTTGTACATAGTACCATTCACGGGAATGCCCCGTCATACCTTAAATCACTCATTAAACAACCGACACGTGCCATTAGAGGAATGAGAAACGGTTGTATACCACTCCCACTCCCTAGAATAGACATATATAAAATGAGCTTTGCTTTCTCTGGGCCCACAGTCTGGAACTTACTACCACCAAGTCTAAAAATTATTCCGTCACGTTCCACTTTCAGAAAAAGACTGTTTTCCCATCTACTTGAAACTGAAACACTGAACCAGACTTTTACTTCTCGGTAATAAGAAAGTTTCTTTCAAGCGTCCATGTTAGTGTATAATCTGAACAACCATGTCAGGTGTGTGTGTGTGTGTGTGTGTGTGTGTGTGTGTGTGTGTGTGTGTGTGTGTGTGAGAGAGAGAGAGAGAGAGAGAGAGAGAGGGGGAGAGTGAGAGAAAGATTTTTTTTTTCGAGTATTTTTTTCTTTATTTTGGTTTTTTTTTTTTTCTTTGTTTTTGTTTTTTGTGTTTTTTTTTTTAAATTATTTTATTTTCCTTTAATCTTGCCATTGTAGTCTTTTGTTTTTGTAGCAACGGCTGATTGAAAAATAATCATTGTTTGGTTAAATCACTTCCGTTGGAAAATAAAGTTCGTTCGTTCATTCGTTCGTTCGTTCTCTCTCTCTCTCTCTCTCTCTCTCTCTCTCTCTCTCTCTGTGTGTGTGTGTGTGTGTGTGTGTGTGTGTGTGTGTGATTTGATGCTGGTAAGACTTAAACATGTGGAGCCTAAGAAATGTTTCAATCATCATCATCATCTTCATCATCATCCCTCTCTCCCTCTCTTCCGGAGCATCTGTGTGGAATCCTTTGCCTCTTGAATCGAGACATCGCATTCCTTCTTTATTTAGTAACAAGCTATCTGCAATGTTCTCAAAATATTGATTATATTATTACGCAGTTGAAGTTTAAACCCATTACATAACCCTAAAATTTGTCACGATATCTAGTTTTTTTTAGACAAACGACTCAACTGCTGTTCTCTATCATTCACTTGGCAACTTCCACTCCAAAAGGAGATTTGAAAAAGAGAGAATCACCCATGCCTACTTTCGCGAAGCACGTGATTACACTTGATCACCATTTAGCGAGGTGCTGCACCCCTATGCGGCGGAGAACGCAAGCGAGTTCCAAAGCGGCATCTGGCGGGCTGTATCTCGTCAGGGCAGACAACCCGGGTGCTTACAATATCACCGTGTTTATGCCACAGTTCGCAGGGTCGCAGGCGGCTACTCGGCGCTTAGAAGTCGATTATCAGGGATGTCTTATTTCTTTCAGGGTCAGAGGTCGGTTGCTACTGGAAACATGAGTTTTGCTACTGTGCTGTGGCGCGGGGGTTGGAGAGCGCGTTGTTTACATGATGTTCTCGCAGTCTTGTTTGTTTTTGGAATCACCGATTTGTTTTGCCGTAAACGCTCTGAAAGAAGACGCGGCTGACGTCCAGAAAAGTTTCCGTTCTGTCCTAGAAGTTTGGGATAACGTTTTAGTGTTTACTGTATGGTGTGAAGTGTAGACGAAATCTGAAAAAAAAACCCAGCAACAACAAAACCCCATTCTTAGCATAACAGTACGTGTAGGAGAGAAACAGAATGGTTTTACTGCAGGCTAAGATTCTTCTCGACGAAATTTGAAAATGAAACTGTACACGAAATTTGAAAATTAAATTCTAGACGAAATTTGAAAATTAAATTGTACACGAAACTTAAAAAATAAATTCTAGACGAAATTTGAAACTTAAATTCTACACGGAACATGAAAATTTAATTCTTAGCATTTGATTACAGTATTTGTATAGGAGAAAGAAAATAAGCTAAAATGTCATATGGCAGGTTGGGTTTGAACATTTCGTGGTTACTGCGGGTTACGATTCTTTTAGACACAATCTGGTGGGAAAAAGTCTTAGCATACACAATGCATAATTCTGATTTTTGTAATGACAAAATCTGACAAACTCTTTGCATTGCAGTACATGTGTAGGAAAGAGCAAGAAGAGGCTAAGATGCATGTTGTTCAGCTGCACCCACAAAACGTCCGTAACGCCGTCAAACTTTCCTAACTTTGTCCATAAGTGTTTTGAGCGGTGCTCAGTCAGGCTGGGGAATTGTCAGTCATTTGGAAATTTTCAGTCAAACTTCCTATCCTTTCAGCCAAAAAATCCAAGTTTCAGCCGAAAAAAAAAGGAAGGGGGGAAAGGCTGCACACATAATCGTGTATCATGATACATGTAATAGTATATGGGACTTCAGTGTTGAAGGCGTGCATATCAGTACCAAGGCAGTATAAATTTAACTTCTGGGTGCCAGTAGAGGCTACTAAATGCCTTTAAACATGCTAGAATTTGTTTTTCTGAAGTGGGGCGTCGCCCTCGCTGTCCCACAGTAGTGTGCTACTGCTGCACCCTGTCCTAGGTTTCAGTCTTTTTTCCCTTCAGCAGTTCCACAGCCTGAATAGTGTGAGTGGGTGAGTTTTTAGGGCTTGAAGCCGCGCAACGTAAATAGTGTGATTTTGATCGTAAACAAGCAAGTCAATGAACAACAATAACACACACACACACACACACACACACACACACACACACACACACAGTGTGCTAGTAACAGTTCCCTCATGACCTTCGACTGACAGAAACTACATCCTTATGTTAACAACACAACCACGCTGAAGTTAGAACTGAGCAGTTAAACTCGCCTGTTTACAACAATACCCCTAAACGTTCAGTCATGTGTATCCTGAGGCGAGGCCGCTTCAGGATGGGTGGACTGGCCATTCACTTCCAGTACAGCTAAGCTGTTTCCGGTTCGTCTCAAGAGGCCGCGCCGAGTTGCGGATGGGAGATAACGACTGTCTTTGGTCCGGAACGGATGACAGTGTTTCACGGCCCAACATTACAAGCCGATTGTTACAAGCTGGTTGAATGAAGTCAACGCGTATGTCCTGGTGGACTTGACGGTCTGCATGACGTAGTTTGGCAGCGTAGCAGAGTGTGTATAGGGTAGTAGCAGGTCTGTCACAGAATACAATGCAAGTGAGGGTGAAAAGGTGGGTGTTTGGGAGTTTGACGTCCTTTTCCACCACGTATGGGTGGTATCAAAGACGGGGTAACAAGGAAAAGGCCAGCACAAATATTTGGTTTCACCCGGGATTCGAACTCACGACCCGACAATACAAATGAGGCAAGTTAGGGAATAAGAGGACCTGCATTATAAAAGTGAATTTCCAGGGGGGGGGGGGGAGGGGGGTTTACGCCAGTTATATCTTGTGTCCTCGGAATCTTGCTTGCTTTCTGCATGAATTTTGGTGTCTCAAGGTAAAAAGGTTTGGGTCTTTGGAGGGAGGAGGGGGGGGGGAGCGGTGGAGTAACTCGGGAATAGTTTGTCTCGAGAGAGGAAATCGAAGAAGCAAACAAGGAGGAACGGCCCCGTCCTACAAAGTTGTTTCTCCAAACTTCATTTTATTTTGTCTGTTTTGTTGTTATTGTTACCGGTTCTCCCCTCTCCAAGTTCTACCAATGACACTAGATCCTCTACGACCTCGACCGATTAGCCACGTGACTGGGGTTGGGGCCGGGTGGGGGAAGAAGGGAGAGAGAGATTGTGGGTGGGTGGGTGTTTAGGAGTTTAACGTCCTCTTCCACCACATAAGGGTGAAATCAAAGACGGGGCAACGAGAAAAAGGCCAGCACAAATATTTGGCCCCAGCGGCCGGGATTCGAACTCTCGGCCCAAGCATTGAAAGTCCAACGCGCTACCATTCGGCCACCCTGGCTCCCCAGAGAGAGAGAGAGAGAGAGAGAGAGAGAGAGAGCAAGAGAGAGAGGTCAGTTCCGTGAACTAAACATTTGACGTCAGCCTCAGGCAGGTCGTCATACAGAGAGAGAGAGAGAGAGAGAGAGAGAGAGAAAGATGACGTCAATTCCGTGAACCAAACTTTTGACGTCAGCCTCTAGCACTGCGATCGTCTGAGGATGCTTGTTTATGTCCTGTGATTTCCCTGTTGGCTTTGTGACTTCTCCGACTGAATTATTTTTCACATGAAATCTGGAAGATCTAGAGGGCTGATGAAATGTCGGAAGCAGTG
Source organism: Batillaria attramentaria (assembly GCA_018292915.2). Lineage (NCBI taxonomy): Eukaryota > Metazoa > Mollusca > Gastropoda > Batillariidae > Batillaria > Batillaria attramentaria. The sequence goes on along the minus strand of JACVVK020000312.1, from coordinate 440,872 downwards.
ACGATACTTGCAGATTTTGTCTGTGAACCAAACATTTGACGTCCGCCTCACGCTGCTCGTCTGACAAATGATACTTCTTCATATCTTGTGATTTCCTTGTTGCTTTTGTGACTTCCGTGACTAAAATCTGAAAGATCTAAAGAGCTGATGAAACGTGGACTTAAGTGCCTTGGATTGCACTTAAGAAATCCAAAATTGGAACTTTTTTGACCGGCGCTTCTCGCAGAAACTTGAAAAAAATGTGTTTATCAAAAAGCTCTGTTATTCTTAATACTAAAGCTATCATAAGGTAGTAGTTCATGTCATATGTGCAGTTGGCACAAGTGACAAAAATACCGGAATAATGAGTAATTTGAAGGAGTCTTTTCAAATATATTTGGCCTTATATGCAAACCACCCCTACCTCGGAAATATTTTTCTTACACAAAACCTGTCGAAGCTACAGAGCTGTGCTACGAAAACAGGCAGTATAATTGGATGATCTTCCCAATTTCAGAAAATGAAGCCATTTGAACATTTTTTTCGAAAAAATTCGTAACATGACCGATTTTTTTAAATCGGCGATAACAGTTCTCAAAATGCGGCATGATAAAAATCGTGAAAAATAGCACTGGAGAGTATGACTGCCCATTTTATCTCAAAGTAAAAAGCCATCCGGCGAGGTGGTTTAGGAGATAGCCATCATTACATCCGTCCACACACACACACACACGCACGTCAACTCCCGCCAAAAAGAACGCAGCAGCATAGTGTGCACGTCAAGTGTCTATGACGCAGGTTTCGTTACGTCACTGTGTGCGTGAAAGTAAGTATTGTGTGGAGAAACGTCACAGTCTTGTTTTGTATCACTGAAACTTGCTGCTGCGCGTAGCAAAATCTGCCCCGTCTCATAAAGTTGTTTCTCTATCTAGAGAAACAACTTAAAAAAGTGGCGAAGTTATTGCAACCCATAAACAACTTTTTGACAATGCCATAACAATTTTAAGACGAGCAATCGGGCAAAGATCCAGTGCTGCTCCTGTATTCTCATTACATCCCCTGTGCAAAACTTCCGACTACTTTCGGATATAGCTTTGGCTTCCACTCTCTCAAAGAATTAAATACAAGATCTGCACCCTCTGCTACAAGTGCATCCATAACTCCGCCCCATCCTACCTGTCTGATTTTTTGGAACTCTACTCTCCGTCACGTTCCCTCCGGTCTTCATCCGATACTCTGATATTCAGAATCCCACGTACTAAACTTTCTTTTGTTGGCTCTCGAGCCTTCTCCTACGCTGGTCCAAAAGCCTGGAATTCTCTGCCTCTTTCGCTCCGCCAGTCAACCTCCCTCGAAACCTTCAAAACAAATCTAAAAACCTACCTGTTTTCATCTCAAAGCACCGTCTAACCTGCCTCCGTCTTTCTCCATCTCCTTATTAAGTGCCATACATGCAGTTGCCCTGGCCCTGAACCTTCACTTCTGTCTCTTTACCTGTACTCTTAGCGCTTAGAACTACCTTACAAGTAGATTAAGCGCTATATAAATAAATTATTATTATTATTATTATTATTATTATTATTACATAGCTGCTCTGAGGAGCTGGCAATTAACTTTCAACAAAGAAAATCCTAATCTCGAAATGTTTGTTGCTTTCTCAAGATATTTTGTTCAAACTGATAGCAGAGCTGCACACGACTTGATGATAGTATAACCGCTTTTCAGAACATGGTCCGTTCATACAGTTTTTTTGTTTTTTTCCAAGCAGCATCGATAACCAATACGGTCCCTTTCATCAGAATGAGCGGTTTCAGTGTTTGTATGAGTTACCCCTGAGATGTGTTGTATGGGTGAGGCATATATGGAGAGTGTCACGGCAGTTTTTGTCAACAGACAACGTTAATGACCTTGACCTTGAGTCAAGGTCATCCAACAGGGTATGTCTGCATAAGTCTCATTGCTGTCTATCATCATGCTTTGTTTGGTGCCTCTGCTGTTTGTTGTTACTGAGAAAATGCCAACGTTAGTGTTTCCTCAAAACAGCTTGTATGGCCTTGACCTTGGCACTAGGTATGTCCGTAAAGGTGTCATAAACGTATATCAAGTTTGGTGGTACTTCTAGATTCTGAGAAAATTGCAATGTTAAATGTCCAAACAGACAGCTTTAATAATTGAAAATGGTATATTTTGGAAGGTCTTGAAAGGTCTTATCAGCATGCCATCTTTGGTGCCTCAGCCGTTCGTTTTTCCCGTGAAATTGCTATTGTTAAAGTTTTTTTAAATGTTTTCCGCAAACAGCTTTTATGGCCTTGATCTTGACTCAAAGTATTTGAATACAGGTGTGTCTGTAAAGGTGTTATCAATGAAAGTTTGATGCCTCTGGTATATAAATCCTTAGAAAAAGCCAGTGTAATATTGCTTTGAGTCAGGGTCAATTAAAATGACATATTTTGAAAGGTCTTTACACTGTCTATCAACATGCAGCTTTGGTGCCTCTGCTATTTGTTGTTTCTGAGAAAATGCCAATGTTAAGTATTTTTTTTAAACTTTTCCACGAGCAGCTTATATGATCTTGGCCTTGACACAAGGTCATTGAATACAGGTATGTCAGTACAGTTCTTATCAACGTCTATCATCAGGCAGGGTTTAAAGCCTCTGGCTTTTGTAGATTCTGAGAAAATGCAAATTTTAATGTTCCAAACCGACTGTTTTAGTGACATAAAATGCTATGTTTTGAAAGGTCTTATGGCTGTCTATTAGCATGCCAAGTTTGGTGCCTCCGCTGTTTGTAGATTCTGAGAAGAGGTCTATGTTACGTTTTACTACGGACCCACACACACAGACAAACACACAGACAGACACATAAGACACAAACATAGACAGACGACGGAGGGTTATTACATAGACTCACTTTGTTACACAAGTCTTGAGCCAAAAAAAAAAATCAATAAACGCACGGCGGCTCGGTAACCTATACCCGTGCAACGCGAGCAAACGGTCCACGAAACAAAAATGTTTGTGTAGAATCTTTACAAATAAGACCCGTTTGGAAAATTTTCCGCCTTCTTCCTGTTGGTGGATGACATTTTGACGCAAGCTCATGTTCAATGCATTTTTCTGACACGTTTGGAGTTGCTAATCTCATGTTGGGCCGCTTTAACAGTCTTCCTGACAAACTTCCTGGCAGCCTGCTCGCGACAAACTGAAAATCTGACGCGCGGCTACGGAGCATTCACTCTCTCACTCCACACTGCTCGAAACAACCATTGCTCGGCCACGTCCTGATCCACAGAAGGTAAAGTACGATTTTTTCCGGCAATTTTGGTCCATTCCACAACCTCTCTCTCTCTCTCTCTCTCTCTCTCTCTCTCCACTGTATCTGACCACGTTGTTTCAACCATGTCAGCGACACAACGCAAGAAAAGGCCTGTTCCAATTACCATTACCTAGAGTGGACAATTTTAAAACAAGCCTCTCATTCTCTGGGTCACTTTCTTGGAACCAGTTGCCAGCATACTTAAAATGTACCCCGAAGCTTCATTCATTTAAAACTCAACTTCTCAGATACATACGTCAGTCACAGGTCCATGAACAATATCTGAACCATGCTAAATTACTCGTTATCAGGTGGCACTATGACATGTTACCTTTTTACAAGTTGTGTCGTATACTACAATTTCAAACACCATGCTGTCTACTTCTTCACCTATTTCCCGATGTGTTTCCTTAGAATTTCTTGCGCTTCTTTCTATCTTTGCATGTTTATTTTTTTTTCTTCTAATTTTCTTATTAGATTTACTCCTTTTGTGCCAGGTATACTTTTTGTCATGTTAGCCTTTATTTTTTAGTGTTTCTAGATTAGCAGGACAGCTTGTAAGATAGGCAGACCATGCCTACAAGTCTTTATCCTGAAATAAACGTTTCAGGCAGTCTCTCTCTCTCTCTCTCTCTCAGGACAGCATGTAAGATAGGCAGCAATGCCTAAATGCTCTATCCTGAATAAAAAACGTTTCATCATCATCTCTCTCTCTCTCTCTCTCTCTCTCTCTGTGTTTTTATTTGAATTTTCCATCTGTGTCGGGCTTTGTTCCATGTTGTTTTTAATATTGGTGGTGTGACACACGCTCGAACATCCTTTCCGCGGAAAAAAATATAATGTGGTTCCGGTTACCTGAACGCATATATCTACATTTTCAACGCCGACCCCCACACGTTCTTCACGCAACCTTGATTATCATTTTTATTTTTTTTATTTTCAAGTCGTTACATTGTTTGCGTATTTTCGAACACGGCGAACATGAGCTGTTGCGAGTGAGCTTCCAGCTACACTAGTTTTGCACACAACACAAACTCCTACACATCGTCACAAAAAAATAATATGTAGCAGTAGGTCACCCTCGCAAACATAACAGTCATGCAGTGAACTGGACTCAGTATGAAACAGGAAGAACAACAGCATGAAAGCCGAATCTGTAACCGGAGCCACAGGGCTGTTGTTGTGTACCAGAGCACCTTGACCTTGGGGGACTGAATCCTCTTTTGTATTTCTTCTGCAGCAAATAATCGCCATGTCTTCGTTCCGGCGTTTTACGATTGGCCTGTGCCTCGTGATGATTAGCATGGTCGGGATTGTAGAGACGGGCAACAGACAGAGTGTACCACCACCTGAAAGCCTTGGGCCAAATGACGTCATGCCAATATTTGAGATGCTGAGGGAAGGCGGCGACAGAACATTAGCGGAAGCAAATGAAGAGAAAAAGAGAAAGCATGAAGAGAGAAAAAGGGCGAATCCGAAGTTAAAGTCGGAGTTTTATCCCTATAGGCAGTACATTGTTGCCATCGTTGTCTCAAGAAAGGAAATTGAAGACGTTAGAAAAACAAGCAAAGAGGGAAGAGATTCTTTCTATGAGCTGTTGCAAAAAGAAGGAAGACACGTGTTTCAAATCAACGAAAGATCAAAGGAAAAACCACCTTGCGCAGAGGAACCATGTGGGAAACGTCCAAACTATCCGTGGCATGGCGAAGTTATTGCAATCCATAAACAACGTTTTGACAAGGCCATTAAACAATTTCTTGACAAGCAAAAGGGCAAACACCCAATACTGCTCCTGTATTCTCATTACATCCCCTGTGCAAAACTTCCGAGTACTTTCGGATATAGCTGCTCTGAGGAGCTGGCAACTTTCAAAAAGAAAAATCGTAATCTCAAAATGTTTGTTGCTTTCTCAAGATATTTTTTTCAAACTGATGGCAGAGCTGCACACGACTTCATGAAAAATGGTGGTATTACCGCTTTCCAGAACATGGTCCGTTCATACAGGGTTTTTCTTCCAGGCAGCATCGATAACCAATACGGTCCTTTTCATCAAAATGAGCTGTTTCAGTGTTTGTCTGAGTTACCGTTGACAATGTGTTGTATGGGTGAGCCAAATACGGAGAGTATCACGGCATTTTTTGTCAACAGCATCACGTTCACTTGCTGGAATGATGTCGTGGGTCGAGTCGGTTTACCGACCGACAAATTAAAGTATCTGGAATGCGCATCTACTTACATAGAAACCCACATCAGAGACGACTGTCGTGTTTGCAGCAGTAAAGCTCCCGAAAACTTGCAAGCGACGATTGAAATCGTAGTTCGTTGTGTGGAACACGCCCTTTCTGTCGTGTCAAAATTTGGACAACCTCCTGCATATGATCCCTACTCTCCCAAATGGGTCGAGCCCAACGGTACTCCGTACCCGGCTGGAGCGAACCCAAACGAGCAAAAGAATATTAAACGGGTTTCCTGCGCTGACAGAAAACTCAGTATTGATTCCCTTTGCACGAAAATGGAAGAATCAGAGTTACCAGTGGCGACTCTGATTCGTCCAGGATGGATTAGAAATGTCGCTAACAGGGTGCGGGGATTGGTTCGAGAGAGGTTGCCCCGGTTCGATGGGGTGTGGGGATGGGTTCGAGCGAGGTTGCCCCGGTTCGCTGGGGTTTAAAGGGACTAATGCTACCCATTTTTATGCCCACAGATCGGTCTGAGCTGTTTCATGGTCTCTGTTGTCAGACCACCAGACACCTGGACAGTGACAGCGTCTGTAATGCTCTCACTGAGTGAATAGAAACGTGCTCGATGACGCGGCGACCACACTGAGCACTCCAGTCATGTAACAACAGTCCTAGAATTCAAATGTTGACCGCTCGAGCAAAGTGTAAACAAAATTGTGTCGCATTAAGAGCTGGACCATTCATCAAGCGAGAGTATTAATTTTCGATCAAGAGGTTTCACAATGAGGTGCGCCCGACTGCCGAACACATCTTATACAACGTATAATGACATCCACCGAAACACACACACACACACACAACACACACACACACACACACACACACACACACACACACACACACACACACACACAAAACACGCCAGTTTAATGGTTTTATTCACTAAAACGGACACATCACCATATGGAAAATATTATCCACGACCTGTTCCGTTGCTGTTGGTTTTGCCAGTTGCTTCAGGTTTGGTTCTGGTTTTTGGTTTTAATTTTCAGATTTCATGAAGTTAATTGACTGATCCCTGTATTTCTGTTCGCGGCCTGTTCTCTGTGTGTTTATCCGCTACAATTAGCAGTTATTCCCCATCAAGCTGTGGGATACCGACGAGTATTTTGATCCAAGACGCAAATCAACCCTGAGCTTTAGCGAAGGGTTGATTGCGTCTTGGATCAAAATACGAGTCGGTATACCACAGCTTGATGGGGTGTAAATGCTTTATCACCCTTTTGGGGGGCCAATTTATGGTATATTTTGCACATTTATCCTAGTAAAAACTGACAGTCGACAGCGGCTGCACATAGCAGACGAACGAGTTTGTACGTCGGCAGAGCACGACGCCGACAGAATAAAGATAAAGAATAAAGAGCGCCTTTTTATGCTGGCAAGACGGTGTCAATTCACTCATGAACTCAAATCCAAACAAAAACACAACTTCTAAACTTCCACTAAAGACACAAACAAACACTCTGACGCTTTCAAGGAAACGTAAATTTGCAGGGTGAATGCGAAACCGATCAAGCACAGCTCAGTCTGTTCACGCTTTGCACGATTAGGGTCCGTTCAGTTCGAGCGGGAGTCTTCCTGTCGCGATTCTTCACAAAAATAATATGAAGCTTTGTGAGTGTTTATTCGAATATTTGTAGTACATGTACACCGATTAAAGTGTCCTTCTCCCAGCAGCTACATTTTATAACTGCATGCATGATTCATTCGATTCAAGAAGCATTAGTTCAATCGGAGAGTTATCTAGACCAGGAATCCGCTGCCATTTTCTGCGCCAATAGCAGACGACCGACTCTGTTCACCTTTATGTCCAGGTTTTGGGTTTCCTAGCGTTGAAATTACTTTAGATTTGAGAGCGCAGCGTTTGGAAGGTCAAGTCTGCTGGCGTCTCGAACTTGATTTGCCAAATCAGTAAACAGCATACATCAGACGCCAGCTTCGATCGAACTTTTTGAGAACGACTTTTGATAAGTGTTTGTTAAAACTGTCCGAAATTTGAGTAAGGAGTGCTTGCTAGGTACAGGCTACTGTTGTTTTGTACTTGAACAACGAGTTTATGAAGTTGGAAACACCGATATGCTGAGTCAAAATGTTTCGTCGTCGATGGTGTTGACATAGCGAGCGAGTTCTCCCCGAAGAGTAGTATCACATGTAATTGCTCATCAATGACGATGGGGTTGGGGGGGGGGGGGGCAAAAAGGCTCTGAAAGAAAGAACCTTTTATGCAGGAAACCATTCCTGATTCTCATGTGATGTGCTCTGTCACATGATTTCTCAAGTACTAGTACAATACGGACAGTTATTCCACAGGAGAGATAAAAAAAGGCCGTTATGGATGATTATTGTGTACTGAATAAGCCTTGAACTTCTGACTTTTGTATAGTTTATTTTTAACACACTGCCTCATTTTAAATGGTTAAATGTGTATATCTTTGTTTGAATTTTAGCGCTTATGGTGGTAGGTTTATTGTCGATATTAGTACAAAGGTTATCATGGGTCACCGTAAAATACGACTGGCCATAATAAGTAGGCTTATCAGTCATTATCACATGATTATGTTATCATGGGTCACCGTATGTGACGATTGGCTGTAATAAATAGGCGTGTTGTTATCACACATGTTATCATGGGTCACGGTATGTGACGATTGGCTGTTATAAATAGGCTTGTTGTTATCACATATGTTATCATGGGTCACCGTATGTGACGATTGGCTGTTATAAATAGGCTTGTTGTTATCACATGTTATCATGGGTCACCGTGTACGGTGATTGGCCATTATAAGTAGGTTCATCTTGTATCTAAGCACTTCAGTCTAGATCGCACGTTAGTTTTCCATTCGCCTGGTTTTCTCGCGGACTCAGGTGAATTGTATGGCACGGTGTTTGTATAACTTGATATCTACACATTATGTGTTCAGTAATTTACTGTTTTTTCTTAGCTTATTTTTCTCCGTATACGTTTTGCTTGTCAAGTAGACCTTTAAGCATCCATTCCTTTCAACTCGTTCAGTATTCGACCAAGTCATAGGGTGTAACAGCTAATTCAAACGCAAACGCAGACCTGTGATCATCGACTTGGGATCATGGTGGAATGATCACCAGTAATGTTTAATGCGCTGACCATTGAGAACGTCAAACTCAAACGTGATTGCGTTACGATGCGTTTTGACGTCACCACTGTGCATGAGCAACTGTTGTCTAATGTAGTGTACATATGTATCTACTTTTCTAGATGGTTGTATAATAATAATAATAATAATAATGGAGATTTTTATAGCGCATAATTATACTCAGCGAGCTCTGTTGCTGTTGTCGTTGTTCGGTGGTTTGATTGGATTGGATTGGATTGGATTGGTTGTTGTTGTTGTTGGTGGTGGTGGTGGTGGTGGTGATGGTGGTGGTGTTGTTGTCAGCTGTTTTTGTTTGTTTCTGTGTTTCATTATTTGTTTTCTAGTGTTCACGTTTAGCTTTAGTGTTGTTGTTGCTGTTGTTGTTGTTGGTTTTTGTTGTTGTTGTTTTTTGTTGTTGTTGTTGTTTCTTGTACGTATTCTGTTGACATACAATTTTCCAAGCTATATCAGTATCTTTATCAGTATCTGCAAGGCAGTAGCATGAACCTTTTTTCCGAGAAAAAAAAATGTGCAGGCTTTTTTTTCTTATAATACTGAGCAGATATATTTTGAAGAAAAGTGTATTTTAAAAGTCGTATTTTCTCATTTGCTTAGTGTCCCATTACTAAATGTGCGATATTTGGTTTGTAAAACAACAGGAATAAGATGTACAGGATCTATGACAATAATGAATATCACAAATCATAAAATAACACACACACACACACACACACACACACACACACACACACACACACACACACACACAGAGTCTATGTGCACGTTTTCCTTTTTGCTATATACGTTCCTTTGTGTACATTTTGCTAGTGCATTTTCGTTTTTATTCATTTGATTTTGATTATACTAGTATTTAGAAAATAACTACACCTACAGCGATATAAAGCTTTGAATTGCAGCAAACTGTGTTCTCGGCTTGTTTTTTTCCCCGCCTTTCCTCTTGAATACATTAAATCTGTTTATTTATCGACGGATATATCTGTCTGTCTGTCTCTGTCTGTCTGTCTCTCTCTCTCTCTCTCTCTCTCTCTCTCTCTCTCTTTCAAATTCGCGTATTTTCTTCAACGGTTTCATCATCAACAACAACAACAACAACAAAACAAAAAAACAACAAGAAACAAGCAAATCATCACAAGGGACATTAAGGCAACTCGACCTTGTTCTATTTTTTAATTCAGAAACAATCAGTTTAACCAGCATTTTTGTCTTTAAGTTTCAGTGGTGGTACAATTACAGTATTGCTGCAAAGTTTTTAATGATTCATTAAAATATTTTATATGAATTTTGTATTTAAAAAATGTATTGTAGCCCTCCTACCCATACTGCAATAATACTAATACTACTACTAATAATAAAGGCGGCTAAACTTACTGTGCTATTCTGGATGAGGTTCGCGGGAGGCAAGCCCCAAAATTTTCAGATGGATCATCAATTGGCGGTTACTTCCCTTAGATTTTAAATGGTTCATGGTTTGATAAGCATTGTTTATTTTCACTGCTTGAATACATTATGACGACCTATTCAAACGTGCAGGACCAGATCAGTTCCGGTTTGTTTTTTGCTTTTGTTTTTTGAGAGAGAGAGAGTGAGGTGGGGGGGGGGGGGGCTTGGCCGACCGACACTGAAATGAACAACCGACTGGGAACAACTTTTTTTTTTTTTCAAGTTTTTTTTTTTTTTTTTTGGGGGGGGGGGAGGGGGGGAGACGACTGTGACCGGCAACTGAAGGGTGACCCGCCTGGGGGGGGGGGGGGGGACTGAGGGGGAGGGCGACGACGACTGGGAGGGGGGATTGGAGGGGGGAGGGCGACGACGACTGTGACTGACAACTGAAGGGTGACGCCGCCTCGAAAATAACAATACTCGTCGATCGAGTCAGTGGCGCAGACCCGTCTATCGCAGCTAGGGACTAAGAGAGTAGTCAGTCACAGCTAGTCGAACGATTCAGCGCGGCCGGCAATGACTCGCCGCCTTTCCAGTAAATGATACCTGTGTATGCAATACTAACATTGATAAGCGAGGTAAACGCCAAATCCTGCTTGCGCAAATACAGTACTGATAGGCAGGCAGATCCCGGTTCCTATTTCGTGTTGTGTCACACTGAGGTCTTGTTTGGGTACGGTTGCTGTGCAACGGTCACGTGAGGACGCACCTGGGGTCACTTGCACACTATCATGTGTGACTGAATTCAAAATGGCGCCCCCCTGGGCTGGAAACAGCTGTAGAAGTTTTACGATTGTCTTGTGTGCTTTTGTAGCATTTTCGTCCACAGTCGTCACCGCCAAGTGGGTGAAGGGGACCATACAGACCTCAGAGGTAAGGAATGTGTTCAGCGTGTGAGTAATTTTCTGAGAAATGGTCCATTTTGTGCCATGTTTTGATCTAGATTCGTACGCTCGTGTACAAACACGAAGCTGCTAGGCCTAGTGCTATTTGTGTAAATGACACGCGAAGTCTACGTCAGTGTTTCCTATAGCTTTCACAGCAGAGGGCCCCAGGCACCCTCTTCCAAAATTTCAGGGCTTCCTTTGGCAGTTTCTGAGAACCCCCTTGTACTACATATTTTTGTTTTCTTTTCGGACCCCTCCGGCTCTCTAATTCTGCTGTCTGGCAGTGGGTTTCACATCTTCTGTGACAGTTTGACTTCCGAGTCGAATCATCATTAGTCAAAACTACTCGCACAACTATTCTGTCGTCAGCTCTGAGCAAAGATCGTTCGAGTGGACAAGGCAGTACCAAAAAAAACAAACAAAAAAAAACAAACAAACAAAAAACAACAACAACAACAACCAAAACCGTGTGTGTCCCTGGAACGCTGTGACAAATTGTCTGCATCATTTTCGGATTTCTGTGCGTACTTTACGCACTTTAGTGCGTAATCGGAAACACTGCACAACTTTACCTTATTGGAATTAGGCTCAATTAAAAGTTTCTTTCTTTCTTAAATGTGTTGTAACTCTTGCATGTCAGTATGTTAAAAGGAAACAGTTTAAAAGCGCGTCGTGCTTCTTTGTTTACAGATTACAGTTCAGGGTGATTAATTTTTGGTTGATGTGTGAAGGGGGTGATAGGGGGTACCTGTAGTTTGTGTGGCGAAATTGCCACTGATGCTGGAAAAGCTAGTGCAATCACACATGTACACATGTGTAAGAAAAATAACTCAGTTGTAAAAGTGGTGTCTCCGTGTTATGTATGTCTCTGGTTATGGCAAGCTACGACCCCTGTAAGACTATTGTTGCTTTGATTGTCTGCATTGAAACTAACATAATGGGTCTACATGAAGACGTGGTATGGGGAAAAGAAATAATTTATAAGAAAGTGACTTACAGCTAAGAGAGCTATGCAGTCATTTTTCTGTTTGACTGCGTTGACTGTCAGTATAAACCTAGCTCATAGTTGTACAGGTGGATCTACTATGGTGTTTAAAGGGACTTCTGTAGACTGGGGCAGGCAGGGTCATGTACATAGTGGTATAATTACACCTGCCAGTACTCAGTGTCAATATTTAACCCCCGGCCCCGGAACATGTAATAAATCTCAGCCTGATACATAATTTACCCCTCTGCTGTGAATGTACAGCTTGCACTGGCGCATTGTCCATCCCACTGTGTACATTATGAAACTCTTAAGTCAGTGTATTTATATGATCATTCTTATCTGTGGTAAAACAAGTTAAGCTGGTTCAGTTTGAATTGATCCTTCACAGTTTGTTTAGCCTAAGTTTGTTGTGGAAGTTAGGTATATTTCTATGAAGTGTAGGTAGTCTTTTAGTGTGTACATGTGTGTGTTAGTGTTAGTGTTTGTGTGTGTGTGTGTGTGTGTGTGTGTGTGTGTGTGTGTGTGTGTGTGTGTGTGTGTGTGTGTTTCTCTTCCTTTCTTTTTTATTTTGCAAGCACTGTCAGTAGATTTTACCAAAAGACCCTAGATCCACTACAGCATAGCGGATCTATCATCTTTGATTGATCTGAAATATTTGAAGAGAGAAAACAACAACAAAACAGATAAAATAGCAGATACATGTATTTGGGGAAACAACTTTACGGGCTGGGTCTATTTCTCCTTGTTTAAATCTGTGCTGATCTGCACAGTGAATGCTTAGGGCAAGAATTTTATTGTTGTGGTGGTGCTGTTGCTTTTGTTACTGGCTTGTTGTGTTGTTTGTTTTGTTTTTGTATTTTAATTTATTTTGGTTTTTGCTGAGAAAGTGGAGAGTGTGAAGTTTGAGTTTACAGATTTGTGGTTATTTTCATGGAAAATCTCCCTTTTTTTCTGAAAACTGTAAAATTTCAAAGTCTGATTTTAGCAATCAAAATTTGCTTGATGCTGGTTAACTTCATTTTCTGCCTTTATCAGACTTGTTCATGTTTTCCAAGTCCTTGTGCAATGCATCCTCCAAACGAAAAGTTGGTTTGTCAAAAGTTTTGGGAGTAATTTTGCTTCTGATGTTGGTCACTGTGCCCACGGTGATGATTCCAAGTAGGCAGTTTTCAGTCTTTCCTATCAACTGTCTCTGTATTTGGTTTTTTGGGGTTTTTTTGTTTTTGTTTTTTAAGATTATCTGCAAAGTGTTCGTTTGAGGGCAGGCGTTTGTTGTTGTTGTTGGTGTTAGTGTTTTGTTGTGTTGTGTTATTTTTGGTTTCATGTTTTTAAATTTATGTTTTGTTTGTTTCATTTCTCTATTTTTGTTTTCCTACCATTGTCTGGATAGTGGCACTGAATGAGAACAATGTACTAGTACTAGTACTATCCTTTATTTCATGCCCATGTTTTTCTTTTTCTAGGACTGGACCTTCATCACACGTTTTTGCTTCGTGGCAGATAAAGGATACTTTGACTATGAATTCTCTTACCCTAAGGTAAGCATGCAGTTATGACACGATTTGGGGCAGTCGGTGGTCTGGTGGTTAAGACTTGGTCACCAATGTGAGAGGTCAGTTTCGAGACCCACTCAAGGCGAAGATTTTTTCTTTCTCGTATGTGGTGCCGATCATCCGGGCTGACATCGGGGGTTCTCTCTGGGTACTCCGGCTTCGTCCCCTTCTGCTTTGGAAATGTTCAGCCCATGATTTTTTTTTTTTTTTTTTAAATGCAATTCTAACATTCCGAAACTAAAATTGCTGAGCTGGCCCTTCGCACTACGTGATTGTAATGTGTTCATGTCCAGTGTGTGAAGAGAATGCGTGTGATTCATGTGAGCGTGCATGTTGGGTTTGGCTCTCGGCGCTTTGAGCCATATATATATATATATGTTTGGAAAAGAATGCCTATATTAATGCGCTTATTATTATTATTTGATTTTCCAGATTTTACATGTTGAATTTTACATTACTACAGGTACTTTTGTGCACGATAATTCAAGTTCTGGGTAGTAACAATTCAAACGCAATGCATGCAAGGTCTGGCAGCATAATACTGAATTCCCTATCATCAGCAGATGCAGTGTAATATTTTCTCCCATCTGTTAAGAAGAAAATACATGTATCAGGCTGCGTCTGCTGCTGAAACAAAAAAATTAAAACCTCTCTCTCTCTCTCTTTGCTTAGATGTCATGTATTTTACCTGGTTTGATAGTGTTGTGCCCTGGGCCATATATCTCTATCCATGCATCATTAAACAAACACACATACACACCTCTCTTCATTTTATTAATTTTGTTACTTCTCATTTCAGAGCTACGGAGTACAAAAAATTTTGCTGTATTACGACACACCTGGACAATGGGATTCTGTTTACAAGTCAAGCAAAGTAACTATCACAATCTTTCTCAGTATCACCATATTCGTACAAAGCCGTCAGTCCTGCAAAAGCTTTTTTCTTTCAGCAAAGACCTCTTTAGGCGGCTTAATTCAAGGGATGGTGACAGTCCAAATGCATCAAGATCAAGACATGTAAACACCGTGCTCTGTCTCATGTTCCCTATGGCTCAGTTCAAACAAAACCTCACACTCGAGTGTCATTCTTCAAGGTGATGGTAGACATAGTCAGATTTTTAAAATTTTCTTCCCAAAATAAATAATAAATGCGACATAGCCATGCAGACTTCAAGGGATGCTTACTGACAGTTGTTAGACAGTTAAAAATTTATTTTTGTTTGTTTTGCTTTTTACTCAGAACACAGATTTTATCCATAGATAAGATGTAGCAGATAGTGTAGCCAGATGCCTATACTGCTTTTAAACCTATACTCATGTCAAAATCCACTCCTAGACTGTCAAGGGGAGGAGCAACCTAGATTAAACTAAGTATGTTATCGCTCAATTTTTCTTCCTTTTCCCCCTCTTCTTTTACCTCAGAATTGTTCAGAGCGCGTATCAGTTCCATCGTACGAATTCAATCAGATCATTGATCTGAGAGAGATCAGCACCCAATGGCCATCGCAGTCGCGGTTTGCTGGATGCAACTCAACAAACAGAAGTGGAGAAGAATATTGGTACTGTAAGGAGCGGGTCTCCTTCAAGGCAGCCCGGGAGCGCTGGTGGTACATTGCTTTGGCAAGGTGTGAGCAATCGGTGGGAGGGGTAAGTTGTCTCTTAAAGTGACTGCGTTCAGCTTTGTGTTTTTTTATATAGCTGTGCACATGTAATTTATCCACTTAATATTAGGCTTTGGTGTCTATATCTAGTGGCACAAAGGGTTTCTGCTAAAGGATAAGAAGCTACTAAATAGTATGCTAGCTAGTAAAGTTTCCTGCTTTTGGAGTTACAAAACCATTAACATTCGCTGATGACTGCTGGAAACTGATGCTGAATTCAAGATCAGTTTCCAGCAGCCATAATCAAATGTTAATGGTTTTGATCAGGGGACAGAACTCCTTTTTTTTTGTCTCTGATATATCCATGATTCTGACTATACATAATTGTGGGTAGGTGAGTGGTTCTCTTTTTGTTTTTTTGTTTTTTACTAGAATTGAAGCGCACCTACTCAGGTGACTATAGGTGTGTCAGTGAGCAAGTGTCCTGGGCCCGTATGTAAAACTCAAGGTTAATTTAACCCATGCCTACGGACCTATGCCAGATTAGGACAAAAGAAACCCCAAAACAAAATTAAATAAAAAAGGAAGCAAAGAAAGAAAGACAGAAATCCTTCTCTAATGGCATGGGCACTTTGCTGGAATGGACCCGCTTCCTGATTTAAAACAAAAACAACAGAAAATTTAACCTACAGCTAGTTTAGTGCGAGGTTAGACCCTAACCCGGGGCTAAAATCCCTAACCTTGTCTTTTACATGCGGGCCCAGCTCAGATTTGACCACAGTTCTGTTTGTGACCAGATTTTGTTTCAATTTTCAGAAAACCGGTCTGCAACTGGAATACAAAATGCACATGATGAACGGCCCTCCCAGTGATTTTCTACGACATGAACTGTCAGCAGATGAGTTTTGTGAGTACATGTACATGTATGCATCTCTTACAGCCTGACTGTGTAATGCGGCAACCACCAAAACAACAGTTCTCCAAATTGTGGATGGAAACTTGAATGACTGTTGGAGAGTGTTCCTCCCGCTTTGAGTGCCGGAAACTTGCTGCCACTTCAAGTGATCCTCCATCATTAAACAGATATATATGCAGAGAACGGCTTTAACTGTTTCAGTACTAAGTATAGGGCTTAAACTTACATGTTTTGGTGGACATGCTTCCACCTTTGGCTAAACACATAATCCTCCCTCCAAACTGCACGTTTCCACCTCTGAAGCACTGAAGATCTTCCCAAAATACATCAGATTGCACAGATTTTAGATGTACTCTAAAACTGTTCCTCGAAAAAATGTTTCCTCCTCTGAGCTGTGTAAAGTCATGCCAGAATGCATCAGCTGCACAGACTTGCTGGTCGTGTGTGTGTGTGTGTGTGTGTGTAAAGCAGGGGCAGCCCCTGCACGATGCTGCACATTATGTGTTTGTAGTTAAATGTATGTGTGGAGGAATGTTGCGTGTGTTTCTGTTTGAGTGTGTTTCTGTTTGAGTGAGTGTGTGTTGATTGTAAGGCACCCCGAGCTCCCGTGAGAGGGAGGGCGTCCCTTAAGTACCCATTTATTATTATTATTATTATTATTATAGTCTTATGTTTAAAAACAAAATTCCAGGGGGAGCATGCCCCTAGACACCCCTAGCTCAACTTTTGTTCTTTACAGACATGTGGTCATGATTTTGCTAAATGCAGCACATTTGTTTCTCCTTTTGAACCATATTAAGTCCTGAAGTACCATATTTCCAGCCCTGCACAACATTTGAACACAAAGGGTTGTATATGCGATCCTGGTGTTTGAAATCCACTGTGCGTTGGTCACATAGATTGCGAACCAACCATACATGTACATGTATGTGGACCTGGTCCTTTTTTTTTTTTTTTTTTTTTTTGCTGCCCCAACTCTTTTTGCCAGCTCCAGTGGTGTTCCTCCCAGGTCATGGGTGGAATCCACGGAGGGCTCGAAGGCTGGGGCAATTTTTATTATGCATGATGATGGAGATGAGGATGATGGTAAGATGATGCTATGGAGGTCCGTGTGGTTTGGGACTGCGGGACAGGGCCGCATTCCACGCTTTCTGTCATAAATATCCCGGCGTTCACCAGGCCCGGGAACTACGGCACCTGTGGTGCCGGCCGTGTAATCATCCACATCGTAAGACGTGTCATACCAAGGGAAGCACCCCCAAAGTCGCACCCGTGAAGTGGGTGAATCTCGGCTGTGTGGCAACAGCCTCCCCATTGGGCCCATAGCACACCCGCTCTGGGTAGGAGCCGACCTAGGTAGGAAAATCCCGCTTGTCTCGGCTGGGATTCGAACCCGGGTCTCCCGGTCCATAGTCTGAAGTGCTAACCACTACACTACGTGGGCCGGTGGTCCTTTGTTTTCAAACTTTGTGGAGGATTGAACAATGTACACAGTCCTCAGTCCTCAGGCTTTTTTTTTTTTTTTTTTTTAAATAACCTCTCCAAATGCCTAGTGCCCAAGGAATGTCAAGAGAGGAAACTGCCAGTGCCGCTAAGTTAAGCAAAAACTGAAAATCCACCTCTTTACTGCTCTCATCCAAGAACTGTTGTTGCCATTTGCACACACGTATAATCTGTTGTGTGTCTCTTTGTTAGTGGTGGTGATGGTGTGTGTTTGTGAGGGGAGGGGGTGGGGGTCTGTGTGATTCTCTCCTATACGGTAATTGTAGCTTGTACAGTTGTAGCTTACGGATGCATGTACGGATGCATGGTGTGTGTGTGTGTGTGTGTGTGTGTGTGTGTGTGTGTGTGTGTGTGTGTGTGTGTGTGTGTGTGTGCATGCGTGTGCGTGTGTGTGTTTGAATTTGATTATAAAGTGCCCTTAGCTCCTGGGGGAGGTGGGACAGAAGTTCATAGTATATATATATATATATATATATGGAACTACGGCAGCTAGGACAAATGTTGTGGTTGACTGTAAAGATACAGGACATTTGTCCTGATTACTGTTCACTGCATTACAGACATGATAGGACATGTGCCTGCCTTGGTAAGAGAGTAATCGTAAATGTATTTTGAAACAGTATCAGTGTATATAATTATTATATAATTATGTCATGTTTCTTACGCGGATAGAAAACTTTAATACAGCATTATTTACATACTCTTTATTATTGCTACATGTATTATTCTCATCATCCTGTTGTTTTGTTGTACAGACATCCTCCCAGTGGATATTGCCTTCTTGTTGGTGTACCTCATCCTTATCGTTCTCTCCATCGTTTGTGCTGGTGAGTTAATATTTAGATATACATGTATAAAGGTGGTATTTCTAACATTACTAAGTTCTGTATCTATCTTATTTAGTAGTGGCATTCTGTTTGCCTGTAACAACTGCTTATTACTAATTTACTCTAGAAAAATGTTAAGACCTTGTATGATAACCACTTGATTTGGATTTTGTCTTTTTCAGATTTTCTGCGTAACAAGCAAATGTTCCACACGACGTACAAGATGTACATGGTGGCAATATCGCTGTGGACCTTTGGCCTTTTCCTTTTCTGTATAGCATGGGGTCGCTATGGAGATAGCGGCTGGGAGGAGAGTTCTACAGAGGTCACAGGTCAGTAAGATGCATACATTTTAGAGGTCATAATTTTGATGTCCATCATTCAAAGCTATGGTGGAAGTGAAAACTGATGATGGCTTTTTGCGGTGCCTCTTCCCTCAACTCAAGGCTGCCTAGTGCTTGTAACTACATGTAGATTAAATCTGACAGTATGCGTGGTCGGTGGTATAGAGGTAATATCTCCTTCCACCAGTGCGAGAGGTTTGAGTTCAAGTCCCACTTAGAGCAAAGAATGTTTCAGCAGAAGTATGTGGCACTGTTTATTTTGACCGACTGGTTTCTTCAGATAATCTGGCTTGTTCACTCTCTGCTCGGATATTTCAGATAATTCTAAAATTTTGAGCCGATCTGATCACTTGTACCATGTGATTGTGATGTGCTTATGTGTGGAGTACGAGAGAATGCGTGTGATTCACATGAGTGTGCGTGTATTTTTTTTTTTTTTTTTTTGCTGCCCCAACTCTTTGCCAACTCCAGTGGTGTTCCTCCCAAGTCATGGGTGGAACCCACGGAGGACTCGGAAGCTGGGACAATTTTTATTATGCATGATGATGGAGATGAGGATGATAGTAAGATGATGCTATGGAGGTCCATGTGGTTTGGGACTGCGGGACAGGGCCGCATTCCACGCTTCCTGTCATAAATATCCCGGCATTAACCAGGCCCGGGAACTATGGCACCTGCGGTGCCGGCCATGTAATCATCCACGTCATATGACGTGTCATACTAAGGGAAGCACCCCCAAAGTCGCACCCGTGAAGTGGGTGAAACTCGGCTGTGTGGCAACAGCCTCCCCATGGGCCCATAGCACACCCGCTCTGGGTAGGAGCCGACCTAGGTAGGAAAAATCCCGCTTGCCTCGGCTGGGATTCGAACCCGGGTCTCCCGGTCCATGATCCGAAGTGCTAACCACTACACTACGGGGGCCGGTGAGTGTGCGTGTTTGTCCATCGCACATGGCTTTGAGCCATGCAGTCGGGTAAAGCATACACATAATACATATTATTACTACATAAATATTATTATTTTGAGACAATGGTTGTTTTCAGGGCGATTTTTCCAGGCAGCAGGGACAGCGGTCTTCCTTTTGATGTTGTTGTTGATGGCAAAGGGCTACACCATTACTCGAGGTCGACTTACACAGATGTCAACAGTCCGTCTTACTATCTTCTTCTGTCTGTACATCATCGTCAACATCACCCTCTTCATCTGGGAAGGGATGGTGAGTACAGGCTGTGTAACTGGTGATTCTGAGACTTCATCAGCAGTTAAAACATTAGATTCTGTGCTTTGACCAGTGTATACTGCTGGTGATGATGGTGACATCTCGCTGACAAATTTCTGTAATCAACCGAAAATAATGAGAACTTTGGGCAAATTATCGCTGTTACTCCCTCAATTGCATACTGGCAGCTTTGTCACTCTATACTGTGCCACCCAAGGCATGGGTGTATCTTGTAAGTATGGATGTGCTGGCACATACGGTATACATAACTAATGGTGACATACGGTGATGAGTAAAAACCATAAATATCTTCCTTGTGTCATACAGATTTGGCAGTTTTGTTGGGCTAGGCTTTTTTATGCTTTATTTTTATTTTTATTTTTTATTTTTATTTTATTTTTTTGGGGGGGGGGGTCCCCTCCCTGTCTTATTTATTTGCTTTTTCTCTTTTTCTTTTCTTTCTTTTTTTTGTTGGTTGTTGGGGGGGGGGGGGGGGGATGTTAAGGTTGTTGTTTGAAGTTTTTATTCAGGCTTTTGTTTGGCTTATAAAAGCTTTTTCCCCCCATCTTTTTAGGTTGTATTTCTGTGTTTTTAACAATGTGTCTGAACATTGTGATGATTTTTTTTCCTGGCAGTTCTTCGACGAGGGGCTTGTGCTTTACTACTACGAATCCCCGCCAGGTTATGGTCTAGTGGCCATGCGTATCGTCTGCTGGATCTGGTTCCTGTACGCGTTTGCTTTCACCATGAAGCATCACCCGGATAAATCCAAGTTCTACGTTCCGTTCTTTATCTTCTACACAGCATGGTAAGTTGTGATTGTGGATGTGGGTTTCTGCATGTCTGTGCCAGGCAATCTCCCTTGAAACTTTTAAATTCACTCGTAAAGCCCATCTGTTTTCATCTCTGAACGCCATATAACTATTTGCATCATGCTGTCTACGTGTGAGTGTCCTTGCACCTAGGTCCTGACCTTGTGGCTCTGTATATTTTTGTATGTATTTCTGTATTACTTCCTTTTCACATGTTATTTTATCTTTAAGCGCTTAGAAATATTTTTCATTAATAGGTTACAGCACTGTGTAAGGTTTTGTTTGAGGGTTTTTGTTTGTTTGTTGTGTGTGTGTGTGGGGGGGGGGGGGGGGACTTGTGGATGTCTGTTTCAAGATTTACACTAGACTTCACAGGCAACAACTTTTGTTTTGATAGAGTGGTAGAGTTGAGCGTGTGAGTGTGCATGTACGCTTCAAATAGTCTTGAAATCTGCCGTGTGATGGCACATGACAAGCCACTGCACACAGTGAGAGCCACTTCAAGCCACTATTACGCAAGGCTTGAGCCTTCCCCACTAGTCCTGAGACCGCTGCAGATTGCATGATAGCGGCTTGAAGTGGCTTCTAGCGATCTGAAGATTTCAAGTAAAACTGACTGGGACCTTTGCCTGGGCTTTTAGGAGTTATGACTATAGGACTGCCACTCTTCCTGCTGTGGCAGGATTTCCTGCTTTTTGAACCGGCTGTGAAGAGCTTTCCTGCTTTTTAAAGCGTTTTCCTGCTGTGGCAGGATTTCCTGCTTTTTGAACCGGCTGTTTCCTGCTTTTTAAAGCGTTTTCCTGCTTTTCCGGCCAAAAAATCGCGAGTCTGTGTCTATCACTGGACCTTCCCGGGTGAGGTGCATTTTGCGCCTCATATTCTCATATTCGTCAGGGATGTTCCCGATAGCACTGCCGAAGCCTGGCCGCTGCACACACACACACACACACACACACACACACACACACACACACACACACACACACACACACACACCACTTTTCACTTCCTTCGGGCAAAGTGTTTACTTCCGCTGGCTCCCTGGAATCTGGCTTTCCTTCCATTCAGATTTTGAGGGTCAATTTTCAGGCTTTTTGTCTCAGAAAGTGGCAGCCCTGTGGGTATGATGGCAGTACAACTCAACAGTCTGTTAGTGTATATATATACATGTATGTCACAAGATAGGAGTTTAATCGTTTGTTGGTTGGTTTGTCTGTGCAGGTTCTGGGCAGGACCTATAGTGATCTTCATCGCCATTTTCGCCATGGCAAAGTGGAGTCGCCAGAAGACGGTGAACGGAGTTGAGCAGTTTGTCGGCCTCTGCGGACATCTCTTCTTTCTGGTCAGTGTCACTCCTTAGTATCTTCTCTTTTTTTTTCTTTTATTTAATTTATTGTCTGATTACCACTGTAAGGGAATGTCGGACTGCGACTGGTTTCTGTCCTTATTGCCATGTGAAAGCTTTTTTGGTTTTTTTGACACCTTTAAAAACATCTTTTGACGCCCTTAAAAACACCTTTGAAAGACATCACAGCAGTGAGTGTGCGTGTGTGCTGGAAATAGTGAATAGTTGTGATTAGTAGAGTTCTGAATGTGACACAGCCGTGTCTGCAAGCTGTGCAAGCCAACAAAAGTTTGTCTCCTACTCGGCGGTTAGCTGTGGCCGTAACACTAGCGCTGCTTGCGATATTCACAAGGGCGGTCGGTGGTCTGGTGGTTAAGACTTCGCCACAAATACGAGTGGTCAGGTTTGAGTCCCCACTCGGGGCGAAGAATTTTTCCCTCTCCTATGTGACACCATTCATTTGGGCTGATTGTGGGGAGTTCTCTCCCCCTCTGCTTTGGAAAAGTTCAGATCACAAAATTAAAAAGAGATGCAATTCTAGATTTCGAAACTTAAATTGCTGAGCTGACCCTTAGCACCATGTGATTGTAATGTGTTCCTGTCCAGGGTCACTGTGAGAGAATGTGTATGATCACGTGATTCACATGAGTATGTGTGTTAGGTTCAGCTTGCTGTGCTTTGAGCCAGTGCAAGAAATTGGATAAAGTGACAACACACTACATAATTATTATTATTATTATTATTATTGTGTTATTAACCTTTTTCTGCGTAACACAGCTGCAGTGCAGTGTACCCCTGCTGCATAGGGCTGCCGTGATGAAAACACAAAATTTTAGGTAGTCTTATTTGTTTGTTGAGCAATTTTCTTGGTGTTTGAATAGGTAAGACCCTGCTGAAGCTTACTGTAATTTCTTGCTGAGGTTACCTTGGTTACGGCGTGGCGGCAAATTCCTCCCTCGGTTATTTCGAGTTCTGGCCCCACCATGACCGGCATGGCACGGACAAGCCACATGGGAGGCTTCTACTTCACTTTCAGGCGAAGATTCATCACTTTCTTGCACAATATCAACATCTTCGGAGTCTGACTCTAGATCGCTAGCACTATCGCTATCGAGCGCAAGTTCGTGTAAAACTTTGGCGCGCTTGAGGTGTCGCTTTCGTGCCATTTGTCGTTCTAAATTCGAGCGAAAACCACCAGCGAAGACTCAAACGCAGGAAGTGGTCTCACAGGAAGGGAGACAACACCATAAACCTGGTTTTGGATGCTTTAAAGTTGGATCAGGATACGATTTGGACTGCTAGTTGTCATTACGAGTATACTCGTAGCCCGGAGCTGGTTGCTGCACTGCTGTTATGAGTATACTCGTAGCCCGTCAGGAAAGGGTTAATATATATTATATATTCTGCTGGCTCAGTGCTAGGCCAGTTTATCTGCCTGTTGCTGGGCTTCAGTCAAGTTCCTAGTTTTAAGAAGTGTGTTTGGGGCACTGTATGATGGCACGATTTTTGACTGTATGTCCTTTTGGTGGCATTTACAAAGGTGTGACAACTAAAAGTCCCTCCCATGACACGGCTACCTTGCACAGGTCAACACAAAAACATTACTGGAAGAATCTTACACGGACAATATCATATGTTTTCAGGGGATGTCACTGTGACTTATCAAAACAAACATAGTCCTGAGCTAACACTTTCGTACTTAACCGGCAGATGATGTCATATCACCTAGGGTATTTTTACAAGTATTTTCAGTATGTCTTTCTTGTCTTTCTCAGATTTTGACACGGCCATCAGCTGCAAATTCTAACTTCCCATTCCATCTACGGACGTCACAGGTATGTTTTTTTTTGTTGGCCAACTAGCTTTCGTAACACAACTTTAGAAGATGCGGAGCTTAACTGCACTCGTGCACACCCCCACACAAACATCTCAGGGTCATGTATACAGTCATAGCGTTCTAGCACATTCTGAACCTCTATTATAAAAGAACCAATCAAAAATCAGAATGTAAATCACCTCATTACTGTTTTAAAACTTGAGAAGAATCCAGAATTATCGAGTACCTGCACAACAAAAATCTAGGCGCGTTATATAACCACTTCTAATTGTAAACAACTCCTTACAAAGCGATTTGCACGAAATTTCCGGGCGACTTAGACCTTGACCCTAAATGCGTACCGCCCCCCGAGGTGAGATTAGCTACAGTCAAAACAAGGTCGCTACTTCTAGAATACTCGTGATAACAGTAGAAACTTCTGGATCACAGGAAGCAGATTTACATTACTAAAACACAATATGAATTAAACGTAACAGCTTCTCTGTCTTACTCAACCTACAGAAAAAAGAAAAGAAAAAAAAACTGCTGTTATCTTTCAGCATACACACTAAACACACACAAAAGACACAGCCACGCTTGTAACAGTGGTCAGTCCTCTATTTCCGTGCCAGCTTGTGGGAGACTCAAAGTGTGCGCGTGTCGTAAAGTCCCTGTGTTCGTATTGTGTTCTGAGGGGGAAATCCGCTACTTACAAAGCTCTAAGACTGTTTGCTAAATGACTGGATGTTCTTTTCGGCCATTGCGATCATTTTCGTGACTTTGCGGCTTCTAATAGGAGAGAACTATGACTTTCTTTGGCCCAACACATCCATACCCATACTACACATCGATACAATCAAGTTGTTAAACATACCCGCCCATCAGCGACTGTCTAATTGGCGTTCAGTCTGCAACGAAATAACATCGTCTACTCAGTACGCGTTACGCGAGCAACATAATTATACACCAGCCTGAGTCACCACAGTAGCTTCAGGGCCCGCATGTAAAAGTTGGGGTTAGGGGGTTTAGCCCTGGGTTAGAGTCTAACCTCAAACTAAACTAGCTCTATGGTTAAATTTTATGTTGTTTTTTTCTTTTAAATCAGGAAGCGGGTCCGTTCCAGCAATGTGCCTATGCTGTTATAGGAGAATTTTTGTCTTTCTTTCTTCGCTTCCTGTTTTGTTTTGTTTTGTTTTGTTTTGGTTTTTTTTTTTTTTTTTTTTGGGGGGGGGGGGGGGGTGTCTTTTTGTCCTAATCTGGGTTAGGCCCGTAGCCATGGGTTAAATAACTAAGAAGCAATAAATCTATCTTATCTTATCTTATCTTAATTTACCTCAAGTTTTACATACGGGGATGTTACATACAGTACAGATGTTATACTGTGTTGCAAGTGACTGATTCTGATGCATGGATTGAGCACATCCGATGACAAGTTGTCCACTGTACTGTTGTATGCCTGACAAACGTATGGAGGCTTTAAGTAGTACGATGTTCGCCACTACGAAAATGGTTCAGGGCTATACGACGGGATATCAGGAGATGATTTATATGTGCCTTTAATAATAATAATAATAATGAATAGTACTTGTTTAGGGCATAATCTCGCATGAAAGCAACTCATAGCACCACACACACACACACACACACACACACACACACACACACACACTGACACACACACACACGCACTGACACACACACACACACACACACACGCACTGACACACACACACACGCACACACACACACACACACACACTGGCATGCACTACCCGGCCTGATGCAGATGAACAATTGCAGTCAAAGGCACTGAAACAATGGCAGACTAGTCAAAGTGTTAACTCTTTACGACGGAGCACAATTTCTGACACACGATTTCCTATAGGCCTAACGGTCACGTTTCTCTTTTCTTTTCTGTTTTAATGAACAGCAGATTGAAATGGGAATGCCAAAAGGTTGGTGACGGCACTGACATAATACACGGTGTTATATATTCTTCTTTCTTGCTGTGCTTTCGGCATACATTTCACTCATTATTCTGCCTTCAGGTCCGCTTTTCGGACGAGGATGATGAACCAACACAGACATACGCCCTCAGCGAAGAATCACGACAACACCTGGAAAGCATTTTTGTCGTTCAGCGCAACACAGCACTTCCAAAGGGAGAGGACTCCAAGCACACGTACGCAAACGGGGGTTACAGCTCGCATCCAGAGGAGAGCAGGAACGGCAGCTCACGCCTGGGGAATGGATACAATCCTGCTTTGGATGCCACTTTCATGGTGGGGGCAGTTCACATCTCAAAACGCCCCCCAGTTCCATGTTAATACAATTTCTAAAAAATAGGTGGCACTGTTCTATTGAGGGAGCAGCTCAAATTTACCTTACCAAGGTCACACCCCTTCCCCGCACTCTGTCCTGCTTGCCTGTGTCCACTAGAATTCAATATAAGATTTCATTCCTTATGTATGTCTGTGTTACCTCCTCCTGTCCTCCATATCTAGGGGAGCCAGGCTGGTCGAATGGTAGAGCGTTGGACTTCTAATGCTCGGGTCGTGAGTTCGATCCTGGCTGGTGCCAAATATTTGTGCTGGCTTTTTCATCATTGCCCCGTCTTTGATATCACCCTATGTGGTGGAAAAGGACGTTAAACCCCCAAACACCCACCCACCCTCCATATCTGTCTTCTTTGCTTCAGCTTTACACTCCCTATAGACAACTTTGTTCTGTCGCTGACAATCAGAAACTTGGTAACCCTCAAGTCAGAACAAAGACTTCTGGTCAGCGTAGTTATTCATACCAGGGTCTGACTCGTTGAAATGATCTCCCAGCATCAATCAGATACGCAGAACAAAACCATCCTACAAGCAAAATCTGAAAACCAGCCTCCTCACTGCCCTCAACCAGTAGCTGTTGCCATATCATCGTTTTGCTGGTCGTTTGTGTGTGTGTGTGTGTGTGTGTGTGTGTGTGTGTGTGTGTGTGTGTGGTGATGCACATTATGTGTTTGTGGTTAAATGTATGTGCGGAGGCATGTTGCGTGTGTTTCTGGGTGAGTGAGTGTGTGTTGATTGTAAGGCGCCCTGAGCTCGTGCGGGAGGGAGGGTGTGCCTTGAATACCCATATTATTATTGCTATTACTATGAGACTTTGAAATATTGTAACTGGTGATTCGACAACTTACAGTCCCCTACCAGAGTAAGGGAAATTTGGGCTGCCAGAGTTCCAAATCCATGTTGGATATATTTTTTTGAACGTTCGATCACTTTCTTACCCAACAGACAATATCTAGGACAAATATCCTGTATTGTATGGTCAGCAAAATCATTTTTAGTACTGTGGTTCCTACATAATTATATGAGAGGTGGCCAGAAACGCTGGGCTGCTCCCCCCAGCCACAGTACAGTGCCACATGTGTTTTCCCCTGCATGCTATGTGTTTTCTAGTCCGTGACGCCTCTCATTTGGAATAGGATTTCTAACTTGCATGCTTGATACTGTGTGTGCATGTGAACAGAAAGGCTCTGTGAACAAGTCTGCTTGTGAATTTGACTCATAATGGTAAGGAAAAATCCCACCGAATTCCTGCCTACTGAGGAGTTGAGCCTGTGCTTCAAGATCCACAGCAGCCTGAGAATCTGAAGCGGATGCCTTAACCACTAAGCCAAACCCCCTACAACTGCAAAATCCACTCTGCAGCAAAAGTTCTAGAGTTCAAGTAGTTGCATGACAAATCTTTACTCTTTCTTTCAGACTCAGAGGAACGGACAGCTACCACCTCTGGCTACGTCGAACCATGTTCCAGACGCAGAGCCATTACCTCCCCTGCAAAATGGCAAACTTCCGCCCGTGGCTTCAGCCCCACCAGCGGAAGACTGACAGAGCAGCGCAAAACAGGCGGTTTTATCGTCTTGGAGACGCCTCGGATGTTTTTACTTTCCTCAGACAAATACGCAAATAAATAAGGAACTGCATAACTAAGAGCTGGTCACAGGCTACCATAGGCCAGTGTCTACATGAGTGGCAAGCTTTTTGGTGTCTGCCTGGTCTCATTTCTCATTGTGGCCATTGAAATCCCCAAAATGGGAGATTATCAACTGGGACGGGAGACTAGAGCCGCCAACAGTGTCAACAGCGGTGTGTTCAGTTGCCACCGTGCCACTCCAAGTGACCGGTGTGTCCGTGACTGTCCCGAGTCTTTTCATGTTCAGGGCCTGTATGTAAAAGTCGAGGTTAATTTAACCCATGGCTACGGGCCTAACCCAGTCTAGGACAAAAGAAACCCAAAAGCAAAATTAAATTTTTAAAAAAGGAAGCGAAGAAAGGAAGAAAAAAATCCTTCTACTGTATAACAGTTCATGCACCTTCCTGGCATGGACCCGCTTCCTGATTTAAAACAAAAACCAACAGAAAATTTAACCCTAGAGCTAGTTTAGTTTGAGGTTAGACTCTAACCCGGGGCTAAAAGCCCTAACCTCGATTATTACATACAGGCCCAGAGTATTTGTGCTTCAGGAAGAAAATCTCCTCAGGAGGATCTGTCTACATTGAGTGGACCCTGTGGCCTGTGAGCAGATCTTAGTTATGCATCTCTTGGTAAGGGTGAAACTAAACACGTAAGTGCCTGCTTTCCAGTTTTGAGTTTAGATTTTTGGGGTGTTTTTTTTTTGTTGTTGTTTGTTTGTTGTTGTTGTTGTCCCAGAGGGGTCTTTTTGTACATCTAGGTTGCAAAATAACTTGGAGCTGTTTTGGTGGCGTGAAGCATCCTAACTGCTAGACACACGCACAAAATTAATACAACCTCACACAGACTAGTACTGACTGAGTCAAAAGAAAAGCCACAATGCAAAGCAAAGAACACTGTCTGCTACATCTGTTCAAGTAGGCGTTGACCAGGAGAGCTTACGGTTGTTGCAGTTTTTGTTCACGCAGCCAGCATACTTCAGTACATTACATTCAGAGGTCCTCTTATGATTAAGACAGAAAAATTCATTTCAGAATCACACACTGGTACACCAGCCGCCCTGTTTTGCAAACCAAATTACTGCGAATAATTTGATATCAACTGATAACCGTAATGCAATATCAACTGATATTGTAACATAGGCAATGCAGTGTCAACTGATATTGCATTGTCAATGTGTTGAAAACGGTTGAGAGAACTGATTATTCAAATGAAATGGGTTAGGCTTATTTTTCTATTTTGCTGTACTTGTTTCGTGAAACTCAACATCACAATATCCTTTTTGGGAAATTTGGATTGCTTTCCTACAGGGTAGGTGCGACATTGTGGTGCAACACTACCCACCTACGCATAATTTTTGCTGTGATCTGGCTGTCCTTAGGAATTCCGGGGAGCCCGAGTGAATGGTAGAGCGTCGGACTCTCAATGTTTGGGTCGTGAGTTCGTATCCCGGCTGGGGCCAAATATTTGTGCTGGCTGTTTCATCGTTGCCCCGTCTTTGATATCACCCGTATGTGATGGAAAAGGACGTTAAACACACCCACCCTTACGAATTCCATTTTAAATCAGTTCAAGGCTGTGGACTGGCAAAGCCGGTTTTCCAGTCATGTGGTAGTTTGATATGGAGCATGTGTTGCTCAGTTACAAATACCACTACTACAGTGTACTACTAAGACCCTTGGCTCCAAGTGGAGTATAGGCCATCGACGACCCTTCGCCATCGCACTTTGTTCTGGGCTACTCTTCCCACTCCAGTCCAGTTGGTCCCCTGCTTATATAGCTCTGCCTCAGTGTCCCACCTCCAGCTGTTGCGAGGCCAACCTCTCTTCCTTTTCCCCTGCGGGTTCCATGTCAGGGCTTGGCGTGTAGTGCTGGATGCTGGCTTCCTGGGGGTGTGTCCAATCCCGCCCCACTTGCTCCGCAGGATCTGCTTGGCCAGTGGTTCCTGCCCGCTCGCTCCCATAGCTCTTTGTTTCGGATCTTCTCTGGCCATCGGATGTTGAAGATACGATACAAATACTACAATGTACTACTGTACATAATGCCTACTCCAAGGCTGCCACGTATCCAACCACTAGCGGCTCACAAATCTATCCGTGCCCACCAGCAGGGTTTAAAGGACCTGATTTTTTTTCCCAGTAAGGGACATCTCCTGTGCCTAAATATACACTTAAAGGTCTCCACTTACAACATTGTGTACAGTGAACATATCAGCCATCAGTGCTTTGATTAGTATCTCTCAGGGTTGTTTTTGTGTGTGAATTTACTGTTGTGACCAGCCTGCTTTCTTTTCTTTTCTTTTTTTCACATGTATGCAGACGTATATTATGTTCATTGCAAGTTTCTGAATGTACACAATCTTTTTCTTACGGTCATATGAATTAAATATTGCATAATCTTGTTATTCTGCTGTGCTCAAATGACGTAAGATCCACGAATGAATCAGGTTTTTTTACAGGCTGACTTTAGCTTGCTATGTAGAAATTTTACGCAAAGTGTCATGTGATTTTTTTTTTTTGTGCAAAATTCTTGGATGCTGCCGCTAGGTCAGTTGTCTAATAATGTGTTAGCACTGACTGCTGTGCAGAAAAGTTGGATGCCGAAGATGATTATGTGTCCATTTAGTGTAGTGGGCTAGCTAGCAGTGAGAGCTTCCACATCTAATATACCCTATAGCAAGCCGCTGATTTTTGTTCTCTTTTAAACTATACAATTGGGGGATTTTTTTTTCAATTGTAAGTGGTAATGTTGTATAAGCAGCAGTGTGTGTGTGTGTGTGTGTGTGTGTGTGTGTGTGTTGATTGAGTATGGGAATTATCATATGTGACCCGTTCTCGCAAAAGGGACCGTAAGTCGCGCTAGGCCGAACGCCGCTACAGGCGAAAAGAGTGCCGGGGGGGTCAGTATGGCCGCCTTGTGAGTAGCCAACTTCAACTGCTGATATCTCTGTCAATTGTAGTAGTACAGCTTTCATTTTTATATTGAATTAAACTGCATAACCAGTAAATTGCAGTGATATACATATCTCAAAATCAATAATTTTCGACTTATGCCATGGCTCCTTTTGTGAGAACGGGTCACATATATCTAGTAGTAGTATGTTAGACTTACCCCTTTCTACACTATCATCATATGTCCGATGCTAGCTGTCTGGTGTCCTTGCCATGACACCAAGCCACCTTCATTTGGGTGTCTTATTTGCCGCATAAAACCGCACAAAACACACAGCGGTAACCAAAGAAAACAGAAACCATTTCAAAAAGAGATCGCTCCAAGAAAATCAGGTAATGCCTAGCAATAGCGGAACAAATGAACATTTTGACTGTTACAACTATGGTTGTGGCGCAGTAGTGGGGACTGAATTCTTGTTAGGACGAGTCATAGCTCGGGCAGAGTCAGTTGACTGGGAACACTGGCTGGACTGGGGGGTTCTTTTGTTGTTGTTTTTTTTAATAAATTGTTGGCTGTATGGTGCTTAGGGTTTCAGGTGTATCACGTGACATATGTAAAGGTTTGGAATTTGATTTATTTTCGTGTGTTGTGTGTTGGTTTGGTGATTGCATGTTGCTGTAATTTGTTGTGCAGTGTTTTGGTGGGGGCTATAGGGATTCAAGGCTGTGAGATCACTTGATGAGAAACATTTATATTATGGTTCTACGTGTACAAGGTTCCTGATGTTGTGAATCTTTGTACGCATTGTGTGTGTGTGTGTGTGTGTGTGTGTGTGTGTGTGTGTGAGAGAGAGAATCAGTAGTGTATAGAAATATATATATATATATACATGTATATCTAAACATTTCAGACACTCACTTAGTTGCTCAGCAGTTGAAATACAAAGTTTCTTGTGATACTAAGTTTGTGATCTAAGTTTGTATTTCAACTGCTGAGCAACTAAGTGAGTGTCTGAAATGTTTTGCTTTACGCACATTTCTCTTTACAGATATAATATATTACATGTGTATTATTTATTGCTGTGTGATTTTATCAGGCTTTTCTGTTTTAAGTGATATACTGCTATATTGTGTTCTTTATCTGTGCCTTTATGATATATACAAATTATAATGTATTATGATAATCAGAATGTCGCCCACTTGTAAGCATTCCAATTATACTTGCGTCCAACTTTACCAATCCTAAAAAAAAAAAAATTGAAGTTTGCTGTTTTATTCAAAGCACCTGTTGTGCTTTTTATTTTATTTTTTTCTTTCTTTCATTCTAAATTTGCCGTCCAGTTTTGAGTTACTCAGGTCAACTCATCAAGTCGTTTACTTTTTACACTTGACCCACCTTGTTGTTAGGTTCTACAATTATTGCTGTTGCATCCAAAACATTTTTTTCTAATAATGTGTTGTGATAATCAGAATGTCGCCCACTCTTAAGCATTCCAGTTATCCTTGCATTCAACTTTATCAATCCTCAAAAAAATACAAAAAACATTGTGATGTTTTATTCAAAGCACCTGTTGCAGGGTTGCACATTTAAGTCGGTCCCAGGACATTGACCTTAAAAATTTAAAATGTCCTATTTTTCCCACCTCAAGTGGACATTAATTTTGTCCTATTAAAATTGTTATTGCCACTAAGTGGCCAGGACACTGTGTCCTATCACTTTGCTGTTTCCGGGACACTTTGTCCTGTAGAAGCTGTGGAAAATGTGTAACCCTGCTGTTGTGCTGTTTATTTTTTCTTTCTTTCTAAGTGGTTGTTAAGAATTTGCCGTCCAGTTATGATTTACTCAGTTCAACAGTGTCTTTTACTTTTTACATACCTTGAAGTTAGGTTCTACAATTCTGCTTATTGCATCCAACACATTTTTTTTTCTCTCTTTTTTTTTCCAGCTTGTGTTTTTGTATAATGATATATTTGTTATTTTCTACATGTTTTTTTGATACCTGTACTGTTAAAATTTTTCTGAAGGGTGTACATTTAGAGCACACCCAGGTGTTATCTATTCATTACTCACATTACATTCTTTGGCACTGCTTGTTTGTTTTTTGTTTTTTTTAAATATTATTTATTCATTCATTCACTCATTATTATTATTGTGTGTTTGTATGTGTGCTGCACATACTGGTTTAAAAAAGCTGAATCTGCAGCAGGTGCATGGTATGTTTGCAGGAAAACTTTTTGGAAAGTTTTTTGACAGTTGCTGTACTATGTCTTTTTGAAACTGTTTTTAACAGTTTGACTGCAATACAATATACTGTGTATGGACCAGGTCTTTTTCTGCTACTGTATATTCTTTAGTCTGCTGTGCTGCATCAGTAGTTGTAAGACTTAATGACATTGATAAATTTTGACAGCTACACAAAGTAGAGGTACTTCGGAGAACCGATAATTTGAAAGTTAGTGTGCAGCAACTTTCTTTCTTTTTTTTTCTTTTTTCCTTTTTTTTCTTTCCATTTTTTGTTTGTTTTTTAACCAGACAAGGGTTGGCCAAGTGTTGGAGTCTGATTAAAGGTCAATCCAAATCAGGCCCCTAATAAGTGATTTAAAGGAGCCTGAGAATAAACATCATATTAAGGTTCTAAGGAAAATGAAGCAAATTAGTGCAGCGCAGTCGTATTACTCTTTGTCAGTGTGCCAAGGTGTTCCATGTGAGAGAATTTCAATATGACCCTGCACAGCAGCTGAGACCTTAGGGGGCCAACCTGGCCCCTAATCCTTTGGAATCAAAGAGCCCAGCATATTTACAGGCCACTGATGATCAGGCAACTTCATTTGGCCACCCCTGCCGAGCAGTCGACCTCAGCTCTGTCTCAAACTACCCCCAAGAAACTGTCTTGTAGAGCGTCTGTGAAGCTGGTGTATGGCACTCCGCAAGAGCCAGTAAGTAAGAGATACTCAGTCACGGGCTGCTGTAGGTGGGCATTTGCCAGAGTGACAAGCTTTCCCATGCTTGCTGAGTCCTGTCTACCATAACAAAGTCCTGAAAATTGGGTTTAGTTGGTTGAGCATGCCTTGCAGACCAGAGGCTAAAGTCACTTGGCTATCATAAATTCCCGCTCCATGAAGGGAATGGGAAAGGTGCTGTCTACAGGCCAACCTGCCCCATTAGTGCATGACTTGCTCTTAGTTATCAGTTCCTGCACTGTGGGACAGGCTGATTCTGAACATGATCAGTTAGAATCGGATTTCTTCAGAACAATTTAAGACAGGGTTTGTGGTGAAATATGTCTAAGTGAATTTCTTGCAGATTCAGGTTAATTAGTTGAATATAAGAATTGAAATTTGGTGCTTTTAGAATGTGAGTAATTGCAGAGTATAACTCTACTGAATTTTTGGAAGGTTCAATAAACACTTCAGATGAAAAATTAAAAGTGTAAGTGTGTGTGTGTGTGTGTGTGTGTGTGTGTGCGCCGCGCGCGTGTTTCGCAAATTAATTGCAGAAAACTGATCACTACTGATCATGTGCAAGCATGGAAGTACAAGTTCACATGAACATCATCACAAGACATAACATAACAGATAAACCAGACAAAGGGTTTCAAACCTCCCAGGCAATTAGGAATATGAGAAATCATGGCATGCAAACCCCTCAAAACATACTAGACAAAGATCCTAAACAAATGTGACACAACACACCCCAAAAGCTTAGTAAGACAAAAGAGTCAGAAGACAGAAATTTCATATAACAGTGGTTTTTATTTCATCATATCTAACATTAAACTTCAGAGTAGACAAAGTGAATATGGGTACGATACGGTACAATGTATTCTAGTAGGATGTGAAAGCGGTGTAAGTCAACACACGATATTAGACCTGGTCACTCCATGACAACAGACAGACATGCTGATTGTTTTCCAACATGGCGGTGAAATGAGGTCATTCGCCAACAAGCGGCCAATGTATGCCTTCCACACATGAGTACACAGCCAATCCACATCACACTTTCAAAAGCATCACAGGGCAGTCAGGCTGCACAAGAGGGTATGATATTTCTACTGATAGCAGCTGTAATACCCAGTTAGGTGTCTCATGAATATGGACATGATGAGATCAGCCAATCAGCTCCAGTCTTACAACAAAAACCACCACTCCTGTGAAACCTTACAAAAGAGCAATGTAATAAATTACAATAACTGCTCCTGACAACACAGTGAGGTAAACCGCACAACACAGCCAATCGAGATTAGACTTTACAATCTACAATCAATATATAGGTCACACACTGCAGTCAGACTGCGTTTTCATTTACAAACTTGTACAAGAGATACTGAAGACCTCAGCAGAGAATTTTAGTAAACAGAACCAGAGCTGGCAACCCAAACCTTCAACAACCAGCATGCAGCTACAGCAACTTTCGCCAGATATTTATACATTTTCCCCTTTTTCCAAAAACTGTGAGGCTTTCATGAAAAACTTTACATCACAAACACTGCTTCGTTCATATTAAATTCATGTTAAAAAAAAAAGAAAGAAAAGACCAAAACCCCCTATCAAACATCCAAATGTGAAAACCCTTGTGATATTATATACCAAATTTGATTCACCTCAAAGGCACCTAAGCAGAAATTAAAAATCCAACTACACTCAATATTGTCTAATATCACATGCAAAATAAATAAATGAATTTTAAAAAAATGAAACAAAAATAACAAATACGATGACAATTGTACAACCTTTTCATCACAAGGTGTCTATTGGCGTTCACGAGAACATGGATTTGAGCCACTCGCGCTGGTTCTGTTTCTAGCAAAAGATATTTCCACTACAAGCGCCAGACTGAGAGTGACATGACAGAGATACAGAGAAATCCACTGCATGAAAAATGACCACTGATGAGAGTGGTGATAGCTGACGCGGCTGAAATGTGTACGGTCTTAACCAACCTGCTGCCTTGCCAAGACGTCAGCTACCAACTGGCCTTAGAAAATGGGAAAACGATTCGCAAGCAAAGTGTAATGCGGTGAAAAAAGTCAAACAGACTTCAGGACACTGTAGCTGAGGGATTTGGTCCACTGCCTGAGCCAATCAGAATTTTATGTCAACTGATGTGCAAAGTACTGATCATGTATTATTTAAGGATGATTCACTACTGCCTGAGCCAATCAGAATTTTTGTCATTTGATGTACGCAACGATCATATGATGAGCATGAATGGCCAGTCATGTAAAAAAGTGAACCGTAGTGCAGAGGAACATTTATGTGATGTTTATGACACTGCTGCTGCCAAAGCTGCGCTGAACAGTTTTGATGAAAGAAAAACCCTACACTTTTGTACAGCCTACCAGTAATGCATACCACTCTCTTGGTACCCTCAAGGCGAAAAACGACTGACTGTGCCACTGTGAAACTGAAACTGTGGATGCAAGATCTTGCACACGACTCAGAAACGCTGTAAGCATGTATTAACAACTGTGTATCAGTTATCGGCAAACTTCATTTCACAAGATGTTTGCGCATGTTTTTAGTCTGAACTGAAGTCTCTTTTCTGTAACCGTCCGTATTAGTCGTCTGGCACAAGCATACAATAAAGTATCATGTACAAAAACAAACAAAAAACAAAAACAAAAAAAACGAGGAGAAGAAGAAGAAAAATGGGGGGTTGAGTGCGAGGGGAGCTGTCTGGAGTAAAGCTTCTATCTTCATCAGAAAAAAAAAAAAAACGCAAAATTATTTAAAATCTACACTCTGGACCAACTGCCATTTTCTCTGATCAGGCCAGAAGTCATGGTACAAGAGCAGACAAAACTACCAGGTCTTAAATCTTGCAACTCGAGCTATCTTCAACGGAACGCATCAGCCTTCAATCTCACTTCAATTTCTTATGTATGCACAATGACATTAAATTCCACATAATGTGAACAAAAGTTCTTTGGTTCTCCACAGCAAAACTTCCACTGCTTGTTCATGGCACAAGTTTATGCCTGCCATTTTCATTTTCAGCAGCCCTCTGACCTCCAAGTTATACATGTAATACAGACAAACTGTGAAAGGCCATCTAGACTATACATACAGTGTACTAAACACCACATAAGCTGATAAGGATAAAGCCACTATGTTCACTGCCATGGAAAACTGCCACTTTTCAAGCTCTAGGGCTGTTTGCCACATAAAAAGTTGTTTCACTTTGCCATTGGCAATTTACTGACTTTGTGGCTTCTACTGTTCAAGAAATACAACTTTCTCTGTGCCTGCGGTCCGTTCATGAACAGAATGGGACTCAAACATCTTCTAAAAATTAAATCGCCACCGATCAGTGCCATCAGTCCACAACCACGTAACGTTGTCTGTTCAGTACGCAGTTCCTGGGTGGACGAACACGCCAACCAGTGTCACAACAATGGTTTCAGGCGCTATATTGTGGCTAAATGGCCGATTCCCATGCACAGTTGAAGCGTATCTGAATATTCTGATGCCAGTTTTCCATGTGCTGTTGGATGCCTGCCATGTATATGTACTGAGACTTTAGTAGTTTAGATTCTGCATCACCACAGCCTCTAAGCCAAACCATAAGGACAAAATAAAATAAAATAAAATAAAATGAAGCAGCAAATAACCTTGGCCAAGGAAGTACCGCCAACCCCACTTGCGTCACTACTAGGACACAAAGCCAAACCGATACTAGTCAATATATACTGCAAACATAAATAACTAGAATATAATAAATCAAAGATAAGAAGTACATAGACTCCAATAACCAACCTACGCCTAGTGCCAGAAAGTGTTTACGGAGACAACACTTGTCTACGATAAACATACATGTACAGAACAGCTTGTACACAGTGGCATTGTCCCAAAAAAAAAAAAAAAAAAAAGAGAAGGAAAAAAAACAAGACAAACAGACCAGCACACACACCAATAAGTCATCGAAGGGGAAACAAACACCTTATGTACACAATGTGCAATGAATTCAAATGGATTTCTTTTTCCATTTAACCATACTTCGTCGGAGGTTACACCAGAACGAGACTCTGTAGCACTCTCTTGCATTTTCTTTCAGGACTTCAAATTTGAAGAAGCCTAAAGCACACACAACTGGAACCCAAAAGAGAGAGTCTTCTGAAAACGCAATAAAGGGAAATAACAATTACCAGTGTTGAAGGGAGAGCAGTCCCTCTGAATGGGATGAAGTCCCTGTTACCGATAGACACACTCATGCCTTCGCACATCCTGCAAATTCTTCGACAATAAGGTTGGGAGGATGGGGGTTGGGGGGCCGGGGTTCAAAGGAAGCCGTTTTCTTCCCCAGACCAAATCACAGAACGAACAACTTCTCAGTAACTGATGTCTAAAGTAAAAACAACTTAGGCATGAAAGTACTGTTCGGTGTTTCAGAACAAATCACATAACAAACAACTTCCCAGTAACTGATGTCTCAGGTAAAAATTAACTACAGCACATAACTTATGAATGTTCTGTCGCCTACGGCGAGAAAGCATGGTAAATAAAAACATCGTTTCACTGGCTTCCGAGCATCTAGCACTAGAATAGTAGAAAAACAAACTAACCTAAACAAATTTTCATTTAACTTTTTTCCTTTTAAATCAAGTAAGGTGTCACATGACAATCATCATGGTAACAGACGACTGAGACACAAAAATTAGCTGTAACTTAGTATAAATAGAAACTGTGATCTCAACATACAACAGAAATAAAAACAAAACTATCAAGAGACTGAAGGGTTTAACAAACATAAAATCTGGAAACTCTGGCTAATAATTTAAGCTAAAACCAAAGAAGCTGGCAAAAAATCAAACAGGGCATCAAGCCTTTTTAAACAGAACAAACAAAACCTCAAAAGAAACACTACACTACCATCACAGATTCTGACCACCTCTGTGCATCATGTCGTTCAACTCCTGTCAAAGACATGAAGGTTAACGAACAGAAGTTTCAAAACAGAAACTTTATACATGTATCTCCAACAGAAAGCAGACAGAAAACATCTTGCACCAATGAGGAAAAGACGTTAAAATGAGGTTTTCTGAAGACCAACGAGAAGCAGCACCTTGAATGAAAACGCGACAAGTTAAAGTAGTTGAAATTCTCAGATCATGTGCGCGAGCAGAATAAAACTTTTGCAAGATAAAAGCAACAAAAACAAAACAAACAACACCAAAAAAAAACAAGCCAGTAACATCCAACATTGTTTGCTGTTGAAGCCAGTATGCGTACAAAACACTAACATGAATAATGAACAGTGAAAATAAAATACAGAATACTACCAATATCGCAGTAGGTTTAACTAGTTTAAAAAACCTTTCGAATACCATGTACTGTTCCATGTCAAACCAAACAATTACATGCTATCTCCATGCAAGAACGTCTATAGATAGATTTCGAAGAGACAAGAGCTTTCCTCTCACAACAGACATATATTCAAAATATTGAATCAAACCCTTCAATTTATACAAACAGCCATTTTACTCGAAGAGAATCTGTGAAAACATGATTATAAAATTACTTAGACATAAAAATAAAACTAGAATTTGATACAAATGATCATCTGTTAAACCACATTAGATTGCAAACTGCAAAATTCCCAACACATCTGAGCACATTCACCACCATTTTTGCATTGCGAAATCTATGCTGTCCCTATCACCCTCCGGCATATGATATAAATGACCGCTGTGGTCAGAACTTGTGATCCTGGTTTGACAAGATACAGCTCAATCATATGCTGAAATTTCAACAAATCCAAGACATTCCTAATTTTTCCCTGAAAAAGCCTGGAAGAGGTCGATGTAAGTTTTTCAACTTTTCTAGCTTTCTTTAATCACAGGGACCCTGCAGAGTCGTGAAACGAGAAACCGGACTTCACCCAGTCTCCTGCTCAAACTTGACGTTGAGTGAATCAATCCAATGTTTTTTCCAAGCCAAATGGTTAATGAATTTCTCCAAGACGGCATCAACAGATTGCAGTTTACCAAAACTGGCCCTCCCCATGTAGATCCTGACACGAATGGTTCCCACAGCGTCTACTTTGTTTCTCTTACTGTACATGGCAAACCAGAAGCACGCATGCCACAAAATTGTTTTGGCTATCCGACAAAATATTCAGCTCGAAGTTTTTACATGGCTGGAACCAAAAATGGTTACTGGGATCCCTACACTTTTAGTCTTTCCTGAAAAGGCATGCATGGTTTAAGTTACTGACACTAGTGACAGTACCTGATTCGAAATTTTAATGCACAAACTGGTGGTGAAAGCGTTACCGGAAATCTGCACTGTCTGTTGCTCTCAACAGGTCAAGGAGGTCTGCACAGATTGGTTAAGTTAGTTATTTGTTTACACTGCAAATTACAATCCTCGGACAAAATTTTACAAAATTTCAGATACCTGTAGTTAATACAGTCATCTGTTACCTTCAAATCAACCCTCTACAAAAATACAAGCACGGCACGGGATGGCACACCCTGACTCTCTGGTAAAAGGCATTGACTTCGTGTGAAACCTGTTGCTAAAAAATATCGCAAAATACAATCCAGTGGAACAATAAACAACTGCAAAACAAGCTCAGTTACAAACTGATTTGGTTTTTCTTTTTTTTTTGCCCAAAACAAGAAATGGTGCAAACAGATCTTTTCTTCTTCAGTGACCTTAGGTATCACCCCATGGCGTTTACCCAACAGAACAATCCGAGTCAAACAATGGTTTTGAACATAGTCACTCCAAGTGACCAAACGCACACAGTACCGTAAACACACTTCACTACAGTACAACCCAAAACAAGATGAAACACACAAAAAAAAACCATCAGTAAAAAAAAATTTGCTGCATTTTTCCCTCACTGCCAGTAGCCTATGGTGAAAAGAAATATCCGATCAGATCAAGGGGAAAACAGTGATTCAATGGATGAAAGGAGAGGTGGTAACTGAATGAAAGCAACAAATTCCTTGATGAAAGAGGGAGGGGGTTAACCCTCCTGCGACAGTCTGGCAGCACGGAATTGCCGAAGTCTCACAAGTTTATTCACTAAGAGTCGGCGCCAACATCAGACACCCTTGTTAATGGCCATTTATGTTTGGAAGATAACACCACATGCATTGGGCATTTGGGGTTTCTCAGATAGGTCATCTGCGTAGAAAAATGGTGCACACCCACTAAATTTAACAAAAGACAAACTATTCCTCTGAAACTCAAATAAGTGAAACATTTGAGTACTGACTACCATCGACAAAATACAAAAACCCACTCTGTAAGTAAAACAGAAACAAAGAAAACCACTCGTTTATGCCATACCAAGATAAGATACCACTTATTTTATTCATGAATATAAACCAAGTTTTGTGTGTTTCAAAATGATGTCAACAATAAAGATCTATTTTCACCAAGTTTCGGTCCAGCAAATTTGTCGGTAAATGTCTGTACATTCTTTTCTTTTTTCCCAAAATAGATTCTCATGAACCCGAGGACCTTATTTCATCATACAACAGAAGCCTGACACCCCAATGCTGCCTATGGCATCTACACGGCAAAGCTTGTTACATGCACTCTCAAACCATGATGTCAACTGTCATACAGAGTTTCAAGTCACATACATTTTATTTCATGCACAAAATATATCAAATAATTTTTCCTTTTTAGTGGGGTTCGAATTGGCAGCAGGGCAAGGTATAGCTGCCAATGGTGAGTGTGTAGGGAGGAAAAAGGCAGTGGTCACACACAGCAAAGTTGTACACTGAACAATTCGGGGTTGGTCCCAAGTAAAAACACACGGATGGAGATGGAAAAAATGGCGGATGGAGACATGCAGCACTGACCTTCAAACTGAGGAGATGTCCGCAAATAAATAACCAAATCAATACATATCCAAATGTATTTATAAATAAACTGAATAAATAACCTAAATTAACACAATGAACAAATTTTACATAAATAAATAAG
Organism: Batillaria attramentaria; assembly: GCA_018292915.2. Lineage (NCBI taxonomy): Eukaryota > Metazoa > Mollusca > Gastropoda > Batillariidae > Batillaria > Batillaria attramentaria. The sequence goes on along the minus strand of JACVVK020000312.1, from coordinate 399,154 downwards.
CTAGCTAAATAAACGTAAGGCAAATCACCAAGGTTTGTTGAATGAGACGACGACAACTTGCAAATAAGGCTGGTATTTCAAAAATAAGACAAACACTCGCCACCGACTGCTGTTATTCCATTTGCTCATAACTAGTTGCCATGTTGACATTGGTCAAACTAATGAAGAGAGGCCTAAGGAAAATGGACACAAAACCTGGCATGTACATATATAATGACTTTAGGGTGTAACCAAAGCTGACAAAGCCCAACTAAATATTCAATCTTCGAAGGAAGAGCCAAAGGAGGGAGCCATGGGTGGGGGCGAGAAGCATGGCAAAGTTAGCCCCGCAAGCTACACATAGATTTGTGAATATTTAATCAGGAATGTCAGAAAAGGTTGGAGAAATAATAATAAACTATACACATATTGTATGCATCCATGATGAACTCATGAAGACGTGAAGCACTGCCCTTTTCCAAGCTGCACTTCTGGTGATACAAATCAGAATTCATTAACTCTTTGACGACGGAGCGCAATTTCTGACATATAGGAAATCGTGTGTCAGAAATTGCGCTCCGTCGTCAAAGAGTTAAAGGGTGTTTTTTTTTTTCTAGAACGCCGATTTTACTCTTTTTTTTTTTCTTGGGCGCTGTCTTCTACCCTGTCACAGGTCGTAATCTACACTTTAGTTGAAAACTGAAACAAAGCACATCAATACAAATGCCCTGCTGCCAATGCGGAACAGTAACCAAGCTTTCATATTCCAGTTAAACCCATGAAAATGGTTGAAATGCCATGTCTACTTCGATTCCTTCGTGACAGACGACTGCTGTTGTTGCTGCTGCTGCTGCTGTTGACCTTTGCCATTGCGTACCCAGTGATACCGATCTGCGCTGCTTCGGCCGTTGCTGCCGCTGGAAGTTGTGCTGCCGTTGGTGTTGAGGTTGTTGTTGTGGTTGTGGCTGAATGATCCTGACTCTCCGCCCTGCTGCTGGTTGGGCTTACCTCCCCTACCACCATTGCCATTTCCCTTGCGAAAATGTCCAGCACTGCCTCCCTTGCCAGTTTTTCGAGGCGTGGTGTTGACTGCCGTGGCAGTAAAGGACGGTTGGTACTGGCTGGAGACGGGGGGAGGGTGGTGAATGTGGAACCCATTCATGAAACCGTTGTGACCGCCGTCCTCACCATTGCGATTGTACATATTTGTGTCTGGAAGAAAGCCCTCCACATACCCAAACATGTGGAGTCCGTTGCTCGGAGAACCAAACATGGGCATCCCGTACGAGTAGTGGCTGCCATTGCTGGGTGTCTGAGGCCGATGCCCGGGGGGTGGGGAGTTGCGTACTACGCGGATATGCTGCTGGCGGGAGTACTGGGCCTTGGCGGTGTCTAAGAGGTCACGGATGTCGAGGGAGCTGACTTTGTTGTCCAAGTTTCCACTGCGACATGTCAACACGGTACAGTACGTGGCCTTCAGGTCTCCAAATCTGCAAGTGCAATTCAGCTCAGTCAATGTCATTATCTCCAAAAGACTGCCCAGTTTACTTGCCTTGCTGCAGCCACAAGCAATGCGACCAATACATATATGGGCATGGCTCAGAAATGGTGTTGAAAAGTTGTGACACACTAAGGCAAAATAGAAAATCATAATTTACACACTGGACTTGGGGCACACCATCTTCAAACAAAAACACATCATCTGAACCATTTTTTGCGTCATTCACTCATTTATTACTTGTGTAATATGACGCCAACCACTATCACTGTGTACATAACATCACAACATCACAGGAACTTCTTGCTCCCATTCACTGGAAAGAGATACAAAGAAATTCATTTAAATTGCACCCTGTTATAAAGAAAAACCAGTTGTGTTAACTGAAATAGTTACACTGTTCTTGGACTTCAAAGAAGCGAGATATTTTAAGAAGCAGAAAATGTACGTAACTTCACAACATTTTTCAACTCTGAAGATCTACGACTGTCATAAGTACTTCAAATTTCATCCAAAACACACAATATTCATATAAAGCTAATCAGTAGGCTTTCAGCTTTTTTTCTTATTAAGAGAAACAGCGGGCAAAACAGAAACTATGACATTAGAGCTGATACGACACTGGGACCACATTCTAGAAATGAAAAACCCCTTTTGGCACATAGTGAGTGTACATAATGCACTTTGTTTACATGAAGCAGTTTTAAAATGTCTAGGTGTAAGTATTTACATCACTGCTGACCATGAAAGAGGTTTTGGTATTGATACATTTGCCTAAAATAACTAAAGGGGAACTTCAGTACATAACTTCACAACGTCACAAGGCTAAAATTTGTTTACAAACTTATTAAGAGATTAACAATGACCTTTAAAAACCAAATCAGCAGACTATCTACAAAGCAGGTATCCACTGTTGCCACTATTGCCCCCAGAAAACATAAAACAATGGGGGAAAAATATGGAATGTTACCGTAGTACATAACTTCACAACAATGAGATGTCTCTCTCCTGTTTTCACAAATAAAACAAACCTTTCTTAGCAGTAGTTGAGCATCACAGGTGGTAAAAGTGAGTGAACATTACACCCCTGCAGTTGAAGCCCTTTAAGAATATGAATCGCCCCCAATTTCAGCCAGTACAAGAAAAAACAGTCTCAAGGAGGGGAAATGTACATAACTTCACAACGTGACATGGCCAGCTTTTTTAGAATGTGTGCTCCATTAAGACCATTCTCTGACTAAAAAAGTAAAGCATTTATACTACATCACCATTTTTATTGTATGGAACTTTTATTTTACTTCTGAAGTAAATCCTCCTAAGACATGTTGACAAGCTGGTAAATGTTGTACATAACTTCACAACATTTTTCAACTCTAAAGATCTGCGACTGTCTTAAGTACTTCAAATTTCACCCAAAACGCACTATATTCATATAAAGCTACTCAGTAGGCTTTCAGCTTTTTTTCTTATTAAGAGAAACAGTGGGCAAAACAGAAACTATGACATTAGAGCTGATAAGATACTGGGAACATATTCTAGGAGTGAAAAACCCCATTTGGCACGTAGGAAGTGTACATAGTGCACTTTTCTTCTTCTTTTTTTTTTTTTTTACACGAAGCAGTTTTATAATGCCTGAGTGTAAGTATTTACATCACTGCTGACCATGAAAGAGCATGTTCATGTGTTTATTTTGTGGTCTGGGAGAGGAAACTATTGTTCACCTATTCTGGGACTGTCCATATTATGTGCAGATGTTTATTTATGACTACAATTCGAGTGCATTCATTGTGATAGTTTTGCTTTTACAGCCACTCTGCTTATCCTTGGAACAGAACTATGTAAAAACAGATAAAGTTATAGATTTGTTGATTTTATTAAGCAAGTTTCATATAGATCTATAACAGCAAGCTACAGAATACTGTTCCAAATGCCACAACTTTTAAGAAGATATTCAAACACAGACACATAGGTGAAAAACTGCATGTAGTTTTCAGGTAACTAGTCTAAACCTGCCTGGCTACCACAGAGGTCAATGGGGCTGTTAATGGCTCAGCGGAAAACGTCTTCAGACCTAACTGAAAGTAAATGCAAGTTTGCGCCCTGGCATGAGTTTAGGGGCAGCAACAGTTCCTTGTATCTGCTCGGTGGGATGCCAGGCCACATCCGCCCACGTGTATACATCCCCCTTTCTTTGCATGTAGTGAAGCTTCACCTCAGAACCATCATGCAACACTTCCAGCACCTGGACACAGGAGACATCACCTTATAAGATTTCTGACATGGAGAGACCAGCGTCAGCTAAAGCCAAGAAAAACTAAAATAAACAGGATCATGTAAAAACTTGTCTTGACATCTCATGACTTTTGCAACAATGGTTAAAGATATTTGTATGCCGTGCGTTGGAGACACAAACCTATGCGTAGTAGACGGCTTCTCCCTTCTTTCGGTTGCTTGAAAAAACAGCTTCCACAAAGTCGTCGACTTCTGGCACTCTGCAGATCGACAGTCATAAAGTTAATGACATTATTTCTACATTGCAGATAAATTCATGTTATGATAAATCAGACATCAAACACCATCCTTCATCTGTTTGAAAGAGACATTTTTCCAATAACAGTTATGAACATCCTTTATTATTTGTTCAACTTCATGTAGCACATTTTAAAGAATGACTGTCCTGTAGGTCCTCTAAGAAGCAAAGAGCTGTTACCTTCGTTCAATGAACCCCATGTTATGCAACCGCTGACCTAATGCCTTACAACAGCTGTGTTTATTGTATGTAACTGAACTGTTCATAACATCACGACACACTGCACTTGCATCTTTTCACATTTTGTCAATTTTAAACAATAGACCTGCATAAACCTCTTTAATCTACTCTCACAGAACTCCAACAGTTGAAGTTACCTGCACCCAATTATGTTTCTTCAAAATTGTCATCTTACTGCAGGTCAGCACACTCGTGAGAGATGTACATAACTTCACACAAACAATGGCAGACCATGGATCATACATTGTTGTGAAGTTATGAACTAACAAAGACCTATTTTGTGCAAAACCACACAGAAATGCATGTATGAATAGAAGAGGGGAAGTATGAATCATGACTGAACCATCATTCTCATAACCTAAATCTACAGTATGACCATCAGGGGAAAATATTTGCTATCAGTCCATAACCTCACACCAAAGGATTGTTGTGAAGTTACAAACAGCAGAATGGCACCGAAAAGTCTGTTAAAATGACTAGGACAAGAACCTAATGCTTCACACAGGATGTGAATGTGAAATTATGCAACCGCTGACCTAATGCCGTACAACAGCAGCGTTTACTGTATGTAACTGAACTGTTCATAACATCACAACACACTGCACTTGCATCTTTTCACATTTTGTCAAATTTAAACAACAGACCTGCATAAACCTCTTTAATCTACTCTCACAGAACTCCAACAGTTGAAGTTACCTGCACCCAGTTCTGTTTCTTCAAAATTGTCCATTTACTGCAGGTCAGCACACTCATGAGAGACGTACATAACTTCACACAAACAATGGCAGACCATGGATCATACATTATTGTGAAGTTATGAACTAACAAAGACCTATTTTGTGCAAAACCACACAAAAATGCATGTATGATTAGAAGAGGGGAAGTATGAATCATGACTGAAGCATCATCCTCATAACCTAAATCTACAATATGACCCTGAGTAAAAACATTTGCTGTCAGTTCATAACCTCACTCCAAAAGCTTTGTTGTGAAGTGATCAACATTTACTTCTCTAAAAATAACCCACAGACTTGATGTAGAGAACCCCAACTGCTTCAAAAAACCCCTGCTTATCACTAAACTCAATAAAGCACACCCAATTCACCAGCAAAGAATCATTTCAATGAAAAGTGTTGTTCATAACATCACAACACAACTTTGTTTAAGTTTGTGTTGTGATGTTACGTGCTAAGGACTGACATGTTAAAAACAGTAATTAATTCTTTAAACAGTTTCTCCTCTTCAAAACTGTCCAAAACTGCAGCAGTCATGCTCTCACATAAAGGCATTTCACGTGTAGAAACGTAGTTGATAGTTTGATGCGACGTTCATAACATCACAACGCTGATGATGAGGCGTTAGCCACAGATTTGTAGTGAAGTTACAAACTTTGACCATTACAGCCGATATATTCTTGACCACGCACAATAATAGTGAACACAATCGGACATGATCCCTTGCAACTATTAATGAGTGAGACGTGAACAAATTCATGTCTTTCACAATTCTGGGCTATTTCTCTACCTGTAAACATGAAAGCCTGAAAACGAGTACAACTCTTTGTTGTGAGATAACGGACACCATTATTGGAGTCTAAATTTTGCAATCACCTAAATGGAATTCCGTAAAATTCAAGCGATTTGACTTCAAACGTAATTATTTCGCAAGCCCGCCGCCCTAGATTCTGTAATTTTTCACAGAACTGTTAATGCGCTGTGTACGTTATCTTGACTACAAAAACATCTCAGACAGTCCAATAAAATGTTTTTTTCTTGTAGATACGCACTGTGAAAACTGTGGAAACACGGAGTGATGTCTCGGCGAAACATTTTTCCAAAGATTGCTTTCGTCGTGATCAGTGAACTACATTGCACAGAAGCTATAATCGAAGAAACATGAGGTCAAAAACGCTGTTGCGAAGTACGTAACAAGCAGATCAGGACTGACAACAAAAACTTACCTTCATTTTCTTCGTTGTTCTTCGACATTCTGTTTCCCGATTCCACACAAAGACAAATCTGGCCAGAATGAATCGCACATGGTGCTGCGAGCGAAACGAAAGTCAGCCGATTCGCGCCACTGCGCAAGTAAAAAAGTAGTACGTAACACGCCGTTCACAACGAAACTCGGAGCGCGACCGATATCGCATATTTTCGACGGTATGAGTATCTGACGAATGCTATCGCTTTATGGTTAAAAACTGGCGTGAATTTAATAAAAAATGCACAACTTTTTGTTGTTGTTGTGTTTATTATTTCCGGCCGGTAACGATTATTCCGCCGCGGCTATTTTTTACAGCAATGGCTTACGTACATTCCTGGTCACGAAAATCCAACGTGGCTCGCATAGTAAGCGGTAAATTTCAAAATGAAAGTTTTGGAACCGACTACGGACCACTTCCAAGTTTACTGTACTGGATTATCAAGCGGTGGGCACTTTCTTTTTGAAGTTATTCTTGATCACTGTGAAGGACCAAAAACCGTGTCACAAAAATCGCGCTCAGCGGCGGCGCCGAAAATGCGGGAAAAGTGCAATTGCACCGAATTATTTACAATATTCCGACGAGAAAAGTTTAGGAGCCAGAGTTTCATATATCTGCTAAACACTGGTGCCCTTACATTAAAAAAATTACCATTCTAAGGTATTTTTATTTCCACTCAAAGTCTGCTAGTGCAACGATCGGGCGTTCTACGCCATTTCTGAGCCATGCCCATATGCTGAAGCGTTACCCCAGCGATCGTCAAATGTGTCAGGACCATGGTAGCCATTCGGGCTACCGCCCTGAACAAAACTGGTAGCCCGAAAAAAAAATTCTGGAAGCCGGAGTGGCTGCTAGGTTCTGATTCATCTCAGAATTCCTGCTCGCCATTCGGGCTACCACTTCCGGAGCTTTCACTCGCCCGACGGTAAATTTGGTAGCGAAAGCGAGCGGGCGAGCGCATTTGACGATCGCTGTTACCCCTTTCCCGACCAACCCTTTTCACCACGCTCTATACTTGCAACAGGATTACTCCTGAACTGCTATCTAACCCTTTGTTTTCCCCAACAACAAAATTACCGAAAGAATGATGTTGGGAAGAACACACATAACCACACAACAAACACATACAGTGCTTGTATGTGCGATCAGACAGTGCCTGTGTAAAGGGAAGCACCAGTAATAATCAGGAGTTGTTCTACACACGACTGGTCGAAACTGATGTGAAAAAAAAAAAAAAATATCAAAATCTGCGACAAATGGCATTTCTTACCACCCCCCCCCCCCCAAAACACAAAAAAAGAGGGTTTCTTCTGTAGCACAGTGTAGAAACTAGAATCCCAGGGGTAACCAGAAAAACAGCATACCAACAATTTTGAAGTCAATCAACGGTATTGTGGTGTGACTACACTTATAGTGCAAAACGATGTGCACTGTAGACAAGTTACAGTTTATGCTGCACTATTCTCAAAATAAATCTGTGTAAACATGCCATACCATTTTATTTTTTATTATACACACAGGTCAAGGCTCACCTGCAACACACTTCCTGCGGATCAACCCACAGCGTCAACTCTACAGGGATGTACAGGGTATCTTGGTTCAACCCACTGGCAAGAGCCGCCCTTTCCAGCACAGGGTCCAACGGTTCGGCCGGATGGATGCGGATGCTGCGATAACCTTGACCTTTCGAGGGCTTATCTGTGTGCCAGTGCCCCTGGAATCTCTTCTCTAAAATTTTCGACAGGCTGGAGGTGAACTCGTGCACTTTATCTTGCGATGTAACTCCGGCACCATCGGCTTCCCCCACTACCCGTCCGATGAAAAGAACTGCTGCTGCTATTTCGTCCCGCATGATAGAGATGAACCTGTTTCAGGCTGACGCGCATTCCAACGATACTGTGAGCTCTACACTGACAGGAACACCAGCAAATGTGTGTTTGCTGGAACGCTCTGGTCCTAAATGTTCCGTTTACTCAATTTCACAGAATGACGATGGGGGCTGCTCCAAAACTGAAATCAGAATGTACTAAGAAAACAGTTACTGCTACAGTAGTTTCAAGCTTTGGCTGACAATGTCTCTCTCTCTCTCTCACCCTCTCCCGATGGGACCCACACCTTCCAAAGGTTCTGAGGGCTTCCGCTGGGCCCCTGCAAAACAGCAGAGAGAGAAAAAAAAAGATTAAAGGTAAACTTTCATTTAAAATATTGCACTACAGTAGGCTGTAGCACACTGAAAGGTACAACTACAAGTGCTAGTTACATTTATTACTTAATACTAGTGTCATGGTATACTGACAAGCTGTGTGAATAATATGAAATAACTACAATGGTACTCAGTACCAATGGTAGCAAGTGCTACTACAGGATCAGTACAACTACATACATACTGTTTGTAACAAGCAGTACCAGCGGGCAGCCCCCCCCCCCCCCATCGTAAATCTGAGCCTACAGATAATTATTCAGGGGGTGATCTGTGTACACATGGATACATACATGTACAATATGTTTCTAGTCTGTCTGTGTTCCACACATGCTCATCCTGCAATAAGGTTACTCAAGCGGGTAGTAGCAGTGCTAAACTCAATTAAACAACAATAAAACACAATACCTGCATTCAGTAATCTGCCCCCCCCACCCCCCTTTTTTTTAACCTGCAGTCACATGTGCTGCACAGGTTTTGAATAAGGGTCAGTGGTCATTGCTCAACCTACTACATGTATGTATACACTCTCAGAAAATGTGTACGCGTCACTACACAAAGTCTCACAAAATCCTCCCATGATCTTTGGACATTTAGTAGAGACAAAGAAAAGTAGTGCTAGTAGTCTGGCACTGCAGTGCTCTGCAGGACTTAAATTTGGAATACAGCCTTTGGAATTGCAAAATGTGTTACAAATGCGCACACATCTAGACCCTAAGTCTCGCCAAATTGCTGAACGTTTAGTGACATCTTGCATGCGGAAGCGAAAGTGTGGAAACTTGGCACTCGTAAGGGCTGTATTGGAGATGAATATTGTTGTCGAACCTGCCAAGGCGGTCACCTGTATAAGCCAAACCACCGTCTAACCTGGTCACCCCAGAGGATCCCCTGACACACTAGCTGTTGACATGACACCCTGGATAACCCGGTCACCCTGTCTAAGGTGGTCAGTTTGACCCAGTCCCTTGGGTGACCGCCTTACACAGGTTTGACTGTAGTAACAACATGCAATGTTTTGATTATGATTATCCAACAAAATATGCCACGGAAGTGACGACTGACGTTGACAGCAAATTGCAGGTCATTAGAAAAGCAGATGAATACAGTCTGTGCCTGGAGGCATTATATCTCCCCCAACCCTCTCGAATTGTTTTGATCGCACGCGTGCTGACCACCAAACCGACGCTATAGGTCTGACCCAGTGAACTGGATGACCCAAAATGGAGGACCTTTGTTTGGGAAGATGGCTCTGACAGCTACTACGAGTGATCCAAACGCCTAGAACATTACAACTGCAAACCATCTTCACACAGTTACGATCAGAAATACCAGTTTTAAACGACAAAACTATGGATTTGCTCAACACAAACCTCTACAGTGGGATACAGCGTGAAATTGCGCAGTGTACCAAAATAACTTTTTCCGGTCATATCCGGTGTCTATTGCCGCCGAAACTATTTCACGTGGGCTTCATAACCGCATTATAATCATACTATGGACGATCTAGGTGCTTATCGTACCTGTTATTTTGCGTTGATTTCAAACAATTGCTAAAAAAACACGAAATTTAGCATTTGAATGGGCCTACCTTCCACACCGTCAGCCTTTCCCTCGCCAAGAATGTTTTCCTCTGCACACTCTGACCAATCAAAATCCCCGAATTCCGTAAAGCGCCATCTGCCAATACGGAAGTGAGATCATGACAAGGAATGACTGGTTCTTGACCTTGTGCCATAAAAACACCGTGAAGTCACTTATTTGTCTTGGTCTGCAGAAAGGGTTTAGGTCATAATGACTAACATTGAAACACATGGAATAACTAAGCACCTTACGTGTGTTTGACTGAGTGTCGTTGCTGAATAACGATGTACTTCACGACAATGCAAACGAAGGGCAACAACCACGCAAGAACATTCTGGAACAAAAACAGGTCACAAGATGGGTTTCCCCCCCTGTTTACCAGAGCCATCCTTGTCGGGGCAATATTGTTTCTGCATCAGTGCAGATTGTAAGGCGATCATTCCTGTGTATTTGTTTTAAACGGAAGGCAAAGACTTATTATCTGTTGTAAACAAACATCTGAAAATGTGTTGTAAAGTCGCACTGGAGAGGATTCTATGACGAAAACAACTTGACTAAGTGTTGTTTGTTTGAGTTGTTTTTATGTTGTTTCCATAGTAATGGAAACAACATAATAGGACGGGCTAAAATTTCCACGTTCATAGGCAAGCATCTGTGGTACAAACGCACGTCACTGCCGATCTCCCGCAGAGACGATTATGCAAGTGTAACTCTGACAATGACGTAAGAAAACCTGCGTCATCGATGCTGGCATGTATGCTGTTCCGAACGCGCTTCCCCTCCTCACTGAGTGCCGTCTGTGTGGATGTGTGTGTGTGTGTGTGTGTGTGTGTGTGTGTGTGTGTGTGTGTGTGTGTGTGTGTGTGTGAATTGTGTCCGGGCACGTTTCTTCGAAGATACTTAACCGAATGGCTTCAAATTTGGGGTATCCAAATTTATCAAAATGTTACATTAGACGATTCAAGCGTGTGATGATTGCTTAAGTGATTTGGGAGTTATCGCCCTTTTGAGACAAGTTGGTTGTCTTTCGTTTACAGGCGTAATATTTATTTAAATCACTCAATTTTTTGGCAGTAGATAGCTTGAATACGGACTCTGAACTGATTTACTACTAGAAAATGGTTGCTCTTATAGTTTTCATGTAAACCGAGCCTGAGTTGACATTGCATGTGAACCCAGTTCAGATGCCTATTTCTCCGAAAATACTGAACCGATCGATTTCAAATTTGGGGTTTCTAAATGAATCAAGATTGTTGAATAGAAGGCCCGATCCAGGTACGGTTGCACACATGATTTGCGAGTTATCGCCCTTTTCAAAAAAAAGTGGCTTTCTGGCGTTTAAAGGCGTAATATTTACCTAAACCACTCCATTTTTGGGACATAGATAGCATGAATACGGACTCTCAACTGAGTGAATTTTGGAGGTTGTCGCTTTTATACTTTTGGCGTAAGCCGTACCTGATGAAAGTGCTGGTGAACACACTTTAGATCTCAAAATCGCTCCTACTATACATAGATAATGAGCCTGGGGTGCCATAAAAAATATACAAAAAAATTAGAAAAATTCACCGCAGCCGTTGTCGTCAGTTTACTCGAAAATTTGTACTCGAAGCACATTTCCTTTACACAAGCCACACGCCTCACAAACATCGCAGAAAAGGCACACGCGCACTGACGCAAAACTGTATCAGCGTCAGTTTGCCGACGTCATGTTTGATTGACGTGGGGGTGTGTCGTCACTTTTCGGAAGTTCTCTATTTGTAGACGGGGAAAGCGGGAGTTTCATTGATGTAGTGAGCTTTGTTTTTCCCACTGACTCTCACTCAATAGCATAGTAGAATGAGAGAACACCTCATAGGTCTCAATGGAGCACATGCACAAACGCTGCTCGCGCAAGTCTGCGTGCGTGCGTGCGTGCGTGCGTGTGCGCGCGCGCGCGCGCGTATGTCTGTGTGTGTCTGTGTGCGCGCGCGCGCAGCAGACATAACACATAGTGAAAAAACGTTCGCCGCGCAGACTTGTCTGTTAAACACATTGAGCCGGTATAAATTCGATCTTTACACTGCGCAGCAGCAACACTTCAATTTTCATGGGGCTGCTTTCATTGCAAGAATTGTATCCGAGTCAAAGTTATTACGTCAAATGTATTATGCGTCATCCCAATGAGGAAAACGTCATAGATTTCAAAGAAAACAACTTGACGTCTCTCTTCCAAAACCAAGATTGGTCTGACAAGCCCGGTCAGTTGTTTCCATTCAGAGAGAGAGAGAGAGAGAGTGTGTGTGTGTGTGTGTGTGTGTGTGTGTGTGTGTGTGTGTGTGTGTGTGTGTGTGTGTGTGTGTGTGTGTGTGTCCTCCCGAATACATGGCATTACAAAAGAACGACCGTGACGACAGCAGGTGATTAAATGGAAACAACATATTGCGCTGGTCAGTGGCCATCTTGTTTGTTGTTGTTTAGGGAGGGGGAGGGGTAGGTGACTTATTGTTTCCTTGTTGTGTATTCATTATTTGTTTGTTTAGGGGCTTTTGGTGGTTGTTTGTTGTTGTTGTTCATTGTTGTTTGAGGGGTACATTTTGTTGTGTTTGAAGTTATATATCTTTTTCTACTAAGGAGACTATTGCGTCAGTGTGTCTCTCTCTCCCCCCCCCCCCCCCCCCCCCGGAAATGGAAATCAAATAATCGTAAAAGCCGTTTTTATCTGTGGCGACAAAAAGTTATTTTCATGTTCTTCGGATTTTTTCATGAACGGTCAACGCCGGGCATGCCGGCCACACTGACATCTCCGAACTGATACGATGTCAGCCTGTGTGTGTGTGTGTGTGTGTGTGTGTGTGTGTGTGTGTGTCAGTGTGTGTGTGTGTGTGTGTGTGTGTGACTGAGTGCCAGTGCGTGCGTGCGTGCGTGCGTGTATGCAGTTGTGTGCGAGTGTGCGCCGGCAGGTGTGTTCATAAATCGCGGTTAAACACAGTCTCGTGCACCTGTACGTAAACTGAGTGAGAGGCTCTTCAAGTTGACCAAGGTCACAAGACTAAGGTCATTGTTTTGCGTGTTCAGTTTAGCGACAACAATCAGTGGTCAAAAATGCGGTCCGCTGTTCGGGACAAAATTCCTCAGTCAGTCTGGGTGTAGCCTTGGCCGGACCCGGCGGCCGGTAGGCAAGCGACCGAGATGACCCAAGGAATAGGCATAGGTAACTGGATAACAGTTCTCCGACAATTATCTACTCAGTGAAACACTGCGCCTCTCTGCCGTCCCTCCTCCCTCCCCCCCCCCTCCACTCTCTCTCTCTCTCTGTTTCGCCGGGAGGGGGAGGGAAGGGGATGGGGGTTGGACGGACACAAATAGAAAGTAGGACTGTGACGGGGGTGGGGTGTGAGGGTAGGGTGGGGGTTTCATTCGGGTACAGAGGAGGAGTCTCGTTGGGGTGTCTTGCAGTGCTGCTCAGTATGACCTTTTCTACCCTGCGGTAAGCACTGCCAGAGACGATCCTCGTGATTGGCTCTCAGACAACACGCCCCATAAAGCCCCGCCTAACGATTGGCTGCTGTTAGAACACACCCCCATGAACACTGCGACTCTCGGACTTCAGTACTTTCATGGCGATTTCGCTGTAATCTCAACAAGTTTGACAGTTTTCAGTCTGACAACTATCAGTGCCGGACACCGGATTGTCTTGTGGCATCCCATGATACGGCCACAGACAAAATGTCTTCTTTTGTGGCTTGAATAGTTTACTAAGTTTATCTTCAAACCAAACTGCCAAGCTGCATGTTAGCGTGAGAATTTCTTGCGTTTCAAAAGGTTTCAGTGGTTTCTAATTTGCGACAGACTTTGTTTCTGTTTTTCCGGTCAAAAAAAAAAAAAAAACTCAACCGGAGATTGAACAAAGAGAACAAGATCAGCGCCAAAATAAATACCTGAAAATCACAGAAAGAGATAGAAAGAAAAAAGAAGAAACAAAGAATACAACACAGGAAGGAAGGAAGAACGCAGAAAAAAAAAGAACAAAATGGCGGCCCGCAGGGCCCTGAAATTTGGTGTCACAATATTCGTTCTACAACTCCTCTTCATTCTTTTGTTCGCGTTCTTGGCTGAGTATGACGACAGTGCAAAACCGGATACCAATGGATCATATTCAAACCAATCATCTTCAGACATCCCACTGGTCTATCCAAGTAAGTCTGAAAAATCGTTCAATAAATGTATAACAAATTAGAGCGGCACTTGGAAGGGTGAGCAACTCCCCTCGTGCCAAAAACGTGTTATACGCAGATGCTGCCACTATTGCTCTGTTGGTACAGTTCGCCCGTTTGGGGGTGCAAATGTATACCAGTCAACTCCGTCGATATTTCGCATAAAGTAAAGTCGTAGAACGAAGTCAGCGGCCACATGACTTCACCTCGCCAGACCGGCCCGGAGTACATTTTCACCCCCTCCCGGTCCGCGTTGCGGGGGTACAGTCGCCCCGATTAGTGAACGACTGGAGTTTATTTGCCCCTCCTGCGCATGACAGGTATACTATTTGCACCCCCAAACGGGCGAACTATACCAGCTGAGCGTCACTACTGAGTCAGTGGTCCTCCCAATGCATGTTTTATGGATTTATAAACTTGCCATGAATGCCACCAGCGACCACGTGCGAGTTGCACAGAGACGACCACTCGCCCGGAGCTTTAGAGTCAATTTTATACAAAAGCGACACTTCACTTGTAAGTGAAGCGGGCGACAGGCGGCTATTTTGGCTCAGGTTTTGGCTTATATCTCAGCAACGACAATCCAAATAATTATGGTTCACATTTTGCACACGTCAAAATACATGTAGTATTATGCTCTTTTCACGGTTATATAGCCTAGGTCGGGGAAAAATTTTTTTTTTTTAATCCAGCACCTCCACCGAGTCTTTCAGGAGCCACCTGAAGACCCATCTTTTCTCAAAGTTCTGATGCGGACTCATGGTGGTTTGCAATCCACAGTGAACTGAATTTCGGGCAGGCCGTGGAAGTCATATGAGGTCCACGGCAACATTACAAGTTTACAGGGCCCGAATGTAAAGTCGAGGTTGATTTAACCCACGCCTACGGGCCTAACCCAGACTAGGACAAAAGAAACAAATAAAAAATAAATAAATAAATAAATAAATAAAATAAAAAATTATATAAAAAAGGAAGTAAAGAAAAGAAGAAATAAATCCTTCTATAACGGCTTAGGCATCTTGCTGGAATGGACCCGCTTCCTGATTTAAAACAAAAAAGCAACAGAAAATTTAACCCTAGAGCTAGTTTAGTTCGAGGTTAGACTCTAACCCGGGGCTAAAATCCCTAACCTCGACTTCTACATGCGGAGCCAGAGCACTAAGATAGACTTCGGGAAGACCACACATCCACCAGCTAGTGGCAGCGTCTGTGCCGGAGAGAGAGAGAGAGAGAGAGAGAGAGAGAGAGAGAGTTGATTATCCCCGAGCAGTGTGCGTGCGGTGCAAGTACACGTATACAAAAGAATGGAAATGTGTGTTTGTTGGCTGGGAGTAGTGGTGGGCAGTTAATAGACGACTCCACTCAGCAAGTTCCGAGGCCAAAGGCCCAGCCCTTTTATTTTGCCCTGTATCTGCAAAACACAGTACGTCCATGACGTCATTTATGGTAAAACGAAAGATTTCAAGATGAAAGAGATTGACGTAATGGTCTTTTTCCTCAAATGACGTCAATGGACTTACTGCTGTCTTTCCATGTTACCATAATATACAACTACACGTGCTTCCCTCGTTGTAAAGTGGCAAAAAGTTTGCCAGACCATGCCTTGTTGCCATTATGCCGCGGGACGCGATTGGCTGAATTTTGGGGTCTCGGCCCTTTTTGATATACAGGAGTGGAGTCGAACATTACCCCCCCCCCCCCCCCCCCCAAAAAAAAAAAAAAAAAAAAAACAACCCTCGGGTGTTTAGGGCAAACCATTCGAAAAATCCCATAATGCGGCTGTGGACAACAACAAAACAAAACAAAACTGTCACAAGCACGGAGTTATACTTTCTGCGCATAACGTTGAAGTCTGTGACCCTGAAATCGTACACTGGCACTCGACTCAATACCCGGGGTGCTTGATACACCTGTGCGACAGGAGACACCACCTGAAAGCTTGCCTCAGTTTACGACGGGTTTAGCTAACCTGGCGTCCCTTCAGACTGGGCGGTTATTAACTGCTGCTGTCAGAAGCGGACTTGGGATGGCCTCTGACAGGTTCCCGATACGCTTGAGAGAATCTGTGGGTATAGATGATAGCGCGTTTAACATTTCACTGTTCGCGTGCTGTAGACTGTGAAAGTAGATCTTTTCGCTGTGTTTGCTGCTTCTCTACACCCCCCCCCCCTCCCTCCTGCTCCCCCCCCCCTGAACGAATGAACTTAACTTTACAACGTAAGTGATGTGACACGAATGAATTGCCGGTTTGCAAACAGCCTTTGCTTACAACTAAACTTAAAATTCAGAAAATATTAATACACAATGTCACACACACACACACACACACACACACACACACACACACACACACACACACACACACACAGCATCGCGACATCCCCACCCACCTGTCTTATTGAGTTTTGCCAAAGAGGAATTCCGGAGGACCCGTAAGGAAAACCACAGTAAGCAGCCCGGAAGCCGGGGGGGGGGGGGTATAATGTACATGTATACCATATATCATACCATATATACTTCATTCCTCTGTCTTTGATTGAAAATCAACCCCATATAATTGATAATCCACCGTACTTGGGTAAACACCCCCACCCCCACCCCCACCCCCGCCCCTTTTTTTTTAATTTGAAAATTCAATTTATTTTATTGAAAATTCACTCCATATAATTGAAAATCTACCTTACTGGAGGGACATATTTACGTTTCCTAGACGCCCACGCTTTCCTGACGTTTATGTGTCTATGACGTCACAGTGTTCCAGGATGTGCACGTGATGATGTTCATCGGTTTTGGCTTTCTGATGACCTTCCTGAAGCTGTACGGATACAGCGCTGTGGGAATCAACATGCTGATCGCAGCCTTCGTCCTGCAAGTCGCTCTCATCGTTCGCGGGTTCATCTACGCTGATCTGATTGGCGGGGACAGGTTCCCGATAAACATTGGCGAGTACGTGAAGTTGGGGCTTGTTGTTGTTGTTGTTGTTAGTGTTTTCAGCTTAGATAGTAGTGTAGTCAGGTTAGATAACGCATACTGGGGCGTTGTTCATTTCTGACATAACCTGAACGGTAAAAAAACTGCCACCAAATTTGGAAACATCAGAATACCGTTGCAAAAGGCACACTCAAAACACTTGGTGGAGAACTGACAGGAAGGGGGGGGGGGGTGTATGTGTGTGCGTGTGTCGGGGGGGGGGGGAGCGCTGGGGGGGGGGGGGGGGGTAAAGGAAAGGTTGAATTTTGACAGAAATGATAGAATTTCACAACTTACCCACGAGGTGGTAAAGCATAGAGAAACGAAAAAATAAAAGTTTAAAACAAGTTCACTTGTGAAATGGGGTTTAGGGGAGGAGAGGGGTTCAAGATGTACAAAAGGACTCAACTGACATTGAATGAAATTAGAATTAATGATGAGATTTTTTTAAATGAACTCAAAGCAATTGTATAAAGTCAATATCGTTTTCATCATAATTATCCTAGGTCCAAAAATGCATGCACACCTTAGAGAAAGAAGTGCGATGTTTTGAAGGAGTCTTGTACAGTATGAGCTTGCATCGACCGCCATGGTTCTAAAAATTAACAAATGAATAAATGAATAAATAATTCACTTCGTTTCTCTTGCAAACAGAATGCTTTCTGCAGACTTTGCCGCTGCGACAGTGCTGATATCGTTTGGGGCTGTGTTGGGGAAAGTCAGCGCTATACAACTATTAGTAATGGCTTTTTTTGAGACAATTCTGGCACAGCTCAACGAGTATACTGGCGTTCATAAACTTCATGTGAGTTAGTTTGTTTGTTTTTCCAAGCCTGAATTTTCATCTCTGTGAGCGTGTCTTGTATTGGTTGTTATGTGCGTCAGTGTTAAGTGTGTGTCCGGTTTTGGTTTGGTTTAGTTTGGTTTTGGTTTGGTTTTAGGTTGGTTTTCTTTCTTTCTTCCTTCCTTTCCTTGTTCGTCTGTCTGTCTTTCTTTTCTTTCTTTTTGTTATCGAGTGCATGCGACCAGTTATTTTATTTGTCTTTGAGTGACCTTGAGGTAAACTTTTCTTTCTTTCTCTCTCTCTTTCTTTATGAGATTGGGAAGCCAGGGTGGCCTAATGGTAGAGCGTTGGACTTCTAATGCTCGGGTCGTGACTTCGTATCCCGGCTGGGGCCAAATATTAATTTTGTGCTGGCTTTTTCATCGTTGCCCCGTCCTTGATATCGCCCATCTGCGGTGGAAAACCCCCAAACACCCACCCACCCACCCTTCTTTATAAGATTAATTTATCTTTGTTATCGACAAAGACCGTTTTTGGTTTGTTTGTTTGGGTTTTTTTTTCGCCGGGCAAAAAGTCTATTTTTTACAGTTTATTTTATCTACTCCTGTCTTCCACACAGTGTGGTCGTTGTCATCGTTGAGGCGGTGGTGAACGTGGTGCAGGGTTTTCTCACGCATGATGAGGATGAGGATGAGGGTTATGATCATGATGCTGCTATGGAGGTCCGCGTGTTTTAAGACTGCGTGTAGTAAATACCTCGGGTACCTGATTTTCACTTTCAGACAGCGGACATCGGAGAGTCGATGTTTGTGCACGTGTTTGGCGCGTATTTCGGGCTGGCCGTGGCGCGCGTCCTGTACTCTGATGACACGGACGAGCACCCGAAAGAGGGCGCTGTGTACCACTCGGATCTCTTCTCCATGATTGGTCAGTTTAAGTTTTCGTTTTGCTGAGCTGGTTATCATGTTTGATGTGACAAGATGAATGTGTTATTTTCTGTTTATGTCTGTGAGTATGTGGTGGAAAAGGACGTTAAACCCCCAAACACCCACCCACCCTTATGTCTGTGAGAACCAAAGACTTGGAATTTTTCAGCAATGAGATTAATCATCTTTATCTTGATCATGATGATGATGATGTTGATGATGATGATAATGATGATGATGATGACGACGACGACGATGACGACGACGACGACGATGGTGGTTATGGTGATGGTGATGATGCTTCAGGAACCATTTTCTTGTGGCTCTACTGGCCAAGCTTCAACGGCGGAGCCGCTTCCGGTGACGAGCAGCACCGGGCTGTAATAAATACTTACCTCTCATTGGCTGCTTGCACCATCGTGACCTTTGCTCTTTCCGCCATTGTGGACAAGAAGGGCCGCTTTGACATGGTATGAGCTGTTCAGTTGTATACACACTTATTAATTTTTAACAGACACTGCCCTTTGCTCAAATTTGATTGAACTGGGTTTTTTTTTAATTTGCATTGTTTTTTCCATCCAGAGAAATAAAGTACCAGTTCATAAACATGGTCTTTTCCCTGTCCCTTGCACTTTGTTTCAGATAACACATATTCATGTGTTTTGCTTCGAGTGGTTTCACTTCCCAGCAAACTAGTCGATGGTAGTACGAAACTACACTAGGCGGGCCCTTCAATTGCAAGTTGGTTGTCTGAACACAGAAATAAAGATATTTTATAGCTCTGTGTCAGTGACACCCAAATATGATGTTTAGACATTATGATGTTATGTGTAGATATTAATACAGTGTATACGCTGACAAATTTATTCGTGTGTGTGTGTGTGTGTGTGTGTGTGTGTGTGTGTGGTGTGCGTGCGTGCGTGCGTGCGTGCGTGCGTGTGTGTGTGTGTGCGTGTGTGCGTGTGTGTGTGTGTGTGTGTGTGTGTGTGTTCTCTCAGGTTCACATCCAAAACGCTACCTTGGCAGGCGGAGTGGCTGTAGGCACAACAGCCGATATGCCGCTAGAACCATGGGGCGCCATTCTCATGGGGACAGTGGCCGCCGTCATCTCTGTCCTGGGCTTCAAATTCCTCAGCGTACGTCAGCAGTTACTACTCACGACTCGTGTGTTTTCAAATCTTTTTCTCTTTGTGCTCGGGGAGCCGCGGTGGTCGAATGGTAGAGCGTTGGACTTCCAATGCTCGGGTCGTGAGTTCGAACCCCGGCTGGGGCCAAATATTGTGCTGGCTTTTTCATCGTTGCCCCGTCTTTGATATCACCCTTATGTGGTGGAAAAGGACGTTAAACTTCCAAACACCCACCCACCCTCTTTGTGCTCTTACTTTCGCTATGGGTTGTTTCAGTCTATGTGGGGAAAACATTTTATTTTCTTTTATTTTATTTTCAGTGATACCAACTCCAACTATCATGTAAATTTAAAAACAGCTTGTTTACATCGTAGTCACGTCGTTATAGTATTTAGTATTTTATTTTATGTTATCAATGCTGAGACGCTGAAATCTGGCGTAATACCTAATTGCTCATTCCATCCCTCCCTCCCACTCACTCACTCACTCACTCACTCACCGAGTCGACGTGAAACTGTATTAGTGACGTCATGTTTGACGAGATGACGTCTCATTTGCAGCCGGCCATGACACGTGTGCTGAAGATCCATGACACGTGTGGTGTTCACAACCTGCACGGAATGCCGGGAGTTCTGGCCGGCATTGCCGGAGCTGTCATGGCTGCCCTTGCTTCCAAGGACAAATGGGGTTCAAGGTGAGAGAGCGTGTGATACGTATAAATTGAAGCCCAGTTCCATCCTATTACAGGAGTAGTAATCGACCCAGGTTAGTGTACGTTTTAGCAGAAAGATGATATTTACCACAAAAAATAAACCAAAGAGAAAATTACACAGGCTATTCCAGCTTGACGTTTTTAGGTCAGATTTCTTTTTCTGGCTGCGTGTTTTCTTCCCTTGGGTTTCTTGTACCCAGTAGGACTTCGCAACGCAATGAGGACTTCGCTGAGCAGCATAACCCATTTACATGCAAAGTAGCGTCATACGACAGAGGTGGGGGCGGGTTTACGCGCTGCAATTGGCTAATGGTTCCCCTGACGTGCCTACTTTACATGTAAATGGGTTACGCTGCTCAGGGAAGTCTCGTTACGAACCTACTCAACAAGTCTCTTGTTCAGTGTCTAGATGTTGCTGTTCTTGTGGGTTTCATGTTGGTTTTGTTTGTTTGTTGCTTTCATCCATCCATTCTTCCTCCCATTTTTTGTCCTTTCTTACGTTCTTCCATGTCCAGGCGGAAGCACATACACACAACCATGAACACTAACATTTAACCGACAGCAGATCTTTGCGACAATGCAGATGATGAGACGACTACCAACTATCGCAGTTACAATGATTAATAATAATAATAATAATGAGGATTTCTATAGCGCCTAATCTCCGAAGCCGGGGCTCTAGGCGCTTTACAAATTTATACAAAAGGTGATAAATAAACACATGAATAATAGAAAAATAATCAATTAAATAAATACGAATAAAAGCGTACATACATAGATTATATACATTACATACATATAGTCAGACATACAGTCAGTCATACATACAAGCACTGACACCTACATAGATACCAACATCCGATACACACCTACATCCATAGTACACACTGCAAAAACAACGGGTTGGTGATGGTAATGATTGTGAGATGAGCGTTCGTGTTTTCATAGAGCACTACGCATCATCAACGTCATTGGTAATGACGTCATTGTTGCAGCATGTGCGACATATTCCCAGCACGTGCAGAGGACGACAGCACGGCTTGCGACCGTGACCTGGATACGATGCGAACGGCCATTGAACAGGGCGGATACCAGATGGCATCTCTCATCATCACCCTCCTTATCGCCATCGTCGGGGGCGGCTTAACTGGTGTGTATAACATTCAACTATATGGGCCACTATCCCTGTCTGGTCAGTTTGTTGCTTTGCATTTTGAGTGATCGCTCTGCAGGCATCGGGATTTGTAAAAAGGCAAGTACTGAGATTTCGTCACAGTCGGGGTTCTTAGTCTTTCCGTTTCGTCTCGACGCAAATGAAACAAGCCACAATCGATAAGTTCACTTTTTTTTGTAAACCTTACAAGTCGTTTTCAAAGGATGTGAAAATTCTAAAAATAATACTTTGACGTCAATGAATGGCGTCATTGTTTCTTGGTGTCTCATGAAGGGTTTAACAGCACACGTCAATGAGTGTGATTACCGTTTTA
This sequence comes from Batillaria attramentaria, assembly GCA_018292915.2. Classification (NCBI taxonomy): domain Eukaryota; kingdom Metazoa; phylum Mollusca; class Gastropoda; family Batillariidae; genus Batillaria; species Batillaria attramentaria. Next base: position 376,943 of record JACVVK020000312.1, on the reverse strand, counting down.
CGGCATTGTTACTTCGGGCTTTCTGCTACCCAGTCGGCGACGTGCCGGCCCTGGGCATATGGGGAAGAAGAGGGTAGGGGCAAACAACTCCCTTTGTTCTGTTATAGGGAGGCATAAGATACATCAAAGCCAGTACTAATACCAAAACCACCTCATCTATGACGTGCATTCTCTTGCTCAGGTTTGCTGCTGAAGCTGCCGATCTGGAACATGCCGCAAGGTGATCTCCTGTTTGACGACGAGGCCAACTGGGAAGTGGCGGACAACGCTGTGGTGGTCGTCACGCGAAACGGCACTGACCAGGAGAGAAAAGGGGCTGCCACCAGTCGTATGTGAGCTGCTTGCTCACTGGCTGAGATTCCGGCCGCGGCTGCCACCACATAATAAGCTGTTCGATCATTGGCTGAAATTACGGCCGCGGCTGTTACCACTCGTATGTAAGCTACTCGTTCATTCGATAAAATGCGGGCCGTTTCGTTTCGCCAAAATGTTCGTGAGTGTTTAGTTCACTGGATGGGAAAACAAGTGTTGACAGATTGCTAGAAAATGACAAAAGGTCGTGAATGTTTCCCGCAATATTGCTTGGCTGTTTCACTTACTAGTATTTCTCATTGTAATTAATCCGGTGATTATATTATTAAACCATAATATTCACCTTGTTATTAACACTACAGAAACTGTTTACTGTGTCAAGGGAAAACATCTTATATTTCAGGGAGCAGTTGCCCCAAACCTGGCGTAATTAGCCCAGTAGAGATAGTTCGTCGGTCACTTGGTCTGTGAATTTTTTTTGCATCGGGGTGGGGGTGGAGAAGGTAACGTCCTTTTCACTACGTGACTCATGACCCGAGCTTTGAAAGTCCAACGCCCTACCACCCCGAATATTTCGGCGACCCCCCCCCCCCCACTCCGCTTCCACTTTTGAGGTGAAATCTCTGACGAATGCATGTTTGTCCGACAGTGGAGCTCATTGACATGTAGCACAGACGTCTGTAGACATGCCTATTGACTAAAACGAATTTTCCATGGCAACCGCACGCAGCCCCCCCCCCCCCCCCCCCTCTTTTTTTTCCCCCCTAACCTTTCGGTCATATACAGTCGTGGGTTTGTTTGTCGGAGTGCACGTGTCTCATTCCCGCACTCTGATTGGCTAGCATGATCTACCAATCAGGAACAGGCTACAAATAAAAAATTCTGGTTGTTTGTTCGTTTGTTGGTTTGTTTACGTTTAATTGTTTAAGAGTATATGTGAATCCTAATCGTGAGAACGATATATATATATAATTATAACCAACGTTCACAAATAATAAAGATACTCATAGTAGATATTTATATTATTCATTTATTACGAGATAATAAAAAGAGGCATTTGACCTGGAGGTTTCATTTTTATATTATTTGCAGAATTTCGTATTATTTGTATTATTTCTTATTATATGTATTTTGACCAGCCTGATATTACAGGAATGTGATCTTATCGTCCTGCATTTTCTTCCGCGCATTAAATGTGTATGAAACATGTTTAAAACCAATTCTAATTTTGGCTTTTTGTCTCTCTGTGTGCGTATTCATGCGTGCGTGCGTGCGTGATTTGTGAGTGCATGTGTGTGTGTGTGTGTGTGTGTGTGTGTGTGTGTGTGTGTGTGTGTGTGTGTGTGTGTGTGTGTGTGTGTGTGTGTGTGTGTGTGTGTGTGTGTGTGTGTAAGAATGCACTGCTATTACATGGCAAACAAAAATGCGTTTTGTACACCGTGTTTCGTAACATGCAACAAACGAAATAAAAGGTGACCCATTTCAGACAATCATAAACTGTCACAAACACGCCATTTCAGCCCTGAAAAATTGGGTCAGTCTTATAGTTTGAAAACAAAAAAACACCTAGGAGGGATTTCCTAAGTATGTATGGTATAATATAACCGAAAACACGGACAAGACAGGGGATT